>VZRH01003117.1:0-147320 GCA_013397555.1 Urocynchramus pylzowi
GGGGGGGGGAGGGGTTAGATAGTAGAAAAAAGAGAAGGAAGGAAGAGCATGGAAAGAACAGTGTGCAAGTGTTGAAACCCAAAGTAAATTGAGCTGGCTCATCTGCCTGGGAAATATAGTGCATCTTAAACAGGAGGTTTTAAACCAAACTTACTTCATATAGCTTTCATAAAATCCTGCTATGAAGTCCTAGAGTATTCTTTCCAATGCAAAAATAGGTGTCCTGCCTTCACAGGCACTATTTGGGGATCTCTGAGAAGTAGAAGGTATTTAATTAAGTTTATTTTGCAAAGAGGCATCCCCATGCAATTTTTTTCAGCCAAGGAAGGGGAGAGAGCCAAGGGGCTGGAGTGTGCAGCACCTCAAAGTGATGGCATCCTGCCAGCTTGTCTTTGCAGGCATATCCATGCCAGAAGTGCTTAAGTGCAAATGGCACGTAAACCAGAAACACCTGTCATTATTGTGCTGGGGGTGTATGGGGATAATTAAGTGAAACTCTGTGAAAAAACTGTGCTTTCCTGCCCAGAGAATGTAATGAAAAGTTTTACTGTGTTGAGCAGTGTGGCTGGGAAGGTTGTGCTGATTTTATCACCAGCTGGCCTCAGAGCATGCAGCCGGGCTCTGCTCAGCCCTCCCTGGAAGCACCGGCACACCTGGACCTCCCTGCCTCCTCGAGATGCCTTTTCACACCTGCCTCACCCTGCTCACCCCTGTGCATCAGCCACAGTAGATGGCCACGCTGCAGTGAGGCTCACCTGAGACCTTTTCATTTCATTTCAGCAGTAGTAAATCTGTCATTTAGACTGTAAATATGGATTTTTCAGCATTACCTTCTGTCTTTGTCAGCAAGCAATAAAGCTCTGACAAGACCCTGAGAGCAAGTCTGCAAAGGGCACTCAGGCTCTGATTTTGTGCCAGCACAGCACGAAGCCAACCCACAAGCAAGCTCCACATGCAAGCAACAGCTCAGGCTCTACAGCTCTTTGATCCATGTTATATCACAGGACCTCAGTACATATGTTAAGGAACTGCACTTATAATTTGGGGGTACATATGTCTTGATGAAGCAGTCTTTGAGGTCAGTATAGCAGAGATCTTATGGATCTCCTCATGCCTGTGAGTATGGAGTGAACCACTGTGGCACAGGAGAAGCCCTTATTTGCCCTGCCCTCCTCCCCAGTCAGGTGTGATGGCACAGTGCTGTTTTCACTGCCAGCTGGTACAGGAACAGTGTCTGGGATCAGCTGCTGAGATAATTAGGATTAGCTTCTGTTCTATAATCCTGAATGTAGCTGGTACTCAGGACTGAAAAACCCTTATCTACAGAACTTTGAAGTGAAAGTTCTACTGGTAGCACTTAAAACACAGAGAATATAGTATGTCAGAAAGCAAACAAAAGCAATGTAGAAGAAGAGGAGAACATTTTCATACTAGAGAAAAGCTGTTTAGCTGTAAGACCTGTCAAATCAGACCTAGTTGCCCATAGTAAAGGAGGATCATGATTCATAAGAAAGTGCATGAACTGAACAGGAAAGGTATTTTATAGCACAAACGGTGCTGGTTTGGGACCTAAGAATTCCTTACAGTGATGAATAAGACTCAGAGAGGTTTATGTTTCATCTAGATCGGTTACTGAAGGACAGCCAGACTTCCCTTGCTCTCCTGCAAATTTGACCTATAGAAGTTGTATAGTCTAATTGTTATGTCTCTGCAGAAGAAACCGGTGAGGTGAGGCTTCCATCTGGCTGGGACTCAGGATGTGTGTGCGCCTGAGCTACAAAAAATATGTCAGGATTGTGGGAGTTTCATCCTCCATCAAAGGAGCCTAGAAAAGTTCTACGTACCCCAGGTGTTCCTTGGAGATCTTCCATGGCAAAGCCCACTTGATGGAATTTAGAGATTATCTTTGTTCCAGACTGCCAAGCGGTGACTGGAGCTGCAGCTGGAGCTGGGACTACCCATCCTGTTTGCTCTCTGGCCACAGTCCATACAGGGAGCAGAGGACAGACACGTGCCTGGGCTGAAATCCCCCACACCCCCTTGGGTCCATATTGGCCAGGCTGTACTCAGAGGCCTCACGAGTGGAAGGGCTGGCAAAGGTGGCCTTGAAAAGTGATTGCAGGTCTGTGCTTACCCAAACAAATAGATCTCTCTAAACTATTTCAGATTCCCTAATTCTGGTGCCTACTACTCGGTTGTGGGGTACAGTTTGGGTTATGGCTCAGGCTCTTGGCAACCTGGAAAGTTAATCAGTTGAACTTTCCATATTTGAAAAGTAACCTAGGAGTTCGGATGAAAAAGCATGACCAGGGACTACCACTTGGAGTCATCTGTTGGGAAATAACAGAATTATTGCCAGGGATTGGTCTCTGGTAAATTTTGAAATTTAAATAGTTTCACATGCTGTGCTAAATTTTCATTAATAAGGATGTTTACTGCAATCTTCCCATAATTTTTTAGAGTCAACCAAAATATACTGCAGCAGGGGTTCATTTGTTGCATTGATTTATTTTAAAGTTGGTTCAAGTGAAACACCCACATTTTAGAGCCAACTTTTAATGTTCCCGCAGTAAAGGTTGTTCTTGTCTGCAATGAATTTAATAAAAATAGTAGGATTTTTTTGTTAGTCTTGAAAACATTTTCTTAATCTTAAAATTCTGCCTGGCTTTCTAGTTCCCGGATTAAATAAATGTGGTCTGATGTACCTCATGCCAGCCCATAAAGTGCTCCTGAGACCAGGCCCACAACAAATGCCAATAAAAGGAGCTGTAAACCCTCTACAAAGGCCCCATGCACACATCTCATTTACAGAGTTGTTCTTAGCTCCCTGAATTAAGATACCTGTACAGGAGTATATGTACCTTTATAGACATTTTATACATTAAACCAGTCTCTGGTTTTTTTTTTTCCAGAATTTCAAAGTTATCCAGAGAGTGAACCAATTTGAGATGCTAACATTTCTGCTTTCATTCCTGTTGCTGCAGAATTCTGTTACAAGTGATAAGAAATTGAATCACACTTTAGAAATACCTTAAAAGTAATTTAATCATACATAATAGCTTCTTAGTTTTGATCAGAGTCCCAAGTAGAAGTATCTCATCCTGAAACATTTTAGGGCTGCATCTCAGTCTTCACCTGGAGACCATGGGCCATGTACTGATCTAGCTGCTCATACATAGGTCAGTTCTGCAGGCTTTATTTAGAGTCAATTTTCTCCAAGTTAAACAAACCAAATCACTCAGCCTCTCCTCATTCCTTGTATGTACCAGCTCCCCAGACATCTTGGTAGCTCTGCACTGGGTACTATTCCTTGCTAGTCTTTCTCTGGGGATGTAATAATGGGGAGGTGAAAGCTGGACACTGCAGATATGAACTCACAAGGGCTGAGTAGAGTGGACTAATTATGGTTCTGGACCAAATAGCTACTATAGTCCAGGATGTGATGACCTTTTTCACTGCAAGAGCATCCTCTTGACTCCTGTTCAGCTTCTTGTGTACCAGGACCACCAGACCTTTTACAGATTTTCTCCCTACCAGCCAGTTCCCAGCCTGATTTCATTCCCTCCAAAATGCAGACCTTTGAATTTCTCTTTGCTAAATTTCTTGAGATGCTTGTCAGCCTGCATATCAAGGTCCCTGAAGGCAGTGCTGCCCTTTTGTGAGTCAGCAACTTCAGATAAGAATTCACTGCTATTATTGTATGAAATCCACCTTAACAATTACCACTCATTCCTAAAAAAACCTCACATAATTAATTATTTTTATTCTATACAAATAGAATAAAATAAGTCAGTATTCTGTGGTGTGTATGTCTCCAGGATTAAAGATATTCCCAATTTCTTGTTGTTACCGTACTGTTCAAATAAATTAATAAAAATCAGTAACTTTCTTCTGCTCTGGTCTGTTAGCTGGGAATGACAATAGGGTCAAGTGAAGTCTTCCCACTCATTAGGTTTCCATTGTCAGATATTTTCCATTGTCAGACATTGTCAAGGGTTCAGCCACAGTTTTTTGGCTTGTGTTTATAGCACTGGAAATGCCCAGGTGGTCTCTCTACCCAATTACCCACCAGGCTGGTATTAGCTTCTGTGATGAGTTGGAGGCATCACACTTTAGTCTGGCAGAGCCAAAGGCAAATGTGCTAATATGAAGCATTCTATTTCAACAGTTTGTTAAGCAATATGTGTTTCCCAACTTTCTTTTTTGGACTACCAAATTATTTTCAGAATAGGAAATGTATTAAAACTTGGATTTAGTTTGGTGAAAATCTTCAAAGTTTTATATTCATCAGACACTGCATTGGTGGTCTTCATAGGAACATTCTACTTATACTTTCAAAAAAAAAAAAGTCCATAAAACAACAGAATAAGAATAAAAATTGGTCACAATTTCCACTATATTGCTACTTTCATGGTTAGTAGCATTCTGTATCTTCTTTTTATTAATGTACCACTTACAGGAGAGTTTTCCAAATTTCTTTCAAAATGTAGCATGAGGAGAGAGACAAGTGGCAGAAAATTCAACCAGGTGAGTTTGTGGAGGAGAAAATATGTGAGAGAAGGATTAGGAAAATATTCACAGTATTAATTTCTCCTTATGTGCACATGAGCCACAAGAGAAACAAGAGATGTTGCCACCATCCCTGCTAATATTTATCATCTGCACAATGGCAGGATCCAGATTAGAAAATTTGGAAGCTCTGACCTAGACAAAACACCAGACAGCATGTTTAAGCCACAGTGTGGTCATAATAACTGACATAAAGGTTGATCAGAGAGCAGGACCTGGAGAGTAAATAAAGTACACTACATTACCATTTCATGAGAGCCACTCCTCGGACCAGAACCTCTTACTTCTCGGGCAACCTAAGCAAATTGAAGAATAAACCCTAAACCAGGACTATTTTATGCTAAACAAATTCAAAGAAATAGTGATATTTTACAAAGGACTGTGACAAACCACTTACATTGTAGATTTTTCCCAGTCTTCTAAGAAATGAGCAGTATTGTAATTCTTAATTAGTTTTGCCAGTAGAATTTCAGGAACCTGGAGGGGTCTATAGCAATGAGACTCCACCCTGAAATCATGCTGATGCACTTACAGATGCCGGCAGTTAAATATGTTAGGATGGACTTTTCCAAAGTTGTTGTTGGCTCATAACAACAAATCACTGCATGTCCAAGAGCATTCTATGTGCTGGTGTTACAAACCCTGTGGGCAAGAGACTGGGACTGCTTTCTATTACCTATTTTACTTAAGAAAAATTCAACAAGGTATTATTACTTCTATTTATCACTCACATAGAAGAAGTTCAGCTTCATCTTATTTCCTTGATTTGGCTGCTAGATGACACAAAAAAGTTACAGTTTATTAATTTTATTCACATTTGAACTGAGATTAAAAAAAAAAAAAAGCTAAAGCATGAAGACTTAGTAGAAAATTAGGAGACAGGGCTTTATAATACAGCAGGAACCTGGTATATTTAACCATGTGACAAGAAGAAGGGTAAAGTAAATTCTGTTGCAGAAATACATTTGTTTATTTTTCTCACCAGCTTCAAAACATTCTTCAAATTCATAGAAAACACTTCTCAAAATCTCTAGTGACCATACTCTGTCTACCTAAAAAGCAACTTCTCATTGGTTGAAAAAACATTATCAACTTGCAAAATAGAACAAAAGAGAACTTTCATAACTGCACTAGCTCTGCTTATCCCATAAAGTAACCAAGAGTTTACTTTCTGGGCACCACCAATTGGAGACTGTGCAGATCTTGGGCTAAAAATTGCAACCAGAGCCTCAGTGTATTTATCACACTTCCTTAATTGAGACACAGGTCAGACTATGCTCTGCACCATTTGTCTTTATTAGAAGTTCTGCAGAAGTCAGGTCATAAGGCATTTCTGGATTGTTTTCTGCATACCTTGGATGTTGTAGACAGCCAATTATATCTACCCAGGTAGTTATGCTATAAAAGGTCCATTATGGCCCTGTTCCCAGTTTGAACTCTCTTGGCAGCTTCTGCCTTTCTTAGCCTTTAGGTAAGAGAAATTTTTTCCAAGAGACTTATAAGTGCCTGTATTTGACTTCACCCCAACCCTTGAAAGAGGACTACTTTCTGAACTAGATTTTCTTGAAAAACATCTCAGGGTTTTCCCATGGCAGGTCTCTAACATAACATAGACGAAAGAAAGCAAATACACTGCTCAGGCCTTGAGCTCCCACTTACATGCATAATTAATTTCACATGCAAAAATATTTCCATAGATTTAGGACTCCTCATTAGTGGAGTATGCAGTTAATATGTATTTGTAGAACTGGGGGTCATACACTGTACACAACTGAACATTTGGTATTATTATTGAGGAAATATTGAAGTAAAGGCCTGGAGATTTAAATATTAAAAGAAAAATAAATTTTTATGGTTATAGTGTGGGAGCCTTTCCTAGGCTCAAGAAGAATCACAATGTAATGATTTCCCGGCTATTGGCACACAGGCTTTATGCTTTGCCAGGTCACCTCTTCAACAATATTGGCTAATCCAAAACATTTTGAAATTTCCCATTCTCTAAATTACTCCAATCTAAACAGATCAGTGATTAACTTTATATCTGCATTCCAAATGGCACAGTTCTCCAGCTCTTTAGTTAAGCTTTCTCTTTGCAAAGGAATTCTTGTTTGCTTTTATTGCAGTGTTACATTGTTTTTGGTCAGGACGGTGAAGGCTGTTTAAGCATTTAAAAACTAACCTGCTGTTTGGAACAAGAGGAGTAAAAGTTTTGGAAACCCTAAGTCCCTTTGTCTGATTCCAATAAACATCATAGACCACAATATTTTAAAAAATTCCATGTACTTGATCAGCTTGGAACAGCTATTGGTATGCTGGCAAAAGCTTCACTTAAATATGTGCACTTAATAAAACTTTCATAATGAGAACAATTAAAATTCTATTATATTAGAGTTCTGAGCAGGCAGCCATGCCTTATTTCTACTTCTGTAGGAATAAAACAATTAATAACTTCAATGCCCACTTCTCACTGCAGGGAATAAGCTGTTTAATGCTCTCAACAACAACAGGTTCCCCTCCGGCATCTGCATTATTGGCCAACACATATAAACAAAGTAGCTCAGGTCATGCTTCCTGCTCATTCAAAATAAGGAATACCAGGTATGAACTCTTTTACCCTACTTGTACTGAGCTCCATAACTTAAAACAAAAAGAATCATTTTTTCCTACATTTCTTGCAATTCTTATGCCAGGAGAACGCATTCATATATAAATGTGACACATAAAGCAGTACTCCCTTATCAAGTAATATTTGAGGTGAAAAAGGATGTATCTACTGAACATAGGCTAACATTATAAGTGTACTAAAAACATTACTAAGCTAATGCAAACTAAGATATGGACTTCTTTCTCTATTTGTACTAGCAGCAGTTTGAGGGATAAATTAATAATTTTTTTGCATTGTTTGAAATGTCTGGATTCTTTCACAGAGAGTTTTGTCTAAATCACCAGTGAGGTTCGCTGGGAAATACAGGCACCACACCAATAGCCCTTACTACCAGCTTCTTAACATTCACCAGAATTTCCAAGCAAATATACCTCCTAACCATCTTTCATTTTAGAACACTAATCTCTGTGAAAGAAGTAAAGAAAGTGAAAGAAGTAAAGAAAGAGTAACAAAAGGCTTTTTGACCTTCTTTGAGAAGAATAGTTACTACTCCTCTATAATTTGTAGCTACTGTAAGGTAAATGCTTTAGTTTCTAACTTATGAGAAATGCAGAGATTAAACAGGAAGGTCAAAAATCCACACGTGAATCACTACAGAAAAGTTCAAATTAAAAAAAAAATAATTCCATTCTTGTCGCTTATCAGTGGAAAGCGGGTAAACTGTGCCACCTTGAATGTTATAAAGTATCTGTGATTTCTGGTGAGCAGCACGGTCTATTCATATGAGGTTTTTCTGCCTAACAGCGTCAGATCACAGAAACAGAAATGTTTCTGAAACAAACCTCTGCAAGTCTCAAAATCCCACTCAGAGAAAACAATTGCCAGTATTAGATCAGGCCTGGCATAGCTTTGTCTACCCAAGGCTTGAAAACCTCCAAGAATGGAAACTCCATCAGCTCTCTGGCTGACCTAGGCCTGTTTCTACAACCTCTCAAACTGAACTCTGTGCTGTTGTCTCATATCATCTGCCACTCTGTAAAGACATTAGATCCACACCTTTACAACTGCCATTCAAGTATTTGTAGGCTGCTGCCAGACTATCCCTTCACTCCCCTTTTCCACACTGAATAAGCCAGCTCTCCTAAGCCCTTTGCAAAGGCCCTCTGTTCAAAATCCCTGCCCACTGAAGTAGGAAGGCCTCCTTCAGACTCTTGCCATTTCTCAACATCCACTTGAAAGCAATATTTAAAACAGGTTGCTGCATTCCAGAGGTAGTCTCACCAGAGCCATGCAGAGGGTTGTAATAAATTCCTCCAACTGTTTGACCACACCTTCCAAATGTGTGTCATAGCTCATTATCCACTTCTCCTTGTTCATAATGGCAGTGCACTTTTGTCTCTTATTCCAGTAGTTTTTCAGAAAATCCACTGGTGTCCCTGTGGAAAAGTCAGTAGTGTGCACATGCAGAGAAGAAAGACAGCCAGCTTTTGGTCTGTATTTAAAGAGTTTAGCCAACAGTCAAGGGAAGTGACTATTCCCTCTTTCCAGCTCTGTGATACATGTTTTGTATCCTGTTTTGGGTTCACTCCAGTACAAGAAAGATATGCGGCTTTGGGATCACTCCAGCAGGAGAGTGACCAAGGTAGTCAGTAGGCTGAAGCACAGGATGTTCAAAGAGAAACTGAGGGAGTTGGGTTTGGTCAGTATGGAGAAAGAGGCTGTGGGAGATACTATTTTTACCTACAGTGTACTGGAAGAGTGTAGAGAGAATAGGGCCACTCTTCTCTAAGGTACAGGAACGACAGCACAGAAAATTCCAGCTCAATATAAGCGACAATTGCTAACATGAGGGTAGATAAACACTATATTAATTTGAGGTGTGGAGTTACTCAAAATAAAGTAAGACAAGGCCCTAAGCAACCTGATCTCAAAATGCCAGAAGATTCAACAAGTCAACCTCCAGAGATTTTTTCAACTTATGTAACTATTTGTCCTTCACTGTATTCCCAAGGTCTCCTGCAGCAAGGCTGCTACTCAGCTAGCCTGTTCCCAGTCTTCCATGTGCAGATATTTGTTCTTGTTGAAATTCATGCTGGCCCAATCCTCAAGTTTCTCAAGGTCAGTCTGAATATAAACTGTGTCCTTTGCTGTATCAGCAGCTCCTTCTTATCTTAACGATGCCTGCAAATTTGCTGAACAGTGCTTTCTGCTTTATTATACAGATCGTGGACAAAAATACTGAGGAACATCAGCTCCATTATCAACCTTGGAATACTTTGCTTTTTACTGACCACTACCTGTGCACAGAGCCATTTCAACTCATCCAATGGTCTGATCACCCAGCCATCCTTTCTCGGCTTCCAGATGAGAGGTCTGGGGTCAGAAACCCTACTAAAGGCATATCCACCCCTTTCCCCTCATTCTGATAACCAGTCATTTCACTACAGAAAGCAACCAGGATGTCTGTTTCTGATTACCTCCTTGTCCTGTTTCAGTTTAGAAATGGGTTCCAAGAGAGGATCGTGCACCACAATCTTTGCAGGGACTGAGGCAAGCCAGCAGCTGATAGCGTTCCAGATCCTATTTTTTGCCATTCTTGAACCTGACTGTATTGTTTGCTTTTTCCATTCATCATGATTTTTCACAGACAATACACAGCAGCCTTGGAATCACAGCAGCCAGGAAGGCAACTACAGCCGCCAACTTTTCCAGCACCTTTAGGTCAGTCCCAGGAATATGACTATGTCCAGATGAAGCAGTTTCTAGCTTATTCACACAGCACTGACTCCTTCCTGAACTGTTCTGATACTTGCAGAGATCAGGGAGAAGGAAGGTGAAAAAGGCCCTGAGTACTTCAGCTTTTTCCATAGAACCCACACTGTGTTGTCTCTTATACACCAGCAGCCCCAAATCTCCTTCACAATTTGTCCTTCTTGCTCAATGTAATGAAGCTATTTTTAGCTTTAGGGTTTTGACTTTCCTGATTTTGTCCCTAAGCACCTTAGTGATCCTTTCATATTCTTCCTCTGTTACCTGTTTTTGTTTCCATTTCAAACACCTTCACTGTTGGTATTTCAGTTCATCAAGAAGTACCCTTTCAGGCAAGCTGGTCTTGTTTCGAATCTTGTTGTTTTCCCACATAAAAGGATGTCTTGTTCACAATCCATCATGAAGGATTTCAAGGAGTCATACAGCTCTGTTGGATACCCTGCTGCTGCACAGCTGCTTCACAGAGGACTTTGCTAGCAATTCCTTGAAGAACCAGGTCTGTTCTCTACAAGTCTAGAGCCCTAGCTCTGCAGTTTTATTTCCAGACTTCCTCCAAATCCTGAGCTTCATTGCCTTGTGCTCCCTGCAGCTTAAGATGCCACCAGTGACTGTGTTTGTTAGTCCTTCTCAATCTGTGGACAGTAAGGCCTACAGAGCAACACCCCCAGACAGGCTCTCTGACATTTGCATTGGAAATGTGTCACCCACGCAGTGCAACCTTGGGCTACCTGCATGAAGCCACAGTGACCTCATAGCAGTTGTCTGGACAGCTGAGACCACCCATAAATACAGGTGCCTGCAGGTGGGAGGCTTCCACTGGCTGTTTGGAGAAGGCTTCTTCCCCTGTTTCCTACCAGTCAGGTCTGTGGCAAGCTTCCAAGATGTCCTCAGTTTTACTTTCCTCTCTGAAGCTGATACAGAAGCTTTCAATTTAGCATGCCTCTAGTTTTGCCCTATAGAGCCCTGTGAATATAAAAGATAACTTGCTCCTTATTTTCCTTGGGTATCACTCCTCAGTGGCGTCTTTGCTCCATGGATTACCTTCCTCATATTCCCTATCTGATGTGGATAGACCCTGTTGAGACTGGCCTCACCTTTTGTCTCCACAAACCTTGATGTCCTGCTTCATCAAGAGAGGCCACTAAAGGCACCAAGGGCAGTGAAACATTCTAGAAATATTGACATAAATTGCAGAAGTAAATAAAAGGCATTCAACTTAGAATCTTAAGCTCAAATTTGTGCTCTTCATCCTTGTATCCATAATCTGACTCCAGGGCTTGTGTTCTTTGTGCTAAGATTTAGATTCATGTAAGAAACAGCTGAAGTGCCATACCAAAACCATCTTAAACCTTTTTCTCTACTGAATTCTACTAGTTCAGGCTGGAGAAAGATCAACTTTATTTAGCTTTATTTTAGCTGTTGTGGCTCTTTTAACTGCCAGATTATCTGCATTTCCATTGATTATTCACAATAATACTAAGGATTTGTATGAGCATCCATGTATAAATTCTTACAGTCAGTGAGTAGCTTTATTTGCAGCAACTAGCATAATTTTACTTTCAGTTTGTTTTAAAATATTTCTCTTTTCCTCTAGCAATTATATTGTGCACTACAACAAACTCTACAGTAAAAAATTGTAAGTCATATTAAAATGCTCTGGCTTCCTAAATGTAATGTAAAACATTTGGGCTTCATTTTCTTCCAGACACATTAAGTTTTTATGACTTCTCTTTGAAAGATTGTGCTGTGCTCCATTATTCATATTTGTTTCTGCTCTGGCACATTATCCATTTACCAATAAATTCATTATAAAATGGATTTTGGAATTCTTGTATTTTGGGGGTTTTTAAAATATTCTTTTTGGGGTTCATCTAGAAATTCAAATTAATACCTCAGACAAATGTAAGCAGTTATCTGGAAGTAAATCCAAAAATAAATGCTCAGGTGTAAGCAGAGTGCAGTATTTCACTCTTTTATGGTGTTCAAAAATAGTGTAACACAGCCAAGTTGTATTGAGATGTCAATTTTTCTATTATTTCCTTCCATGTTTGAAAAATTAAATTATTACTTCAATAAAAAATTTAATATTTTCCTCAGGCATTCTTTTTAGTAACAAAAATTAGGTACCATCCAATCCTATAGAAAATATTTTTAGATTTACATTGTCACTATTTTAGGCAAAAAAAAAAAAAAAAAAAAAAAAAAAAAAAAAAAAAAAAAAAAAAAAAAAACCACTTGTGGAAAACTAAATTAGAGTTTCCATCACATGAAAAAACCCCATCTTTTAGTTTCTCATAAAGTCTAAGGTTTTTAAGAGGTGGCTGAAGGCAGCTTCTATTAGAAGCACTGGCACTTGCCATCACTACAAACCTCATCACACATCTGTAACACTCCGTGTGCTTTGAAACCCTTGACCACATGTGGTTTACAGTCAGCCTCCAGCCTCTGGAGTTAAGGTTGTTGCTACAACAAGTAGTGTTAGAAAGCTTTGTTCTTAAAAGCCAAAAATGGTTTCTGGTGATCTGCTTCTAAACACAATTCTGCACCTGCATCTGCTACCAGCACTCCTTGTGACTGTATTTTCTGGAAAATGAACCTCTTTTTTCTGCCTGCTTGCAGTGCATCCTCTATATGATAGCAACCATAACTTCTGTGGTGAAAGAATGCACCTGGTGCATAAGACAGAGCTCACTGGTCCCCAGTCAGGCAGGAATTTGACAGAATAAATACAACTCTCCTTTCTTTCAGACCCGTGTTGAATACAAGGCCCAAATTGTAAAACTTCAGAAAACTGTATCAATGGATAAATTTAAGCTATATCAAGTTAGATATTTTCCAGCTCCTGACTCTGAACCTTTTGTTAAAACTTGAACTCTGCAAACCAAATTATTTTTAGCTTCAAAACTCTTGGTTAATTTATTTTCATTTTGCATGTCTTTGTGCTTCCAGTTTCTGGCAACTTTTACAAGTAAGAATACCAAAGTCTTCCATTGGAATTGTATCCTTAGCCAAGTGAAAAGGGGAAAACACTCAAAATCATGCAAGACAGTTTTTTTCTCATGAGTTTTCTATTCTCATGAACTTTGTAGGTCAATTTTAGATATACAAAAGTTCATAATGTAAGAGACATCAGATAAGGAACCAAACTTCTGGGATTCACCCATTTGTCACTAATTCCTCTTCTTTCTGGAGAAAAAAAAAAAAAAGCAAAACTGCTGAAGGGAAGAAAAAACATAATGTAGGGAGAAAAGTAGAAAAGTCCAGAAACTAATAAAAATATTAAGAGAAGATCTGTGAACAGACTGAAAAGAAACTCCTGAAGAAATAAAAATGACAATAGGATGGGCAGAGCTGCATTCAGGAGGTAAACTCTGGAAAGATGTGATGAGAAGGGCATCAAAATGGATAGAGACATGCTTTGTTTTAGAAGCTGAAACAACCACTGTAACCTGAACACCTCAGTTCAGACAGCCAAAGCTGAGGTGAATATTACCTAAATATTTACTTTGTTATCACCTTCTTTATTCTTTTGTGTACATCAGTAACTGTTTTGTTCTACAATATTGGCAGTATTTTGGGATCCTCATTTTTATACACAGATGTTCTGGTTTTGGTTCGGGTACTTTTCTTCACAGTGGCTGGCATGGGGCTCTGTGTTGGGTTTGTGCTGAACATAGAGTTGATAATACAGAGATGGTTTTTTTAGTGCTGAGCAGGGCTTGCACAGAGCCAAGGCCTTTTCTGCTTTTTGTACTGTCACATTGGTGAGGTGGCTGGCAGTGTTTGGGAGCCTGGGAGGAGCTGGGACAGGTGAGCCCAACTGACCAAAAGGATATTCCAGATCATGTGACATTTTTTGCTCCATTTTATATGCTCAGTATATAAAATGGAGCAAAAAAGCAAGAAGGGGGGACATTTGTACTGATGGCATTTGTCTTCCCAAGTCACCATTACACACGATGGAGCCCTGCTGTCCTGGGGATGGCTGAACCCCTGCCTGCCCATGTGAAGCACTGAATTAATTCCTTGTTTTGCTTTGCTTGTGTGCAGTTTTTGCTTTCCCAATTAAACTGTGTCTTGATCTTAAGCCATGAGTTTTCTCACTTTTACCCTTCCAATTTTCTCCCTGATCCCACTGCTGGGATAGAGCTGCTATGTGGGGATTGGCTGCTGGCTGGGGTGAAACCAGGACAACAGGTCACTGATGGACTATTTATAATAGGTCTTTATAATTGTGATAGATGCATCAAAACTCTTGATAATAATAGAAACCTCTATCTCAACTTTGTGGATAAAATCTGCATATTTGAGTACTGTACTAGAATATATGGGAACATAATGCAGGGGAAAAAAGAAATGTGTGGGGAAAAGGACAAAAATCCATCCCCGTTGTCTTACTTCACTTACAGTCACATACCTATAGATCCATCTATCCAAGCAGTGCAGTGTTCTCTGAACTCACACCATGTCCCCAGCACTCCTTGAGCTATTTACAGTCTCTTGACATAAAGAGCCTTAAAAAATTGCCCTTATCTTGGAACTTGGAATTATAGACACTTTAATTGTATGGTTCTTATATCTGATCAAATGTTCCTGATCTTCTGAATTTTTACAGCATTGCATGACTGTTAACACCATGATTTTCACCACATTTGTGCAGGAGGCTAAAACTCACATAACATGTTTAAAAGGCTCTTGCTATTATTATCCATGCATATCTGCTGGGCTCCCCTGCAGTACTTTCATGGGCTACAGGCTGGTTTTGACTGTTGTGAATTATGTTCTTCTCATTCACCAGACACTAACCTTTCTTTGCTGAGGTCACAGGTCTGCAAAATCTATATTTTTTTTCATTAAAAAAAACTACTTTTTGTGACTAAACTGATAGTATACTGGTTAATGCTTAGCAGAAATCTATTTCATTTTTATTTTTCAGTTTTAAAAACAACAGAGCAATCATGACCAATGGAAGAAACCTCTTAATAGCAAGCCAATGTATACACTAAAGCTGCAATTGTCAATGAGAAATATCTAGTTAATGAATATGTAGAGACATACTTGTAAATGCTCCATATGGAATAAGTAAGTAAACAGAGGTTAGAGTATTTTTATTTTAAAAAATATGTTGGATTTTTTTTCCTAAAAACCCTCTCTTCTGAAAGATAAGACAAACTGCAGCCTGCTATTGCACAGTGGCCACCCTGTAGCTCTTAACATTAGCTGGCAAGTTCTCCTATAAGTCAAAGCAAGTATTTTTCCAAGAGACTCAGTTATGGGGTTCTAGATACCAGTCTAGAGATACCAGTCTATTTTCTTCCCTTTATGCAGTATATAGGAAACTCAGCTTCCCAAAAGGGCTGGGAGGAACCCAGGAGTCCTGCCCTCACACTTAGAGCTCCATACTTCAGCTCTTTACTCATTTTCCTCAACAAGGACTTGCAAACAAAGGAAGAGGAGACACTGCAATCAGTATGTATCTGAAATGTTTCTCCTCGGTTGTAAACAGCCTTGGGTCTGCTGTAAAAGAGAACACTGCACTGTTTGCTGGCATTAATAGAAATGTCCTTTTTTAGAGACACCTGATCTATATTGCAGAAATACAGAATGCTGGACGAGAGCCAGTGTCCTGGATCCAGTATTCCTAGCAGTGGATTTATCTTGTTGCACCAACGTAATGCAATTCAGAAAAAGAAAAACCTTGTCACCAACCACCTTCTTTTTCAGCCTGACACAACCTTGTGCAGTTTCAGGAAGGCATTTTAATTTCTGCCCTCTTGGAGATAAATTCCTGGCATCTGGCATCTCACAAGATGCTGGGGTGATCACCAGGAGCAACAGGTCTGTCCTTTGCTGGTCCTTCAGCCAACTTCTCGTGTGCCTGGTAATGCATTCCTAGGGATTTCTGCTTCATTTCCTCATACATTTCCTCAGTGAAATGCAGTTAAGAAAGGCTACTCCTTCCCTTAATTATTTCAGCTTTATGCTGAATGCTCAATGGGACATAGCCAGGCCTTGCTGACTCTGAAAGTCTTGCAAACCAGCCACTACTATGAGGTGCATCTGTCTGTACTTAGAGGGAAGGTGCCAAAAATAGCAAAGGTTTAGATTTCTGCAGCCAAGACATCTGAAAATACAGCCCAAAAAGCAGTAATTTTGACATCAGAATGAGTCAAATCCAACAGATGAAAGATTACGATACAAGGTTAGAAAACAAAGCTGCCCTTTGGCATGCAGATCATTTTCACCAGCCTTTCCTCAAGCCAGCAGCTTTCTCCTGATGCTCTAGGTCGCAACAAACACTGGGCAGTCTGCATGGGGTCCACTGGGGAGGTCTTCTCCCCACCACCTTTAAGACAAGTGTTTGTTCCCTAAACCTCAGAAAACTTCCAACATCAAAACACTACAGACTCACTCATGCTCCATACTGACTGTTTCATCTTCTGCTCCAGATGCTTAGTCCAAGAGAAATCTCCCATGAGCTACAGCTGTCCCAGAGAGCAGCATCCAGGACAAGTCAACCAGGGGCCTTCTCCTGCTGCCCAGCCAGTAATAAGGTAATAGGCACATCAAATTAATGTTCTTGGGTCTCTTCCAACAGTTTATCTTATCTTCAGAGATTACAACTCTGTTGACTGGGAAAAAAAAAAAAAGACAAAACCAAACCAAAAACAAAACAAAAAAAAAACCAAACCAAAAACCAAACAAAGAAAAAACCCAACCAAACAAAAACCCAAAAGAAACCCCAAACAACAACAAAAAAACTCCCAAAACTTTCCTCTCTGAATTTAACTGGTGAATGTTTTCTCTTTACTTGCCCTTGTGGTGCATGTTCACAGGTACTCCTCTGATTTTTCTAATTTCAGTTGAGAAGCTTAAAGTCCTTTCTAACAGTCATACATTTCTTCTACGATCTGTCACTTATATGTAAGAGTTTTATTTCATCATATCTTGACATGCAAACATCCTGACATACATCAAGGTTTTAATCTTTGTTGTTTCTGATAACCAATCCTTTTCCTTACAAGTATCTCTTTCAATTTATTCTACATTTCTAATGCTGTGTCTGGTCATAAATCTAAAGTCAGTGTGGGCTTATAAAATGGACTTGTTCATGTCTGAGGATTCAGAAGATAATTTCTTTAAAATTTCATGACCAATTCAAAATGCTGCTAATAAGCATGCATACAGAACTGGCCAACCTTCACTTACAACGGTGATCCTTTACTGCCTATTTGCCACTAACTGCTTAAAAAGGTAATCTGGCAGATAATATATAATCAAGTAAACTTCCAGTGTCTCTGACTTGTCTGTCTCAGGTAGCATTCTTCCTCTTCTGTGGCTCAGCTCTATGGACAGGAGCTGTGCAGGCCATGATACTATGCAGTAACAAGCTCTTGAGAGTTTTTTTTTAATAATTCACTATAAAGTCTGGGCTGGAAAACAGCTTATTACCACAACAAAACTATGTTTGGACTTGACTGATTGCACAGTCTGTTCTGAACCCCTTTAAGTCCCCAGGAATGATGATCATCCCTGCCATTATAAGTTTTATGAGTAATACGTCAGTAGAAGTTAAGGACCCTTCAATTCATACTGTGATAGTCTCATTCATCCTTAACGCCTCAGGGGGCATTTATCTTTTGCATAGAAGCTCTTTTTACATCTCCATGAGACCTTGAGCATGTCCCTTGCTTTTTTGGCAAAGGATTTGTAAACTTAGGACACGATTAATGTAAAATGTGTCTATAATTAAATTAATGGTCCATGTTGCCCAGTCTGGCAACTCCTAAATCTAGAAACAGCTGAAGTACTTCTGATGCCCTTGTGGTTATCCTGAATGTTCTGTTAGCAGATGAAGTACATACTTGAGAAATGCTGGATTCAGCAGCAGCTCTTCTGGAAGGAGCTGGAATTTTTGATAGCTCCTAAACTGAAATGATCATCTATGCTCCGTTGTTGAAGAAAACAGAAAAATCCCTGATGAAGAAATGGGGATCTGCAAAGGACATGAAGAAAGAACATTTTGTCCAGTTAAAGGTCCTGCGGTTTGATAAAGTTGTGGATCAATTAGGGACAGTCCAAATGAGAACAAAGAGAAAGTCTAGAAAAGGATACCTGGGGGAAAAAAATTAAAGATACCAGAAAAAAAATATTAAAGTGCAAAATAGAAATAAGACCCTTTCCTTGGGATGATTTCTGTTCATCTCTGTTTTATCAATAAAATCTTAAGGTCACCCACTGCAGAAAGCATATTTTAACACATTTCCACAATTGACTGAGCTTCTAAATATTTAGAACAAATGATAGGATGTAGGAATTTAGCTTCCTTCCTTACTTTGTGCTATCCTTAGTAATGGATTTAGTAATAGCTAGTAAACCCCCTAACAGCTGACTTCAAAAAGGACACTACTCTTCAGATTCTGCTCTGGATTCAAGGATGACCTCAATAATTAATCTTCCACTGCTGTTCTTTTCTTGTAAATAAAATTCTACCAGCTGCTGCATTTACACTCCTTGAAAAGTGAAGATGTCACTCTTCAAATATTTTAGTGGTTATTGCTTGGTTTTGGGTTTTTTTTAGGCTTCGTCCCTTGTCTGTTATTATGTGAAGTTTTTTCCAGATATGGTGTTTGTATCAAACCAGTAAGAAATAGCCATGGTGCCAGGATGTTAAGCTTACATAAACAGAAATAACGTAATTTTAACCCATGAAATCTTATTTATGGAGTGTTCTGGACACTTCTCCAAGGTCAGTAGATCTGGGTCAATGAACATCAGTGATATCCAGAGGGTAGAGGGTCATTTTTAAACATGCTGTTTTCCAAAAATGCTTTCGAGCTAGTAGGTCATCCAAGACTTCAGACTCTTACAAACAAGGAAATTTGTAGTTTAAACTTTAAATACATTCTGTCACCTTGACCCCACACAATATAGGGGCAATAAATAGAAAGATTTCAAATCAGGGGAACTAATGAAGTACGTTAACCACCTCTCATATATTCTGTTCCAACACTGTGCCCATGTTGACCCATCACATGTTTATTCTCCCATTCCCTAAGTTTCAATCCTATCTGTGTAGGAGCATGAGTTATGGATGTGATCTGTATAAAGGGTTTTTGTAGGGCCTGAATAATTATGAAAAAAAACCTTCCCTGACATCAGTGAACTCAGAACATACAGCAGATTTGAGTATAAGCCTAAAAATCTGTTAAGGTAAATTATTCAACTGAAATGTCAATGACATTTTAGGGCCTATGAAAAAAAAGGGAAAATTCAGTGCTACAAAATATTACAAGCTGACCACAATTAAAAAGAAAAAACTTACAATATATCTTCCTTCTAGGATATTTCATTTCTCTTCTAATGTAAGCCAATGATGACGTGTCTAAGGACAACGTCTTTTAACAACTTAATCCCTAGAAAAAGTACAGTTTCTTACATGTCCATAAGTTAAAAACTTCTGAGTAGGGTTTACCCTAAGCAGTGCTAATGTAGCTCTGTCTTTGTGGAAATTTTGTTTATCTGTAGGAAGTAATACTGTAGTCGATAGTAGTAATGTTGGCAGTCTAAATGGCCATTAGGGAAATGATAAAAATTGTTCCAAAAGCTAAACATTTTTAGAAATGCTTCAGTTGCCCTGCAATTTTCATTATTTTTTTCCTCCTGATATTTTTATTCAGTTTTTCAGTCATTGCCAATCACACAGTAGTCTTTCTTGTTTTCAACTCCCACAAGGATACCCCAAAAATCTCATGCTAAGACCATGGAAAACATTTTTTTAAAAAATTGCTTATCCTCTGCCCTTGTGTTCAGGCACAGATGTACATGTAATAGGGCTGGGCCAAGAAAAAACTGATGTATACTATTACCTTGATCAGCACTGAGCAGGCTGCTAGTGTCAGGAGCTTGATTCATCTTTCCACACATAAGCATCTGATGCCATTTCAGGAGTACTCTACTCATCCTCCAGCTGCAGGTTTCAAAGGTCATGGGTCATATCAGTATCATATCTCCTGGCCCACTGACGATGTCCCAGATTCATAAACATAAATATCTAGGATGATTTTAGGCAGACAAAAGTAATTGAAACACTGCCAACAGAATGTTTAGATAAGGGTGAAGTTGTTCTCTGGGCTCAGAGCAATGATGAGAGGCTCAGTTAGATTGGCATATCCGAGACATCCAAAAAAGTCAAGAGAAAAATAAATAGCAAAAGCAATAAAGAAAAGAGCTAGGCTGTTATATTGAGCAAAAGGCCAAAAGCAAGGCCTGAAAATATTTCTATTCCAGTGATGGATATCCAGAAATTTGGACAGAAGAAGCACTGGGCAGACAATGAGTAGTTACCATGATGGAACAGCACATTGGAGGCCTCCTGAAAGGAGCAATGCACTGTTTGCAGGTTAGCAGCTTTAGAGGGGCAGGATGAATAGGTGAGGGAGTAGTGCTGCACCTGAAATGCTACAGTTCCAGTGTCAAAAGAAAAAATAAGCACCCTGAAGTTTCTAAGGGGAGAAATCCCTCTTTCTAAAAAGAAAAGCATAATACTAGAGCTTTCTACTGAGTTCATTTTGGAATTAAAATAACAACCAGGAAAAGCTGAACAGGGATAGAGAAGCTGCAAATATTGAAGATTTAGTTACAATGAGAGATTTCAGCTTCACAGTAAAAATCTTCTTCCTCAACCATCCAGCTGAGAGACCTATAAGATATGACACTATTCCAGATTTGGCCTTGAGTGTTCCTAGGGCTTAGTTCAAAACATATTAATGGGAAGGCTCTTCTCCAGTAATATTCACAATACAATTGGTTACAAAGATGTAATAACAGCCAGTAAAGTAAATCAATGCATTACAAGGAATTTCATGAAAGAGGACTCTCTTAAGTCAGAAAATTAGGGGACAGGGGGGAAAACCAAACACCAACAAAATAAACAAATAAACCACAAAGCACCAACATAAAGAAATCACACACAAAAAATGCATTCACAAAAGCAAATCCCTACAAGCAGACTAAAGACACTTCAAAAAACACCAGCATACTCCAATAACCTCAATGCTAAATTCTGCAATTCAGAAAGAAATTTAAAAGTACTGAAAAATAGACAGGGTGCCACTCACTCAAGAGCTCTGAAGTAACTCTAACATAAAACTGCAGAACTGCTGGCTGAGGTATACAGCCTGTCATGCAAGTACCCATGATGCCAGAGAACTAATGATACAACTCCCTTCCACAGAAAGGACTCTGCAGGAAAACCTGGGCACCATAGACTAGAGACAGATTTTCAGCCCTGGTGAGGTTACAGGGTCTATAATTATGATCTAGACCATAGAGCACTTAGGTAAATCAAGTCCATCATGAAAGAATCTGTGTGACTTCTGCAAAGGGAAAATCCTGCCTCACTAACCTGGTGCCCACAGATGTAATATATTCAGATTTTTAAAAAGCTTTTATAAAGTTTCAAACTAAATTTATTATTGTCAGAAAGCTGCAGGAGAAGGGCTGTTCCACGAGGGGGTAAGCCAAGAGCCAAGTGTAACTACAGCCCACGAAGGGCCCTCACGTCTGGGCTCTGAACCACAGCACTCCAAGGCCAGGTTGGGTGAACATGAGGGGTGACACCCATTACTCAGTGATGACCAGGCAGGGCAAAGTCAGGTGCTGAATCAGGCCCAGGGTTGGTTCAGGATGTCCTGCCAGGAGGAGCAGGAGAGAAAGCAGGAGATTGCAGCAGAGGCCCAGCCATGAGACAGGTCTAGAGACAAGGTTAAGCCAGCAGTAGAGTAAAATCTCACCCTGAAAGCCAGGGCAGGAGGACAAAAGGCCAAGAAAAAGATTTACCTGCAGCATGACTCAGGGCTAGAGCTGAGCTGAAACCCCTGGGCTCTCAGTTACAGGTGTGAATGTGGCCCCAGGCAAAGATGGTCAGGGCAATTAAGGTTTATTGCTGCCCTCAGATCCTGACAATAAGAGAAATTAAGTCACCACAGAACTGTATTAAATGTCCCATTGTGAAATTAGATTTGGTTAGACAAGAGGAAGCAGTGTTTCAGTAGTAGAGTCCCCTGGGATGTGCTCTTTGGATTGGTTTAACTCACATCTTTATCAGTGATCTGATGAGAAGAGCGTGGTTATACAACAACACAAGGAACTATCCAAGTCTGGCAATGATATCAAAACCTTTCACCTACTAAAATGCTCAGTAAGTGGGCAAAACATGGTGAGTTTCAGTATAGAAAAAAAAGAAGGTGATACATTTAAGTACAGGGCTAGGAATATGATTTGGGGCCTGTATCACCTCAGTTGTGAGGAAAGGCTCAGGGAGCTGGGCCTGTTTAGCCTCGGGAAGAGAAAACTGAGAGGGGGTCTTATCAATGCATGGAAGTATCTGAAGAGAGGTTATCAAGAGGATGGAGCCAGGCTCTGCTTGAGCAATAGGACAAGAGGCAACAGGAAAAAAAGGAACACAAGAGGTTCTACCTGAACATGAGGAAGAACTTCTTTACTATGCAGGGGACTGATCACTACAACAAGTTGCCCGGAGGTGCTATGGAGTGTCCTTCTCTGGAGACATTCAAAAGCCATCTGGACACAATTCTGTGCAGGGTACTCTGGGGGACCCTTGCTTGAGAAGGGCTATTGGACTAGGTGGCCTCCAGTAGTCTTTCCAACCTTATCCATTCTGCAACTCTGTAATTCTTTGAAGTAGAAATTATGTATATCATGTGTAGTGTACGGGTGCATTGCTCAGGTCTAAATTCAGCAACTCAATGTGCAACTCAAACATTTAGAGTCCTCTCTGAAATTGGCTTAGGGTGCAGTAGCAGCCTGAAAAGAAGCACTGCAGTGCACTGTGTCACTAGAAAGGGCATGGAGAATTTCATGGGCATAATTTTGCTAATGCTGAAAACTTTGTTGCACTTGCATTTGGTTTAAGATATGTAGTCTGGGTCTTCACCTCTACAGGGAGCAGGAGATAAAGTGCAGAGGAAGACTCTTAAAATGATCAGGAGGATGAAATAGCTGCCATACAGTGGGAAACTAAAAACCCTGGGACATTTAAATTTGGAAAGTAGGAGGTTGAAGGATATATTCATGGGGTTTACAGAGTGGTTAAAAAGAACACAGAACTTTTTTCAGCATAATCCACAACACCATGACAGCAGGTACTGGCTGAATTAGCAGGAGGTTCTTATGAAGCAGCTCTAAAATGAAGTACATTTTTAACACAAAAGGTAGTGAACTTCTGGAACTTTTTGTCACAGGAGTTTGTGGAGACAAGAAATATCAGCAGGCTTAAAAGGGTATAAAACAAATTTAAGGGCAGCAGATCTACAAACAGATACTTTGGGACTACAAATTGTTCTGAGTAGCAAGTGGTTCATTCTTTACTGTTCAGTATGGTATTCTGATTGTTTGTCCTTGAGGCATTGTTGGCCAGGCTTTTATAACTGGCAGTGTAACAGTTATCTGCAGTTTATCTACCTTTACTCAAACTATTCTCTTTGTTAAAGCCAGCATTAGCAGGGAGCAGAAATCCCAACCAGCTTTACAAAGCAGTGGAGGGTAGAGAGTTTGGAAGCCAAGCAGGCAATCTAGAACAGCACAGAGAAGACCAGCAAGCAGATTATTTAGGCTCCCACCTCCAACAATCTCTGAACAGCTGAATACACATTGTATGTACCTGGCTCTGTTGCCCAACTTACTTCATAACAGACTCTTCAAATTAGTATGGTTCAGTATGATATTTGTCTCAGGAAATTCCCTGGGCTGAAATAGTTGGAGGTGAGAAGAGTATTTGGGAGAAATACCTCCCATGGTTGCCCTCTAGGATTCTCCTTGCTCTTGTAAAAGGACATTGGACTGAGTCAGTATGGCTGTTCCTATTCTGACCTGTGCTCCTGCCATATATTGACTACATGAACAGAGCATGCTAATATTAAATTTGAAATTAAATCTACTTATCCACTGAAAACTATATAATTAATATACACTCTCTATAATTATATTAGTTCACTTTAGTACATAAAGCCCCACTATTTCAGAAACATGTCTTGACAAAGTTTAAGAAAGGAGAAGTGCTAACTCAACATACTGATGGAAAGCCAAAGCCTGGAGATACTACGTGACTTCCTTGAAATTACTCAGGGGGCAGCAGAGGAGCTAAATTAGTGCTAGATCTCTTGGGTTCTGAATCACAACCACAACATTGCCCTCCCTCTTCTCATTACTTCTGCTCAAACCACAGTTTCATATACTGATCTTCTGCAACTATGTTCCTAGGGAAACCCAAGGGAATCTGTCTTTTTGGACCTTCCTTCTGTGGGTAAGTGTGCTGGCAGCCGAGTCACAGATGCCAAACATCTGACTGGGTGAGGCGAAGCAGTAGCCAGTGAGCAAGGCTGCCAAGCTGGTCCCTGCAGACAAGGATCCGAGCCTGCACGTAGCCAGCAAATGTCCAAATGAGGATGTTCACAGGGACACAGCTCTAGCAAGAGTCATGTGTTTTGGCTCCTCCTCTGCCTTACGCCACCACGATGACCTAGCATGGTAAACCAAACTAGGAACAAGACAAAAACTCTGGACACATATAAAAATGCAGTTTATCCAAAATAGTATTTTCCTGGCTTCCTTTGGGGTGAATGCAATATTTGCTTACTCTGAGCAATATTGCTCCCAACAATACTGACATTGTTTGAACAATGACCCCGACTGAACAATTGCTCTTATAAATGCAAGCCCTTAAACTCATCAGCCAGAGAGTTTAGCAGAGTTAATGAAACTGGAAAACTCTGCCATCTTGGAGTATTTGCTTAGAAGTGAAAGGAAGTACCAAAAGAAACATTCCCAAGAGCTACATTTCATCCAGTACCCCAGAACTGTTCTGTTCAGGAAGGAAAGGCCTGAAAGCAGTAACCTGAAATACAACTTCTAGGTTGGAGAGGAACATTTCCCTTCTTTGTTTGTAAAGATGGCCATTTGGGGAAAGCAGCTCCCTACATGTAACTCAGGCCTTTGGACATGATCCCAAGGCTTCTGGCCTTTATGAAGGATTTACACAAACTTCAGAGGAACTCCTGAGACCTTGTGAGCCATCTCTCTCTGACACAGGGACTCAAACTTTCTTTCCACTCACCTGGTTTTCTCAAGTCCATTATCCTTTATGTGTCAGGGCACATCCTGTGGGATACATTAGATATTAACTAATGTTAAGGTATTCTTCTTTGTGTCCAATCTTTAGATCACAGGTGATTTTGAGTCCAGATAATGTGTCATTAGAAACAAAGCCAATACTCATAGCAACTGTTTTGCCAAGAAGCCTGGAAAATCTGAGCCAGGATAGAGAAAACAATTTAACAATTTCTTCTCTCGTGACTGTCTCTCTATTCTGCTTATGGATCTTCATTGACTTATTCCCACAACCAGAACATATGTTTCCAAAGTGTGCACAGCTTTTACTTAAAGATTTAAATGGTGAGAAATTACATTTCCTTAGTTACAACATTTTAATAGTTACCTTCACAGTCAATAGTGTCACCTGGTTTACTTGGATTTGATTTCCAACTGCTGGACCTTTTGTTTTCTATTTTAAGCTGCTCTATTTTTTCAGCAAATTAAATTGATATCCCCATGGAGAAATGTGGGAAACTATTTTAATAAATGATGGAACATGAACAAATTGTTAGTTACTGGGTAATATACTTTAGCTTGTAATAGGTGACCTGAACAATAATACTGTGAGCTGCCTCTAGGTTTTTACATACATCATTATTCAAAACAGTAGTGCTGCATAGTAATGGCATGGCAGTTTGTGCAGTTTTGCATTGCTTTTGAGGTGGATGTTAGATCAGAAAATCAGAGAGACAAGATTTCTTTTTAAAAGTAGAATCTAAAGTACCATGAAAATGGTGAACTATAACTCAGGATGGTCAAACCTTACCACTGACTACTTTTTGAAAACCACATCCTCTGATAATTTTGTGTTTGAACAGTAACAGTGTTTTTACAAACATTCCTTAGCTTAGCAAATAAAATTTTTTGTTTATTGTCTGTTGTCAGTCATAAAATAGAAGGACATTTTAGTGAGCATGTATATGCTCATATATATTTGCATGAAAAATACAGTGTGCGTCTCTGCGCCACCTCTATCTCACATTTTCCAAATAACTTGTGCCTTATCTGACACAGCCTGATTAAATACATGTTAATTGCCTGTATTAAATGAATACATGTTAATTACTAAGATCTTAGATTCCTCTCCCTTTCCTGCACTCATGGTAATTTTTCATTTCTCTCCTGAACAGAGCCCAAGATGGGACCTCATCCCCTGACACATGGAGGAGTGTCTTGTGACTATTATCACTGCTACTTTTTACTGATTATTTGCTTTAGTGATACCTCTGTGTATCAGTCACATTCTGAACCCTTATGCACTACACAGAGAATTTTTATGAGGAAGAGACAATAGTTAGATCTACATAGATGGACAGTACTTAACCTGATAGGCAACTCTCTCAGCACTTAGCCTACTAATTCAGAGCCTCTCAGGTACTAGAGAAAAGGCAGATGCTAAAACATCTCTGGGGTTACTGAATTTATTAATACAGATGGAGAGGTTTCTCTCTCATCAGAAGACCAACTTGGGAAAATGCATGAAGATGCTTCTCATAAATATGTGATAGGAGGATGGTACTGTATTGCTTACAGCTGGCACTGGCAATAAATAGATGATAAAACAGCTTCTCAGTACAGTTGGAAAGGACAAGGAAAATAACACTTGTAGAAGCATTCCTAATTGGGAGCCAAAATATTTGGCATGTCATTTTTAGGTCAGGTGCTAAAATACAATGCTAATATGAGGCCAAACTAAAATCTCAAAGGAGGAAATCTAATATTTTAATTTATTCCATTAGATATCCTGAATAATGGTTCTATATGGCTTAAACTTGTGTTAAGAAAAAGGTTTAGTCAACAGATCCTTTATTCCAACTTACACGATTTCCCAGCTACATCCACCCCTCTAGGAGCTGACAGACTCTTCTGGTGGGCAGACTAGAGACAAGGAGTTGCAAGAACTGAAAAGGAGTGTCTGCTATGCCTTTCTACTCTGAAGGACACCAGTGCATTACTTAGTTGCATCTGAGGCAGCAGTTTCCTCAAAGATGTTTATCCCAGCTGGAGAGTTGGAGGACTTCTACAGGAGACTGGGCTGCCAAAGAGAGCAGTGGAGGAAACAGAGAAGTGAGTGGAGCTCAGGGTGAGGGCTGAGTCCTGGCTCATCTCCCTACAGAGACAAAGCCTTGTTGCAAGCTAAGGAAGAACATCTGATGGAGTTCTACAAACCAGTGTGAGAAGCTTCAAAGCAGCCTCACAGAAGTCATGTCCTGCAGCTGTCAGCAGAGTTAGCCATTGCTTGAAAAAAAACAAGTACTGAGCAGAGCAGAATTTTGAATATACCAAACTGACTCAGGGCCCTTGCCTATTTGTTGTGATTTATGTCAAAAATGAGGAGTAAAAACCCCAGAACCCTTCACAATCCTTTGTCTTGAGTCTCACAAGCTAAAAGTAGCCATAGTATTGTG
This sequence comes from Urocynchramus pylzowi, assembly GCA_013397555.1. Classification (NCBI taxonomy): domain Eukaryota; kingdom Metazoa; phylum Chordata; class Aves; order Passeriformes; family Fringillidae; genus Urocynchramus; species Urocynchramus pylzowi. The sequence goes on from VZRH01003117.1 coordinate 27,526, forward strand.
TTGGATATGACCCAGCTTTGCAAAGAATAGAAAACCTATTTAATTTTTTGGCTTTAGGTAGCAAGAAAATAAGGTGCAAGGAGTTATCAAATAGTAAACACCTGCTCTGTATTCGTTAGTGTTCACATGTTCAATAAAACCCCAAAACCTTGATGCAAGAACAGAGACATCCTAACCCTAGACTAGCTGGGTTTGGTACATACATCCTAAGGCTCTTTATGACTGTGTGGTCCTGCTCATTCTTCTAGTTGCTGATGGGGAAAAAGGGCAGTGGAAATCCTTAAACTGCCTACATGACAGATTTAACAGTCTGGTCTCACAGTAACACTGAGGAACTTGCTTGCAGACAAGGCTGAGCAGGAAAGCAGGACTTTGCTTGCAGGAAAGCAGGACTTTGCTTGCATCTTATCATCATTAATATTTACAATGGTATAGACAAAAGCCAGACATCCATAGATTGCCTACATTTCCTTTAGGCAATCCACACCAGATGCTGTCAAGTGACTTCTAGCAGTGACCTGCTTGAAAAGAGGGATTAGCTGGATGGTCCCTACAAGGGCACTAACTCATTCCAACATAAAAAATGTCAGAAGGACAATATATCGTAATTATTTCTATTTCTGACACATCTTACACTACACAGTTTCAGAAATTGAAAAATATAGTTGGGAAAACCCCAGCAGTGGTGATGTAATTTGATCAGAACACTAATGTTATAAATCAGGAAGGCATTACTGAAAATGCTACCATGCATACAAAGCTTTGCTCCTACTGACTGACAGCCTCTTTCTTGTTGGTATATCTCCAGAGAACTTCCAAAAATAAATTCAACTGGTTTTTAGATGATACATTTTGGATTATACTTCTGCAACTAAGAGATCGTGGAAGTTCTATGTCTAGAACAGGAAATTAAAAATCTGACCATTGAAAGGAGGGATTTTGCAAGGAACTTGCAAGGAATAATAGTCCCAATTGACTTAAATGTAGATTTAGAAGCTGAGTAAAAAGTTTATAAGTGTCATTGGGATTTTTGGCAATTCCAGCTGCAAAAAGACGTAAAATTGCATGCCTGGTTGCAGTAAGAGAAAAATACTCCCAAGGTTAGAGAGTGGTCAAAGATAATGCTCCAGATCTCCTTGCCTTCCTTCTGTACTGATTTTCCACAATTAGTGCCTCAGGGTCATGAGTGTATCAAATATAGGATAATGCTGCATATATTGGGATTTTTTTTTTCCCTTGAAATGGACATCTATTTGTCTGCTGCTCCTGTTCATGAAGAAGTAGAAGTGCAGTTTATATGGCAAGAGGAGGTGCTGGTACTCACAGTGAACCCAAAAGAAAAGGACATAACTACTGGAAGAATTTAATCAGTGTATATCTTTTCTCTGTCCCCTACCCAGTGTCCCATGCTTTAGCTGCACAGTTCTATTATGTCACCACATTCAACTCTGGCTACACCAAAATCTTCCTTCACAACAGCTAGACAACAGGAGGGATCAGATAAATTAGACATTTCCTCATGTCCCTAAAGCTGCAGACAAATTCAGATTGGATCCACAGAGAAAAAAAGAAATTTTCAGGGGGTTGGCCAAGCAGAAGAGAGGAGAAATAGCCCCAAGAATATTTGTGGTGGGAATAGAATCAAGTCTATGGGCATAACCTGACCATGTGTGACAGCCTTTCTGATTAAGGGAAGACAGCAGTCTTCTTCCCTTAATGCTTGTTCTGCTTCCAGTCTTCCAGGACTCATGTTGTCTTGTCCTAAACTGACTCTGAAAGGGGCACAAGCTCCTGTTTCCTGCTCTTTTTGCAAATTAAGAAGAACCTAGAGTGCAGTCCAGTGCAGGTGGGCTTGGTTTGGACTATGGCTTTATGGCTCCTTTAAGATTAATGTGGTTAGGGTTTATATGTGGGGAAAAAATCTGTTCCTCACCCCCACATTTATTCTATGCTCACATGTACTCCAAATCATCCATAAAAGGTCTGCAACATAATCACTAAACTGGTCAAATATGAAAGGCAGTCTTTGAAAATTTTACTTACTCACAATGCCTGTGTGAGTCACTTTTCATTTTCATCAGTAAGTAAAGCATTTTTTGGCTCTTGTTGTCACCACTGATGAAAATAGGGGTGAACAGATTTTCTGTAACTGTAAGGCAAATTCTTCTTCTGTGCTACTTTTCTCATGGCATTTTTGCAAGTCTGAAGACAAAATGCTTCATCCTGATCCATTTTTATTGTTTTTTCTCAAAATCTATATGTTTTCCAGACATGAAGAGTACCCAGTGCATATAAAAAAAACCTCATATTTTGATTTATCTGCAATTTTACTTTTCAGGATTTAATCAAATGATAATGATACCCAGCTAACTTGTAGAGAATTTTCCATGACTTCCCAGAACAATTAATAATTGTCTAACTAGATGTTGCCCTCTGTTGTCTGTTCAGCTGTTGATGTCTAGCACTCCTCTCAATGGACACACTGGTAATGACCCAGTCTTAAACATCTTCTGTCATATTTAGGAAGGTGCCACAAAACTGAAGATGTTTTTCTGTATTCCTGAAACTGATTGATAAACCAGGCCAGATTATAGCACTCCTTTTGAAGAAAGCAACTGTCAATCATTTTTTAAGCACTTGTAAGCAAGGAGCAACAGCTTTCCAATCTTCTCACTCCTGTTCTTTATACACACTAGACCTCTTGGGAATATCTGAAGCATTGCCAGAAGTAATTTTTATTTTCCTAGCTAACATGAGTAAAAGGCTACAGATGTTGAATGCAGTTTATATTCTACTTAACTGTGCCATTGGTTATGCTCACCTGGAGATGCAAACACATCCTTCTCAGGAATACTTATGGAGAACTAGCTGCCAGTACAGCAAACAGCTGTCTTTTAGACCACCATTTCTCAAGAAAAGATCAACAAATTCTTAATTATTTTGGTTATTGTTTATGTAATTATTCTTGCAGTGTTTTCCATCTGTGCATGTTAAGTTCCCTGAAAATTACTTACCAATAGTCTAATTTGTTCCAGTGAACAGGATTCTTCAGGTCATTGGTTTCTGGTATTTTTTTAATGCAATGATGGGAAATTCAAGTTCAAAGCACTCACAATCTCTTAAATGTTGTACTTAAAATCAACATAAGAAATAACTTTTAAATTGAGACCCATGACTGTTTTCCAGTACAGTATAACGTTATGTTACAGCTGAAGAGAATATTTGAGTACCTTGATAGAGTGCACACAGAAATTTCCCTTGTGTGTTTTTGCAGCTCCCTTGGCACCTGCATACCTTGCAGTCTTCAGTGTATTTATTGTAGCATAAATATATTCAATGGCAGACATTGTACCATGCAATCACTTCCTAAGACACACTCTGGCTACCAACTTTGAGAGAATCAGATTGTTCCCATAAGATTCCCCTCCTTAGATTTACCAGACCTCATCTCAAAACTCAGTGCATTTGTAGGTTTAGCTTATATCAGAGGTCTGTTTTCAAAAGTCACTGTGTTCCTACTTTCCAGGCCATTTTCAGAATTACACTCCACCTTTCCTGGGATTTACTAGTTCCTGCCCAATATGCATCTAGCTAGGAAAGTTTCTGTTATTTTTTTAATAGCTTAGGACTTGAGTCACAAGAAAACTCAGCTCCCTGGAGGACTGGAACAGGTTGGATAAAGGCATCTTTCTTTTTGTAAGTGCGACTTGGATTTGAAAAAGCTGAATCTTTGAACCCTGGCCCACTGCCTGCATTTCCTGGTAACTATAACAGACATGGACCATTTGTGAACAGCTCAGATATTTGGACGCCACTTACATACACAAGACTTGATCCAAAACCCACTACAGTCAATGGAAAGACTTTTGGTTGACTTCCATTCTCTGTGGACCAGGAATACTTCATAGGGCTAGAACATACATGCTGTCTTTTGCTGCTTTTTCTCCACGTAGTAGCACATCCATATTGCCTTTTCAAATATTTTCCAAATAATGGTCCAAAACAAAGACCCAAGTTTCTCAGCACAAAGTTCCCTTCTTCATAGAAAAATTCCAAAGGGCATAAACAGCAACTGTGAGTCACCACACCCAAAACAACAAATCAGTAAGTAGCAAACGCTCAGTAAAGATAATACATCATCTATAATGTGCAGAAAACAAACAGAAAAGCTTTGAAACAGGATTAACACTATGAAGGTATGAGTTTGTACAAAAGCTGATCGATTTATAAAACACTTCAGCAATCAGAATTGCCAGGGAAATTTACATGAGAATAATGTGGGACTCTACCCTAGAATCCAGACACAGTATTTTTTGTATATAAAAAATAAAATATTTCTGCCAATTTCTAGTGGAAGTCATTGATTGTTTTCACTGACAAAAATTATTGTTAGATTGCAAAAAATGTAAAATAATCATAAGATGTTCCATCAAGCGTGACAATATATCTGAGCTCCTGAAAGAATGGGAAAACTTGACACACTGAAAACTTTGGGCTCTTTGCACAGCCTGTGAGCAAAAGGAGATTTTCCCTGCAAACTGTAATGAAAGAATCTTGATGTGTCTGAGAGAAGAAACACAGGAGCTTCTCTGCCTTGGGCTGCTGGACTTGGATTTTTTGGAGAGTGGAAATCCTAGAGCTTCTGGGACCCTGATGGGCTAATTGCATGAGTACAGCTGGTGCTGTGAAAAGCAGCAGTGGCCCTGCTGAGTCTCCATTCCACGGAATCACAGCAGTCTCACTGAGGTGGCACAAGTGTCAGGGTGTACATCCAGAGCCACCACATCTAGCCCAGATTCAGTCTCCAAGGAGCACCTCAGGGCACCAGGTTCAGAGCAGGTGAACCTGCTGCCCTGCCCAGACATGTGGGCACTTGGAGGCCCTGTGGTCCAGGCACTGGGCACGCAGCCACCCGTACCTCTTGCCCTGTTGCTGCTCCCCACTGAGAAAGACCCAGGTCTCACTGCCATGAGACTGTCAGAATGGTCTGAGTCTTTCTTGAGCCTAAGGTACTACCATGAAAACAGTCTATTTATTGTGTCCTTGCTCTTGTGAGGCTGCTCCTGGGTTTGAAGGTAGGGCAAAGTGCTTCAATTCATGAATTTCCAAATGTTCTGGAATAGCGTTATGGTTTTAAATCACCCAAATTTGATTGTAAGGTTGAAGTAATTTAAATGTTCATCATAAATCTGAACACAACAAACTAAAGTTTCTCTTTGAGGATGCAAAAATAAGAACAGGAAAATATAGAAATCCACCTGGTTTCCAGTTGCAGGTAAAAACTGAGCAACCAAGGCCACTGACCAATCCAATCAATACAGGATTAGTGCCAAGGAGGACTAGAACAACCAATCAGAAAAGTTAAAATGACAAATAAAAGATCAAAAGAGAAGATGTCTATAGATATAAAAGGTAATGTTTGTTTTTCTTTCAAAAGCATGTCTTGAGAACCCAACATTCTGCAAGAACAGACTGTACTGGCATGGGCAGACAAAAAGCAATGGGAAAGACCAGTAAATCCCCCTTCAACCACATAAACAAACTTGTCTCTATGCATGACATCACAACCCATAAATGCCTCCAGTGCTAGGGTTTCATTCTGCTTTGAGTGTCATAAGCATTAATTTTAGACTTGAGTTGTTGAATAACCCCAGAGGGGAAAGGAAAACAAGCAATCAAGACTTTCCTCTATTCATCAAGTTCTGAAGGCAGTTTCCCACCAGCTGACACAATGTATTTCAGCCTTTTTCTTGAAGAGCAGCACAGCTAGAAAGAGCTATGAGGCATGGATTGTCCTCCTAGCAGGGAGGTGAACTGCTGGCTTATGTTCTGAAAGATCATGACCTTTTGTTTGTTCACGGTATATTGACTGTAACAGGACCAAGAGGGTCTACTCAGACATGTATAAACACATAATTCATCCCTTCCTGCAAGGGTTTGTGTTTGTGATAATGCCTGGCAATAAAACAAGCTTCCACTGAAAGGTCCGAATCTACTTCTCCAGAAAGAACAGTTTAGTGATAATGTCAAAATAATATGTTACATCCAAACAATAATGTGCCACAAAGTGACAAACCACTGAGAAACAGATGTCAGTGGTCTGAAAAAATCAACAAACAGCTCCTTCAATGGATAAGAAGGTTACCTCTCGGGCAAGTCACTGGTGTTCCAGTTAGTGCTGGGGTCCATGCTCCAAAGTTTTCTGAGAGTGGCAGCTAATGGTTAGTTTGAAAGCAGAGCATTGGAGTGAAGGGAAAGATTGGTCTTCCACTTCTTTCTCTTCCATCACTTTCAGACTCTTATGAGGAAAGAGAACCAGACTGGACAGAAAAGAGCTGAATCTATAATTGCTTAACTTTTTTAGTCTAAAAATAAAAAAGGTTCTTGTAAAAGTATCACTTCCCATGCTGTCTACAACTATTTATTTTGCAAGGTGCTGAGGAAAGGTTAAGGGTAGGAATTGGATGAGTACAGACAGAAATCAGCTATTTTATGACCTACTAACTCCATTACCCTTCATTGGTCCTAAGATGGCTCCTTCCCAAAAGGAAGGAAAAAAGGATGGCTCCTTCCTAAAAAGAAAGAAAAGCTTTTCCATGTAATAAATCACCTCAATTTTGAATTCTACACAAAGCAGTTCAGAACTGCAGCTTTTCAAATCATGGTAGAAGCTGGTGTTTGAGACAAAGCACACAGTTTCTTTGTGTGTGGGATCGGAGCTATGACATGCTGGACAACCTGGGGTGGGAAATTATGCAGTCCCTGAAACTGGGTCCATGGAGGACCCAGCAGAAATGCTTATAAGTCACCTCTGCACACATCTTCTACCAAAACTGCAGCCACTATTTAGTATTTTGTCATCTGTTTACATAAAAATTTTGTCCTCTCTAAGGGTTCACTTCTGAAAATAAGCCTCTGTTTTAAATGCTTTGACAGTGACTGCATCAATTTACATGACGCATTTCACAATCCTTGGAAAATTGCTTTGCTTATGATGGATACTCAACATTTCTTTGAGATAAGTTTGCAGTGGGAGCTGCGGGGGAAGGCTACACTGGCAAGACATCAAAATATGAGGAAATCATAGAACACTGCTAACAACGACTTCGTGTTTTACCCCAACAATTACTTTTACAGCATGAGGAATTGTGCCAGAAATTCAAATTACATTTATTTTATTACATTTGCCCAAGTGTTTCGTATGCAGGTATAATCCACTTTGCATCACAAGAATTAAGTAGGAGCCTGCTAGTGAATCATAGAATTAGAGAACTGTTGAGCCTGGAAGGAGCCTCTGGAGGTCCAATCTACCTAGAGCCTGTGGCCCAAGACTGTGTTTCTTGGGTTTCCTGTGGTCAGGATGACCCTGAGAGTCCTTTCTTTCCAGCCCGATAGTCGAAGAAAGAGTTGGGATTCCTCAGCTCAGGTTCACAAGGTTGTTTATTGTCTCTTATCTAAAACATTATTTCTTGGACCCACAGAGCTCTGTCTAGCAGGCCTTTCAAGCGCACACCACCCCGCCCCCGGGCTGGTGTCCACATTTTATACTATGAACTATGTGTACTTTATTTATTGTTACTTTCCAATACCTATCACCTATGTTAGACTGCCTACTTCTATTCTAAACCAATCCAAATGTGCCAACATCACATTTGAAGTTGGAGGCTCGGAAGAAGAAGGAAGAAGGACAGGACAATGCCCCAATCCCTCCATCTTGCCTCCTAGACCCCTATAGTAAAATCTCCAAAATTCCACTTTTCACTCTGTGATTAATTCATTAACATTCTACTTAAACTTCTGTGACTTGTGATTCTTCATACAAGGTTGGCAATTTGCTCCATGGGTTAGGATCAAAATCCTAAGTGTCTTTGGCTTCCTGCCAGAACTCCTCAGCCCCTGGTCTGGGGCTCGGGTCATCCAGGGCACCCAGAGGGGTGTCCTGGGTTCCAACACATGTTCAGAGAGTTTTTGAATGGCTGTCCAAGGATGGAGACTCCACATCATCTCTGGACAGCCTGTGGCACTGCTTAGCCACTCATTCAGTGAAAAAGGTTTTCCTGATTCTCAGATGGAGCCTCCTGTGTTTCAGATTGTGCCCATTGACTCTGGACCTGTCACTGGATACTACTGGAAAGAGCCTGTCTCTGTCTTATTTTCTCCCTCCATCAGGTGTTTATAGACATTGGTGAGATCCACCCTGAGCCTTCTCTTGCCCAGAATGAGCAGTCCAGCCAGGTTCTTCAACCCACTGCCATTATATTTTCTTGAGTGTAAATGTCCAGCTGGTAAATCTGACCTGTTGCTTCTTTACCCTCTGCCCAGTGCCCTTTGAAATTTGTTTACATGATTACAACATGGGGCTTTACTACATCAACTTTTTCCCCAGTTAAGAATAGCAGCACTAAGATTGAACTAATTTTTCAATACACATTAAGTCACAATTGGATAGGAAGCAACCTCTGAAAATATTGTAAATGTTAAAAGTGCAAGAGAAGGCTGAGAGATAAGTTGTTGCTTTTGGTGTTTTTTAAATTGTTCTTGTTCAACTACCTACATTTCATTTAAATCTATATGATGACAGAGAGATTTATAAGAATTATAAAACTGATTTCAATTTTACTCATCTTTTGCTAAAATAATTTGGCTTTTATATAAGCTAGCTCATATGCTTCTGTTCAGTGGGAGATACTTTGAGCAGATGTGCCGCTTGTGTCTTGTCTCTGAGGAAAGATGGATGGTTATTTTTAATATGAAAGACACAATTCTTTTATTTATTGTATTTCTCCTTGGAGCATTTTCTGGTTTCTACACTAATAATTGCCCACAGGAAAATTATTCTGCATTTTGCTTTTGTAGAATGTACATAACATATTTAGCTAAGACATCCAAATTCACCCACTAAAAGATGATATTTTCCCAGTCTTGGGCTTGATGAAGTTCGACAGGAACTGAGGTTTTATATCCCAAAATATAAAGTAGGGATCCCCACCACAGAGCACTTGCTATGCAGTTTCTGTCTAAATGTCCTGGTTGGCTCATCAGGGAGGAAAAGATTTTAGCAAAAGGCTTCATACTTTACTCTTGGCTCTCCATCTTTCTGCAGGAAGGTGCCTCCTCCTTCCTCATGGAAAGCACTGGGTGACTGCAAAGCACAGTTTCATGATGTAAAAGGAATGAGTTTATTGTAGCTATGGATGGCGAGTAAACTAACAGTGCTCTATATGCATGTTCATGGAAGCCTCACAATGAGTTCTTAGTGGAAGGAATTCTTGAAAACATGACCACTTCATTTAAATTGAGGCTGCATAGAGGCACATGTTAACCCAACCTGCATCTGAAGATGGGGAGTTACAAGTCACCTCCCATTCAGAAGTTACATAGATGCATTAATGTGGTACTAGATCTCAGCAAAAATCGTACTCTGCCATCATCAGATCTTGCTAGCTAGGGTTCAGCACCATGGCAGCTTAGCTAAACAGGCTGCTGCTTTTCTAACTTCTTTAGAAAGCTAGTTCATGACTGAAACCAGAGTATAATTGGTCCCAGTGCCAAACAGAAGCTGAACTTTCTGGGAAAAAAAAAAAACTAACTTAACGCAGGGTACTGAGACCTATTGAAAATCTGGCCATAATACATTAAATTCTATGCTGATCTATTTCCAATGAGTTTATTAAAGGCAAAACTCAATTGGTTTGGAAGGAACTTGTTCTTTCTCCAGTGGAATTTCCACCACACTGAGATGTGGCTTTTCCCACAGTACAATGCACAATGCTACTAATGTTACAGGACAGCCATAGTTCAATGTAATGTGCCAAAAGACTGCATTCTAAGTGAAAAATGTTGGTTGTGAAATTTGGCTGCCAAAGCTGAATTGATTCATTCAGCGTTAGAAATATGCATCCTTTTGCAGCAATTTTGTAGGTGTGCAACCTGGGGAAAGACTAGCAGGAATAAGATCCAGTACAGCTTATAAATGAAGGTGGATTTTAAACTGGAACAAAAGGCCACAAAATATTGGTATAAAAGTAAGATCTTCCCAGCTGCTGTAGCTGCGAAAGCAAAATCAGTTGTATATGAGAAACATGGATATAAGACATGGCAGGGAATATACGACTTGTGAATCACAAAACACATTTCGTTGTAAATCATAACTTATCANCCAGTTGTATAGGAGAAACATGGATATAAGACAGGGAATATACGACTTGTGAATCACAAAACACATTTCGTTGTAAATCATAATTTATCATAATGGTCATAATTTATCATTCTATTCACTATGTTTACACAGAATGCAAAGCAAGGGGAAAATAAAGCCATTTACATGTGAAATAGAAGCTGTTTGGGTCTTCTGGGTTTCTAAAAGCACAGCTGACTACACTTTCTTAATTTACCATATAGTGGAGTGTCTAGATATCATAGAAGCATTCTTCCAAAATGAAAAATATTTTAATGAAAGTTATGGTGTTGTAAGTTACCACAAAACCAATGTGTTATATTCTGACCGACATACATTTTTGAAGCCTTGCAATACATGCACCAAGTCTGACAAAGACAGTTGACAGGTAATTAACAAAAATAAGGGAGATCTGCTTCTTTTGATCATTTCTAGGTAAGACCTATACCTTGATCTGAAATGAAACTGCTCTTGCACATGTCCATCCAGAGGGTGTTTTACCTCTCCAACATTTCCAGTTTGAATACCATCATATCATTTTAGAAGTACTTATAAGAAGGAATTAGTAATATATTTTGGGTTTGAAACCTCAAGAACTCTTCATTTACTCCAATGTGCAAGATGGATCTATTAAAATACATTATATTACTATTCAGAAAATAGGAAAAACTGTTCTTGTGATACCTAATCATATGTATGCACCCACCCACACACACACACACATATATATATAGCCGTAATATTACCCATTCACCTCTGAATTAGAAACACAGAATGATTCAGAACTAAGAAAATATTTTTTTCATGTAAAAGAAAAAATTAAAATTATAAGTTGCAAGTCTGAGTAATGCATTTAGACTGAGTTTGAGACATCAAAAATGGATTGAGTCAGTCACACAGCTGAATGAGTAAGTTTGTTAAAGAAAATCTTGATTTCAGAAAATCAATAATATCGCTCATGACACAGTCAGTGTTTGGCTGAAAGATTGTAATTTATGTCTCCTTTTAATGTCTTTCCATTTAGAGCTAATTTCAATGAGAACTGTCTAAAATATCTATTTATAAAAACTGCCTGTGACTCTTATCCATTCTACATTTCTAGAACTATTTCTGTATACTGGTACAAAAGGCAGGATATAGGTATCATTCACATTTCTAACATATTCCCTTTTGAAAAAATATCAATCACATTCTGCTTCCAATTACTGTATTTTTAGAATATGTAGAAATTGTGCCTGTGTATCATCTGCCAGAAAGGGATGGTGAGTGCATTTATTTTAAAGCGTAGGCCTCTTACTTCTATTTTTATATTTCTGTGGATCATCAGATACCAATCTTCACCATTTTTTCCCAGTAAGTCTCAATTAATCACAGCACAAAACAATGCCTTAAATATTAAAATGAAGATTTGTGAGCAAAACTGTGGGTTTTCTTAAATTTTACATCTATTTCAGTGCCTGAAATTCAAGTATTATATGTGTAATATCTCAGTTCTTAATTTATTCCACTTCTCTGTTTCCAGCAGAGGCCTCATTTTCATCTTTATTTAGTGACAAAACTCACTCTCTTCCATCCCTCCAGCAAGACTCTGATGTGCTGAGCCACATTCTGGTGTCAACAGCCACTGTCCCTCCTAGGACACCTTCAGCCTTAGTAGGAGCTGCCCATATAAACCTGTCCTAAGGGAGAGGTTTTGTACAGTTTTACCATCCAACCCAGTAAAGGAATAGTCCCAGTGACAACCATTTAAGGATTTCACAAACTAAATATTGTTAAAACACTGCAGAAAATAGTATTTTCAGAGATAAATGCTGAGCCTGGCTGTCCTTTCCAAACAAACATGGGGACCTTCCCACCCTCCTATGCTCCAGGATGCCATTTCAGCCCAGCCTGGGGCAATCAGCCCCTGCCCCAGCACTGTTATGAATCATGAAAACACTTTAATTTTGTATCACTGTCTAAGGAAAGCTTTTGATCTTTACTGTACATTTAAACATCTTTCTCTTCAATTTTCTGAGAGCTTCCTATTTCACTAGGAAATTTCTTGCTTTATTTGTATGGAAGCAAGTGCCATAAAGGAAAGACACACCTTTCAGACTGAACAGAAACTGGACAGATATAGGAAATGTTTGATGCTGTTTTGACTTTTGTTCCTACTGAAAAGAAATCAGTTCAGGAGACTGAGAAATATAACTGCAGGATACTACCTTAGAGGATGTACTGGCTGGGATTTTACAGTCTACAGGCATTTTCTGTCAAATATACTGTACACGAGGGCATTGCCAAATAACAACAAGAGAGTATTCATGGTATTCTGAGGAACTGCCAAAGAAAACAAGCTTGTGGATTACTCTTTATTTGATGTTATTCTGACATTTTTCATATGAACAGGGTTTCTGGAACTGAAAATTAAAGGATGAACATCTAAGAATGAATTCTGGGCCAGGATTCCTGCTTTCTATTCAAACCTTCGTTATGGTTTTATGTTTTTGCTTATTTACCCATAATGCAAAATAAGATTAAAGGCCATTGTAGTTAAAAGACTCTTCTTTTCCACTGTTTTCCAGAGCACAAAAAAAAGTACTTTTTTCCTTGGAATTGCATAGAAGTAATAGATTTGGATTAAAATCATGTCTTGAACCATCTCACTTCATAGTTGACAACTATGTAAAGCTACTTATAAAAAGAAAATAGTATAATCTACGCAGAAGACTTCCCACTTGTTAATCTATCACAACAGGAGTATAAAAGCTGGAAGAAGTCTAACAGTTGAAAAAGATACAGGGAGACTTGGAAAGGCCAATACTTACAAAAGTGTCAACTATAAGAAACCCTAAAACTCTGGGTCCAATCCCCTGCTTTGGAGTTCTGGATGCAAGATGGGTAATAGCAAAATGCAAGTCACATCCAGCACGTGATTCAGGAACCCTAGAGACTTTCTTAATCTTTTGTTCATATACTGCCAGAAAAATAACAAGTGCTTGGAATAGCAGGAAGGCAAAGGGAGTGGAAGAGAGCAGAAAGATTCCTTCTTGTCAGGCTTTACTTTGCCAGGCTGAACAAGCCCAACTCTTGCAATCAACAGGTGCTCCAGGCCCTGGACCCCTTGATGCTCCTCAGATGAACTGGCTGTAACATGCCCTTATCCTTCCCATTTCCCAGAGCTGAACAGGCAGGAGGCCTTTAGAGTGGGGAGCAGCACATGAGCTTCAGGAAGGAAAGAGGGCATGGAAGAAGGGAAGGAACTCCATGCCAGGCAATATGTTGGCATAACATGAGACACGATAAAGCTCCTGTACAGTGTACAGTAATTTTAATTACTTTGCTCTGTTCATTGTTGTGAACAGAACCCAAAGCTGCAGACATTGAATAAAGTGTTGCAATTTCCCACTAGAGGTTGCTATGAGGCATAAACATCTGGGCACTAAAACTGATAAATGTCCCACAGTTTTTTTCAGTTTGGCAGCTGCAAAACCAGTATTACTCAAGGTATTTATCAGTTTTATACACTTCTGCTTATCCAGACAAATGTACTTTTTTTCATAATGCTGAAGCTCTGTTTCTTTCTCAGAGGCCAATAATTCTGGTGAAGTTCATGACAGTAGGCCCTGGATATGTTCCCTCTCTAATGGAAAAAGAGACAGCTTTTGTTTTCTTCTTTCTGGTATTTCCTGTGCATCTGAAGATTTTCTACTTTCATTACAGATGAAGGAAGAAAATACATCTCCTTCAGTATTTTTAACTTCAGAACTTTACAGGAATTACAGACTCTGAAAATGAGAAACAGAAAGTATTTTATTTCTTCTCTGTTCCATTTTCATTGATTTGTTCAATATTTAATATTATGTAGAGTGACTTGGAAGGTAACTCAAGGCTGGTTAAAGAGGCCAAGTTATTAGGGCCATACTGCTCTCTGAAAATCAGAGATCAATGGGTGTCTCAAAGTAAGCACCCAGAAATGTCATGTTCTCAAAACTTTAGGAACTCTTGAAAATCCAGTTAGTAGCTTGCATCAGCCCAGGAGGTAATAAATATGAGCTTCACAAAGAAAATGTACAGTGGTGATAAATAAAAACCTCAAGACATCCTGGACTACCTATAGAGGAATGACAGACAGGGGGAGTCAAACTGCACACAAAACTATTCTTTACAAACAGTTCAGAAACAAACAGGAGTGTTCAAGGATGAAGAAATCCATAACCACAAAGCTGACACATAAATGAAACTGAGACCAGCACTTGTGTGACAGCTCAATACAGTCTTGCTGCACTTCCTCATCAAAAAGCAAATCTCTGATTACTAAGGGCTTTCTAAATCTCCAAACTTAGGGAACAGATTTATTCACTCAAAGCAGGAGTAAAAATGCAATCTCACTAAATCTGGTGGAAAAAACATAGTTGATCAAACAAGAGAATTTCACAATCACTCTGGGAAGTGTAACAGTAACAATTAGCTCAATGATTGCACAAAATAGTGAAAACAAAAAGGAGGAAACATATTAAGCATAAATCAATGAAAACGCAACTGAGCATTTTTTTTCAGATGCCAAGATTGTATCAGCACTAAAATCACTGTTGTATTCTACTCTTTTTAGCTGAGTGTCATCTAAGAAATATTCAGATCTGGAGAATCATTCAAGAGAATTTCTTTTAATCCTCAAGTCCTTTTCCAGAATGTGATCTGTAAGCATTCTTTAACTAGTTGGTCAAGGCAAAACTGTGAGGCCTTCTGCAGGACACTAGGTAAAAAATAAAGGTAATAAACCCTTTATTAGAAGCTGTGTTTTCTTGATGGCTATAAGCTATATAAGGTATGATCTTTTTTTACTTTGAAGACCAGAAATACCTTCATATCAGTAGGTTCAATGGTACATTAAAAAACAAAATTATACACAAGGTGTTCATTCTTATTCAAAAACTGACATGAAAACAATTTCTATTCTCACAGAGCAACATCTTCCCAAATTTTTTTTCCATTCATAGTTGTGATCTGAGCTGCAGTCAAAAAATGCCAACACATTATTTAATTTCTTAACAGCAAGGGTCAACTTCAAGGATTATGTGCCTTCTTTAATGTGTTTTCCACAAAAGAACATATTTTTGAAACTTGCTAATAAGAATTATTGCCTTTAAGATCTATAGAGATTACTCAATTTATCACTAATATATAATTTTTATTTTTTTTACGACCAAGAGGGGCCTTCATGGGAACAAAGATCAACTGCTTGTGTTGTTTTTAAAACCCTTTGTATCTGGCCAAATCAGTTATTTTCCCTGTATCTTCTTCTTTTATAAGTCTCTCTGTGCAGTCAGCACTAGGGAATTCAACAGAGTACTGCAAAACCACAGCAAAAGTAAAAATGAAGGACAGCACTATTACATCCTTTCCTTTGCTCCATTTTTGCCCACTATTGCACAAAGATTTCAGCAGAGATGCAGTACCACAATATTTAGCCTCCATAAATCAGTAACATTGGGTATTTTTTCAGTTTGGCTATCCATGCTTTCAGAAATGCAAAGCACTTGCTCTCTGAGCAGGGGGCTTGTGGAACAAAGACTGTCTTCATTAATCTCCTCTCTGCAAACACAGAATCACAAAATCACAGAGTCACAGAATGGGCAAGTTTCAAAGGGATCACAGTGGGTCATGTGGTTCAACCTCCCTGCTCAAACAGGGTCATCCTAGAGCATATGGCACAGAATTGTATCCAGATGTTTCTTGAATATGTCCAGTGAGGGAGACTCCACACCCTCTCTGGGAAATCTGTCCCAGTGCTCAGTCATTCACAAGTAAAGAAGTTCTTCCTCATATTCAGATGGAACTTCCTGTACAAGAGTTTTTGGCCATTGCCTCTTGTCCTGTTGCTTGGCACCACTGAGCAGAGCCTGGAAACATCCTCTTGACACCTCCCTGCAGGTACTTACAGAGTTTGATGAGGTCCCCTCTCAGTCCTCTCTTCTCGAGGCTAAACACACTCAGCTCCCTCAGCCTATCAAGGGCTCTGCACTGATTACAAGCAAGCAGCAGCCCTTTCCCACCTGCTTGTTTGTATCCACAGCTTTTGCCAAAACAAAAGGAAATGTGTATACAATTAAAATTCTGCTTTCAAACAATTTCTTTCTTTCGAACTGCCCGACTACGTAAACTGCTCAGTTGTATATGAAATATTCAGGAACTGAAATTTGCTTGTATCTGCATTGAATCTGTATTTTTCCAGGATTTCTTTGGCTCACCTTTGCAACAGCTTTCCCAGAAGTGTCATCACTAGCCCCTACCACCTCCTTAGAGCCATTCCCCTGAATGAAATAAGTTTTCCTCTTTGTTAGCCTCAAGCAGGCTAACATGAGCCTAAACGCTCATTTATAAGCTGCCCAAACATCTAAAGTATTTTCTTCATATTCTGGATGGCCCAGTAAAAGTTCTTTTTGCTTCAAAATGTAGTCAGAAATCTGACACATGTCAAACAGGTGAAAGAAGTGTTAACCAGCTTTGGGGATTATGTGGGTTTTTAAATGAAACATAAACGCTTATCAGCACTTATCTCAAGTACACAGATGGTCACAACTCATACTTTGCTATTCTGTAGGGAGCACACAACCTAGAGCTTACATCTACCCTACACATCTGTGAGCAGAATTTTGTCACTAAAAACATATTGATTACCAATAGGCTCAGGTTTCATTGAATGTTTAAATATGTCAGGCCACCAGATAATCAAATAGTGGCATCTCTATTAGGATTGATACCGATAAAGAACACAAAAATATACAAGGCATCCTTGGCAGGCATTTGGTGTATTTTGTGAAGAAATAAAAAATTATTTAAAATATATGCTCTAAAAAAGGTAAAATTTTCTGTTAAGGGACAGAAAGGAATCTTTTAAATGAAGACATGGGCATCTAGTTAAATTTGTCATAGAGACAATGCCAGAAACAGACAGATGCGAGATCAATGCAAAATGACATTATTGTTAAATACAATTCAGATAAACCTTTTAATCACTTCTCCAAATTTCTACCAGTATCTTTTTCTTTCTCTGCCTGACACATGCCTTTCTTTATTGTACCTGAAACTGCAGAACATGTTTTTGATACTCAACTCTGAACACTTAGAAAAAAGCATAAAGAATTAATAGCTTTGATTCTCCTTCCTCAGTTTGCCCCAGAATTAGTTTCTTGCAGTCTAAAAGATATGTGGATGCAATCAGAATCACTCTTTGAAATGCCATTTGTTTGTATTTTGTTTCACTGATAACGAGTCAGGCAGTCTAAGGAGTTGTGTAATTTCCATTTGTCGACACTAAAATTTGCCATGCAGCTTCCAGTGCAGAGTAAGACTCAGTGATCAGGAAGCCAGCCTGCACATCCAGCTTCACTTCTGTGACAGATGTCTTGCATGGTCTTAAGAAAGCTCCAGTTTTCCCAGTTATGTCAAAAGGCTTTGCTCCAGGTCCTCTGGCAAAAGCCATTCCTACTTACCAGGAAGACAGTGGAGATACTGTGGAAAAGAAGGATCACCACAGTCCTTCTCAGTTAGCCAGTAACTCTCGTGGCCCACTGTTGTTCTCTCCCAAATCATTCTTACCACCCTCTGCAGGTAAAGCTCCATCACAGCCACCACTGTGGTCAGAGCTTGTGTGAACACAGATGACCTCTCAAGCAGGGAGGAACCAGCTCTCCTACAGTCCCTGAAGGAAGGAACTTGGCAGACACCACACCCCGCTTCCTCAAGCAAGCTATTTGCTAATATCAGTGCTGCCACAAGGCTCACAGCACACCAGCACTTAGAGGCTGTGTAGCTTTAGGCACTCTCTGCAGTTCAAGTAGTTCCTCAGGTGGAAAGTCTCTCTCCCTGCAGCAGCCATCCACCAGAAATCCCCCAAAAGACAGCAATTAATCCTCACAGTCGATCTCAGATGCCTCACCAAAAGCCTTGCAGACTGAATTTCTTAAAAGTTATTCACACCTCAGACAGAAGAGGCATGTCCTGCTTTCAACCCCATCTCCTGCTTTCAACCCCACCACAGCCCAAATACCTATTAGACTGTTTCCATTCTAACTCATTTTTGATACATGGCATTTCCAGATTATTGAGTAAATAACACTAATACAAATACATCAGTCCCGCAGTGCCTTTCAAAAAAAGAATAGACACATACATTTTCAGTAGTTTTATTGAAAAATGCCTCTTTCATTTCAGAAATAAATAATATAAGGCAGTGAAATTCACAATTTGCAGTTAAAATATAAAAGCAGCAATTCTATATCCATAGTCTTGCAAACAATTTCCAACTGCTTTTGGTAACTAAGAAACATTGTATTCTGAAAAAAAAAATCCATACTAAATATACAACATAAACATGCAATTCCATCTCTGCAGGATTGACTGCAATTTGGCATAAATGTAACTGTGTCTACAAACAAGGAGATTTCAGGCATTATTAAACTGTATCCAGTTGATACAATGATTTCAGCTACTTAATGTTTGTGGTGTTTAGAGGAGATGTATAAGACCAGTAAATGCTCTGCAGATTGTAATCAGAATAGAAGAAAATTACAATGATACTGGAAGGAGAGGGAAATTTTTGGTTCTTTTTAACTAGATATGGCAGACCTGTGATCTGACTGAACTGAAAACATGCATTTGAAAAAGAAGAAAAATGTAGAGCTAAAGCCGACAGTCCTTAGAAAATTTGCAACAGCTCTGTGGTTATTTTTGGTTTGGTTTTTTGTTTTCCTTTTTTTTTTATGTATTTGTTTTTACATTATTTTAATGAAAAGGCAGCACTGGGATAACTGAATGCACACCTTAATCTGTATGCAACCACTATAAGCAACAGTATTTTACAAGCATTTCCAGAGCAACGTGAAGTCTTTGGGTACACACATTGCTATCCCCACATAAGCGAGATACAAAACAGGGGTGTGACTGATATGAAAAGACCAGAAAGCCATATTGCAAAAGGAATGATGCACTCTCCCTGTGTGTATCTGCAAATGCAAGCACAGCAAATAAACAACAACAACCAAAAAAAAAAAAACCCACTAACCAAAAAAATACCAAAACAAGACACACAGATCTTTTACGGCTTTGTTTTTGCATTTCTTGACAGTGATCTTTTCCAGCGCATGTGCTCAGGGTATTCTGGTGAATGCATTTCAACTCCATAGTCCTCATACTCGTCCTCTCTCCTTTCTGACTCCATAGGTACTATAAAGGGTTCGCCTTCAGGCTGATAGGGTCCGCTTTCAGGCACGTATGGTTCTGGTTGAAAATAGTTGTCCGATTGAACATAATAGTTATCGCATGTCTTTGAATCCACATATGCAATGAAAGTTAGTCTGTCTACATAATGTTAGTTCAACCTTATTTTCATATAATAAATATATAAATAATTCGTTCACTGGGGGTATTTCTCAGTTTTGCTCATGAATGCTTTTTGGCAGTAAAATAATAAAAGGTTTGAAATTCATCTTGAAAGGCTTCGTATTTATAATACACAAAACAGTGCAGAAAGAGTCATAAATTAGGCAAGGGACAAATCATGGTAAAACTACTAAAAAAACCAAACAAAATCAAGAAAATCAAATAAAATTACTATTTTACAGCTACTTCAGTAAATCTAAGCATTGGGCTTTATTTTGAACTGCATAATTAAAAGAAGACATGGAGCAGGTAAAATGAAGAGATGGGTTTGGCATATGCTAATTTTCTCTGAGAAGGGGAAAGTAAGTGTAGACATAACTATCACCAGCGGCAATATACAGTACATGTCATTTTGTCGTGCTGTTCCTCGTAACAAACCGAGTTACAGCTGGTGCTTCAGGAACACCAAAAACTACAGCAAAACAGAAGAAAAATTATTATAAAACTTTGGTATTTATAACTGCAGTTACAGATCCAACAAGATTACACATAAAAAAGGTATATGCCCCAATTCAGACATGTTGGTAACAAGCAACAGACAGGTAGGTTTCATAAGTTGTCAAAGATGTTATTCTGTCATACAGCAAGCAGCAGCAGGCTTTTATGCAAAAGTATCACGTAGAGTTGTTAACAGATTTTAGTGGATACAGTCCCATACAAATCATCTACAAGCCACAATTAGTTTACTATTTACATAAGTTATTTCTCATTTTCCAGGTTAAATCTGTCTCTCTTCTAATGGCATTACCTTCGCTGGTTAGTAGTTTTACAAGCCTCTTTTGCCACTGAAGTTTTTGGTGGTCTAGGTCTTTTTTTAAAAAAGAAAGACTGTCTATTTTATTATTGAAATGCAATAGGCTTAATGAATTGACGTCACTGTCCTTTATCTCATTCATGAGTTGTGTTAGTAAAAGTATCTCCCCGTTCTATGAGGTCAACATGGTTCAAGAACCATATCCGTGGTGAAATATCCATACGGACTCATTTTCTAATAAGCACGTGCGCAAACATCTCAGAAACAGGATTTTCATGTATTCAAACTGTAAGCAGCACTGGCGACTTAGAAAATGTGTTAGCCGAAACCTGAAACAGGTCAAAGATGATGTTAGTCTTTTAAAAAGTCCATCTGATGTGCAAAAACATACTTTCATCCAACTAAATACATAACAGTTAAGTCTTAGGCATATATTTATATATGTATACATAGCTGCTTTCTAGAAAGAACACTGCTGAATCACACGTACAATTTTCTTTATTTTTCATTTAAATAAGAATTTTTTGTGAGATCTGCACAATGACCTGGCTCTTTAACCAGTATCACTGAGTCTGCAAGTGTGTACATATATATATATATATATTTTTTTTTATTTTCTTCTTTTCATGGATACATGCACAATTACACTAACAGCAAACCACACCCAATAGTAGTATCACATACACTAATTTTGAGATCTGGCAAGGCATACATATTAATTTGTTAACAATACTGTGGTCCTGCAAGATCCTCATGTTAAAATATATTAGAATCTTTCCAGTCAAAAATTGGTGGTCAATGTGACCCTTCATTTTGGTTCCAGAAACAGCCTACTGCTTTGACCAACGTCACAAAGTGGAAGGCTTATATGACTCAGGGCTAATCTGAGACTCCATGGCATTTAACTTGGTAGATATTGTAGGACAGTGGTGCTTTGCAGTTGTCTGCACTGTGATTAACAAATGGATTTCCTTTGTGAAAAAAATTTATTTCAGGAATCAATTTTGTATAAATAATCCTGACATGGCTCAAAAAGAGACACATGGAAACTGCCAACCACAGCATTCCTTTTATTTTTCAAGAGAAACATGGAGAATTCAACCTTGTTCTGAAGACGATTGGAAGGGGTGGTGATAGAGGGGGAAAAAAGAAGAGAAGAAATTGGTCACTTAAATCCTATGTGCAACACTACCAGCTAGTAGCCATCTACATTAAAAAACAAAACAAAACAATAACAAAACAAACAAACAAAAACCTAAAATAAGACTACAATATTTACTCACTACTTCCTATTTTCCTATTTAAAACAAACCATACATAACATGAAGTAATCCTACACCAAAGTCTAAATGGCTGCTCATATGCTTGCACATTACAATGAGGCAGGCCTGCTCACTGCACCCATCTCCTCCTGACTCAGTATGCTCAGATTAGCAGGACTGTCTCATGTAACGCAGCTCAATATCAACAGCCACATCTGTGAAGGCTATTTAGGGCAAGGTTCAGGTTAAGTTGTTCATAACCTACCTGGGAATCCTTGGCCATTGTAAGGGATGCTAGCACACTGGGATGAATCACAGTATCCTGGTGGCCCGGGGGGACCCCGAATACCCGCATTTCCAGGACGGCCTGGAGGCCCTGGTGGTCCTCGTGATCCCGTGGAGCCTGGTGGACCAGTTCTAGATTCTCCTTGTGGACCTAATTTTAGAATTGAGAGGTTGGGAGGTTGTTTTCTTTGAGACATCCTGATAAAACAGCTAACAATACTTCTGTCTAGACTACACAGCCCAGGCTGTCTTTGGTGAGAAAGCACTCACACTCTGTTGCTGTATGGGGGTCAACAGAAAGAAATACAAAAGAAATCTAGAAATGTGATTCATCATGAGTTGCTTCCCTGTGTGTGGCTTATTTAAGTGTTTATTCATAGAAACTAATTTAGTAAGGTTTGAGCCAAGTAAGAAATGTTAATGTATTCTCTGGTTAATTTCCCCTTTGTGTAAGATATGATGATCTCCAGGGAAACTACTAGATTAGACAAGCACACTGGATTTCTATTAAAATATAGGAGTACATCAATTATACTGCCCAGTAGCCCCAGGATAGATGAGGTAATGTTGGTTTTGGAACCAGTTTTATTATGGTTAGCAGAAAAGTAAAGCTTCAAGTAACTGGGGCTACAATTTGCTGCAAGCATATTATGGTTCCTGTAATGAAAAGCCATTTTAGCCTAGTAAACTACAAGCAGAAACAAGTGAGGCAGCTGATTTATGCTAAGGGGTAAACAAAATTTCATAATGCAAAAACCAAAACTAATAATCAAATCATCTGTCTCTACTATCCAGTAACTCTGCATTAAGGAGTATTTTGTAGTCCAGCAAGTAAAAAAAAAAAAAACCTACATACTACAAAAGAATCATCTGATAGGACTTATGAAAAATATCTGTCAAATATTTGGACAATGTATTTTCATGAAACACATTTTCACATTAACAAGCATGCCAGATGACTAAATTAAAATATGAAGATAAACACCTATTAGCCATATCCAAAAATCTTTGTAAATTGCTATTTTTGTGGTGATTTCCTACAAATTTATTAGAGTAAACTCTAATATACATCAAAAACATGAAGTGGGCAAAGGGTGTTCATTCACCATATCAAGTCTGGTTCTCTATGAAGAAATATTTGCTTTTCTCCTACTTTTCTGTAATCTGATTAAACAAAAAATATTTACCAGGTGGTCCTGGCAAACCTCGTGGTCCTTGGGATCCAGTCCCTCTTTCACCTTTCTCTCCAGGGATTCCTACAGAATAATAAAAAGGCAATGAAAATCAAAGAAAGGAAACCACATCAACAGATATTTCTTCACACTCTCTCACTGACATTAATATTTACTTCCCATGATTTAATACAACAAGAGTGATTAAAATGTATGTTCTGCAGATGTTCAAATGTGAATTTGTGAAAATAATTTGGATATAAATATAGTAACCCAAGAATAAAATAGTATGTAGGTGTAACTTAGCATGAATAAACTCTCTCAAACATAGAAAAGTTTTGAGATGGAAGCACCACAGAATCTTCTTATTTTAAACTACAGTCAGAAATGTATTTTCAGTCCTGCATACTTCTGCTATAAAGGATGGTTTACACTCTCATAGGAACAGTCATAATCAAAAAAGTTTAAGAAATTCTTCTGAATTCCTTGATTTATTCCTAGCCTTTTTAAAAGAGTGTATAAAATATATCCTAGAAAACATAGCACCGAGTCTATGCTATAGTAGAGTAGTGGAAATAAGCAAAGGCCACGAAAGAGCACACTACAGACACCCCATGTGATTGCAGTGATCCAAGATAGATGTAAAGTAGGTTTACCCATATGTTTACATTCAGTTCAGGTGCTTCCTTCCCTCAGGATACTGTAAAGAGTTAAGGGTGTTGACCTAATTCTTTGAAGTCCTACATTTATACTTGTTAATGACTCATTTTCTCTCTTAATCAGTGTTCTACTTTACAAAGAGTTGTCTTACTCCAAACAGCCTTTCAAGATGCAGCTGTATAGTGCCAGAAGAGATCTGAGAAAATGTGATTTCCTGGGATATTATTTGGAAGTCTCAGACAGCAGCCAAAATGTTATACCAATTTGTATTTCATGAAACATGAGCAAGAGAGAGACAGGAAAGCACTGATCTAGTTAACCTTGTCCTTCAGTACACCAGTGTCCCTCAGGCCATCCAACTGGTTAACTGATCTAGTTAACCTTGTCCTTCAGTACACCAGTGTCCCTCAGGCCATCCAACTGGTTAACTGATCTAGTTAACCTTGTCCTTCAGTACACCAGTGTCCCTCAGGCCATCCAATTGGCCTAGCAGGGCTTCCTAGTCTGACATGGTAAAGGAGCAGACTGCTCCTCTGGCAGCCTCTGCACTATGTCCACAGTACAGCTGCATTGGAGTTTATTCACCTCTTTCACCAGGTGGTCCTTGAACCCCAGGAGGTCCTGGGAATCCTGGTCTTCCTCCAGGTCCAGGTTCTCCTCTTGTCCCAGCAGCTCCTGGGGGACCGGGTGGACCTGGTGGCCCTGGCTGGTTTCGGTTTGAATAATAATCATTCGGGATTTGATTCAGCATTTGATTGAACCGGTTCATTTGACCTTCAAAAGAAAATAAAAATGTGAAATGAGTGAAAATCTTTTATCAGAGAGGGAAAAAATAAAATATTATCTCTCTTAATTAAATCCTATTATTGTTTCTATTCAATAAATTAGTACAGATTAGCTAGAAAGACTTAAGATGAATGTCCGATAAGAAAGCTGAACATAAATGGAGGAGGGAGGGGGTCAGGTAGGAAAGGTAAAGGAGCTTCTGGAAGCCAATGACATTAAAACAATTATCACAGAACTATTAAAATCAAAAAAGAGGCAATTTTATACAATACTCTTGCTCTTGGAGTTCTATTTAGAGGTTGTTTTTACTCTGAAGAACAGAAAGGATTTGCTCCACTTCTAAAACTGTAGTATCACATTTCTACCTACTTTCAGACCTCTGCAGCCACCACAGGCTATATAAATAACTCATGTGTAGAGTTAGCAGCACAGTCGATGAAGTCATTTTCTTAAGCCTGTAGGATGCACAGGCTTGTACCTATACACCTTCTGCATATGGGCAAATTTCATTTCCAAAAAAAGGATTTATGAACAAAACCAACACCATTTTGAAGCTATGCAGGAAGGAAGCCTTAATGGAGAGACACATCTGATTAGTATAATGTGTCAGTCCTAGCATAACACTGAAGAGATCAGCTGAACACAAAAAAAGTGAGGCAGGGACGCTCTAAGAAATGTTAAAAGATCTTGGATATGATATCCTTATTCATAAGCATATCCTTGTTCATAAGCATATCCTTATTCATTCACATTCACAAATGTACATTACTTCTTCTGTGATAGCTAACTAATAGAAATGTTTTTATTAGCAGCTATCACAGACATTTCAAAGGACATACTGTCCTCCTCCCTGTACACAGGCACTCTTAATGATCCAAAAAGGTATATCTGTTTTCCTCAGTCAGCACTTTAACCTTGTAATAGATACAATATCAAAAACCAGTTTGCCTCTGTCTTTCTTGGAAGGCCTACTGATAGCAAAAGCACTGCTTCAAGATCAGAGAGAAAGCCTCTGTAGAGAGCAACTTCATGGGCTGTAGAGCTGCACTATGTGGCAGCAGAGGACTGAAATTCAATTCAAAGTCCTTTTCCAAATAAATATTTTTTCCACTCACATAGCATCGCTGATTCTGTGCACAGTGTTTACCCAGCACTCATCTGTCTTTCCTGCCGGCAAAGTACCTGCAGTAAGCATCCTTTTTCTCACTGATTCCCTTCTCTTGAAGATAAGACATTTTAATGAGAAAATATATACTGATTTTATTGCAAAGATGAAGTAATTTTGGACCAAATGACAAAGGGAACATCACCAGAATGTTAGGATTGCATGTGTATTTCCAAAGGTCACAGATTAGTTCCAACTCAGTTTATTATTCTGTGATTATCAAGCTAGCCTTCTGAATCTGGCAAAAATTTGTTACATTTTTTCCACCAAATCATTTGCACTGGACAGCTATCAGATTGGTCAAGCTCTTGCTGTGCTCTGTGGCCAATATCTGTCACTTCAAATTTAAACCATTGTTTTATCTTTTTAAGTAGTTAATTACTTGTGTGGGATACAAAGCAAGCAACACTGTTTACCATTTATCAGTTGTTCACAAACTTGTCTTGCAACTGCTCGCATCATGTTTTGAGAAGCAATATCACCCTAAATAATCAAATGCAAAACAAGTGTTTCATTAGCACTTTTTACTTTTAAAGACATGATGTTTAATTTTAAAATTATGAGAAGAACTGACTTTTAAGCAGACTTACTCTGTCACCTTTTTCTCCCTTCATTCCAGGTGCACCCTAAAATAAATAAGTAAAAATTAAGCAACTGAAGGATTATGTTATTTCACCCCAAAAATAAGTGTGCAATTCTAGAAAAAGTTTTGACTCCTTCAAGAAGAAAGATCTGGTTCTCCTTAACTTTTCATTTCAGAGATGCTAAAACAGGTGTCAGAAGAGAGTGGAGAAACAATGAGCATTTGTCTGCATCAAACACTAACAGATGCAGAAGAAAAAGATCTGAAGGAAAAATTCAAACTAGGACCAAAAAATTGATGTATTCTGACACCTGGATCACACTGTCAATTTCAAATTTGAATTTCTAGCGTCATATTTGTGTAAATGATCAATGGTTTTGTATGAGTTATATATGACTGTTTAATTTTAAGTTTTAAGACAACTTATTACAGAAGATCTGTTAGGAAGAGTAACACATGTCAAGGAAAGGTAGTTGTCTTCTTGAAACCATATGAAAAGGATTCTATATTAAGTGAAATAGAATTATGCAGAGATGACACATAACACGGAGAGAGTGCTTATTCTATTTATAATGACAGCTTCCCTCTTAATTCTCAACCATTTCTGGTCTTAAAAATGTCTCATAGAGGTCCTAGTTTGAGCTTCTTTATAATTACTAACATTTGCCAACTTTTCTCTAACAGCACTTTCCATTTGCCTTTGAATAGTTTAGTGGTTGTGGGCTTTTCAGTTTTCAAGAAAAGAAGCAAACCAAGAGGACTGATTATAATTTTTATGTATGTATGTGTATGTGAAAAACACTGGGAATAAGGATGGGGTAGCATGAGTTCACATGGATTTCGATTTCTAGCCTAAATTACTACTTGAACATAAGGCATATTTCAAAGGTGAAAGATCATCTGCTGCTCTGCATGGCTCTCTACATGGTAACACACACATCCTGAGTGTTACTGCTTTTTACAGAGTAGTATTTCTTTAAGGAATCTATTTATCACCATTAACAAAGCAAAGGCCAAGTGTGGGCTGCAGCTGTTTCTCATAACATTCCTACAGTACCCGCAATTAATTTCAACAACATGAAACACCAAATCATTCCACTGAGGTCACAGCAGACACCTCCTGAATGTGGTGACACTGTTTCACAGACTTCTGTCGAGGGTTTGGGCAGACAAATGCCCTTGGGGTATGTCAGGGTGTGAACTTAGTGTGGTCTCTGAGCTTCTCTGCTGCAGAGTTGCACACACCTACCCCATGACATGCCACAGAAAATATGAGGCAGTTCATCCATCACCGAGTTAAGTAGTTGTCATACGGTACATTTGCATCGTGAATAACAGATCGTTCTTGCAAAATTAATTGTACAGACTCAAATGAAAGATTTAGAATGGTGACACCATAAATGTGCCATTGGAATAAATTATGCCACCAATGAGGCAGCTGCTAATATGTGTAAAATATACCCATGAAGCTGATGAATATCCCTTCCCTTCTGTCCTTTGCTTTCCATCTATATTTTTCTCACTCTGTGAAGTCTACAGGGAAAAGTTTGTCTTTTAGTTTTAGCTTATTACAGCCACATGCTGAAACAGACTATGGACTTGTAAATGCCATACCGTAAATAAATGATAACAACTAAAAGCATCAGGAAAATATGACATTTCTGTCTATCATTCTCCAATAATTAACATTGTGGTAAGTGATGATGTACTGAAACTAAAAAAACCTTAATTTGATTCCCAAATAAACAGACATTAACATCTCATTAAAAAACTATTACATGTACCTGAAACATTCATTAAGCAGAACTGTAGGTTTTTAATTGCACTAGTCTATTACATGAAAATCTGGGGGGTGGGAGAAATGATAAAGAAACTATTCATGCTTCGCTTTCTGTTTGAAACTTGCTGATTTTTCTATTTCCTGCAAGCGTATTCCTTTGAAATTATCTGCTGTGTATGTATTTATAATACATGCTTGTTTTATTCTCATTCTTTCTATGGCTTTCATAGTTAGACCTTCTACCAGAAGCAAATCATACAGTACATCTCTTGTTTAATTGCACTAGGTAAGGGGAGAGGGAGAAGGCAAGGCAAGGTAAGACAAGGCAACAAGGTCCCCCAGCTAGGAAAATGTTAATGCCATGTACAGTCAATTTTAAAATTCACTGAAATAAAATGAGCCTCATTCCTCAATTTGTGACCTTGCAAACACACACTGATTTATTCTTGCGGCTGGAAGTCTAGAGCCTATTTGGAACTAACTTTAAAATTTGAAGATTAGAGGCTGACTGATCATGTTAACAATAAAGTGCATTTTCCACCTGGATATTTTAAAAACAAATTTTCAAAAAAAATAATTACAACTGCAATTACTAAGTTACTATTTGCATCTTCCTCCCTCTTGGCTACATGCCTCTTAAATTTTAGTTAATTTTCTTTTAATAGACAAAAAAGTGCAGTTTAGCCTACTGCTTGACAGCGTTTTGAGAAACAGCATCTGCTGGCATTCTGTTTTGTTGCTGTCCTGCAGTGAGGGAGTCACTTGGGGTCAGTGCAAGGAAAAGCTGGTTTATGCTGCATGTGGGATTTTTCTGAGTTGTGGGATGAAGGCTGGGGCTGCAGCATAGTTCTACTGCTGAAGGAGGACAAAACAAAGGAAGTTTTGCTATTTTTACTTTTAAAGATAATGTGCTCAGTTGTTTTTCCCAAAAGAATGTTTGCTTCCCTCAAGAACCACCAGCTCATTGCTCCCAAAGCAGCGCCTTTTTGAGAATTCATCTAGGACATCTGCATAGATGGATGCAAGAGCAGTGAACACATGGCAGCAGAGAATGCAAAATTCTCAAAACCTGCATGCAACTCACGACAGACTTGGACTACCCTCGAAAGGTTTCCACAGTTTATTTGGTCCTGGAGGCATCAGTTTAACAGCACCTTACTTGTTAAACTCAAATGCCTTGCATTTTTTCCCAGGAGCTGTCTAAATCAACAAAGTCCCTGTTGTCAGAGAGTCTGTTCTATAAACAGGACAGCTCTACCTTAGCATAACTTAGTCTGCCTACCCATTGTTACTGTTTTCAGTGTCACACCTATAAAACGAGGACTGGAACTTTTCCTCTCTAATAGTCTCTAGTATCTTCTATACATCTTCTATTTCCCATTATATTTATTCATAGAAAACATTTCCATTTCTTCTTGAACCAATATCCTCTTCTAGTTTAATGAGTCTTTCTTACTGTTGATGGTTGTTCCCTCATGATATGTGTATGAACCACTATGGAATTCTCACTCTCTGACCAGACAGACAACAGATATTTTAGTCTTCTGTAGGATAGTCTGCATACAGTTCTCAATAAATCACCAACTCATTTGTGTTCTTACAGTTCCTTTTTCAGTCATTTTGTTGCTACCCTGGAAAAAACACCTAAGTTTCTTTTGGAGGTACTTGTAAGTGGACCAAAAAGCCAAATTTCCTATTTCCATGAAAATCCAGTTAACACTTCTAGGATTTACTTGTTCTAGTATAAGTACACAGTGAGGCAGAGAAATGTTTACGGTGTGGTCTGCCTCAGCTTAGCACATTAGTGGTATTGAATACATCAGGAAGGAGCTCCAGCTGACCACATTCACTGCGAGTAACTTCAAAACACCAAGGCTGTTCATAATTTGCAGGTAACTGTGTACCTTTTACCTGGAATGCAATATCCCTTGGTTTGCAGGGGTCTTTCTCCTCACTTTCATTTAATAGTACTAGCAATACAGATTGTTCTGGCAGAAGAAAAACTAGGAGGACCTGGTGAAGAATTATTTATTCCTTGTATTTACCAGAGGCGAAGTGAAGCCTCATTATCTTTCTCTTCAGGCAGAATTATGATTCATGACAGTGCAAGTTGCATTTGGCTGTCAGGCTGCACCTTTGGCAGCTGTAATACTGCAAACAAAGGAAGACCTTGAAATTCTGTCGACCAGGAATCTGATAAAACATCTGTACAAGGTACAAGCCAGAATTCCTGCTGGGTTCTGTTCTAGAAACATTAGAAATGGTAAATATGATGCGCAGTGTCCCGTTACAAGAAAGTGCAATAACTGTGGGAGAAAACATTTATTTCTAATTGAAAGGAACTCTTAAGAATTAGAGTGCAGGAGAATTTAAACATGGTGCTTGGACAGGAGTTGACTATCTTGCTTTACAAAAGCCTTTAAACTGGGCTTGTAGCCAGATTTCCTTCTAAACACATTATTTACCTGCGGAAGATCTTTACTTCTGAACTGGGTCAGCTATCCATTATCCCAAGTGAAGGAAAAATCAGATACACCTCAATTTAAAGGTGAACATGCACATGAACAAAGCACAGCACTTCGTGTTCCAGCCATGTCTATTCAACACGTAACCAAACACAAATATCCCATTAGCAATGCATATCTAAAGGCAGAAAAGCTTCAAGACTTCAAGAAACCTCTAGATACTCATTAACCTCTACTACAAGGAGAAATGAAATTTATAGTCCATCAAACACAGACTGAATTCAGCATGTATATGAGAAAATGACCCAGCTTCCAGGTGCTCCTGGGAGCTTCCACACGATCTGGGGAGATTTCATTTCATGACCATCAAGTTTCCCAGCCTACTACACATTCTTTCAAATTATACAGCTTTTTTATATACAACTACACTGAGACAGGATAGAAAATTCTAGATGACTGCCATACGTTATCCAGAAAAAAAAAATGACTTCTCATTTCACTTGCTGTCTCTACTCCTGACTCAAGCATAATTTCTCAGAGATTCTATGAATGAATCAAATTAAATTTCCCCTGAAACTGTTGGTGGGAGGCAGTACCTCCTACTCTTTCTCCCTGTTCAGGAAGCACTTTAAAAGTTTGAATAGAACCCACAGAAATCACTCCTAAATAATTGTGAAATAACATTGTAAAAATAATGAAACATTTGCAAAACAGAACTGATTATGTAATATTATCAAAGATTGTCCACCTTCAGCAGTTTATCACTTTTTTACTACACACACATGCACTAGTGTAAAGATTTTACAATCATTTTGCTGACCTAGTTTTCCATACTTATGCAGTGTAGGAATGAATATATGTCTTGGCACATAATAGCCTATGATCTTTTTAGTGGAAACCAGAGACCACAATTTCCAGCCCCAACTATTAAACTCAGCAAAATGGCATAATGTAAAAATAAAATTGTTTTTAAAAAAAGACTTGTTGGTTTAGGTCAGCTCCACTGTATTAACCACCATCATAAGTGCAAGACAACTATTTAAAGCAGCAGAAGTCTCATGTTCATCAACAGACTGTAATTTTAAACTTGATACTCTAAGTGTATCATTATCTTACTGGTGTCCCACGATCTCCTGGTTTCCCTGGTTTTCCACTTGGGCCAGCAACTCCTGGAACTCCGGGAGTACCCTGCAACAGAAGACAAGTAAATGGAATTGTGGAAATACATAATTACCTAAGTGCTAATAAGAAATGTGTTACTGTATTGAGTACAGAGAAATATTGAAAGTAGTTCCTATCAGGTTGTTTTCTGTTAGGAACATATCAGGCTTGAAAATTTTTTTTATGGAATAAACAGTTTGTTTCTTCTTGGAAATGTGTTCTTTTATGTAATGCCACAGTTTAATGGGCACTTTGGCACTGAAAGATGCAGAAGGTCTGTATATGTTTTTGGTATCATTCTTAATGACCGATTCCTAAAGCAGTACAAAAAAGTCTGGCCTTCTAAGTTCACCTAGCAGATCTGTGATCCATGTAAAAATCCACAAGAAGACCATAGGCCATTCTAGTGATACTAAATAAATACAAAAAATTAAAAGATCAGTATCAGATGTATCAGATCACGTGACAAAAGCTCATCTGCACATTCACAAAGGAACATAAGAAAGACAATTGTGGGGGCATGGGGCCAGCCCAAATAATACCCTGCCTTAGAGACTGCTGTCTATATATGTAATGCAAATATGTGTATGTGTGCATCTGCCTTTTGGAAATGCACCTTCCAACTTGCTATAGGCTGGGCCTGGTGACATGGGGCTGCAGCAAATTGCCTATCTCAGGCTGTTTGATCCAACATAGGCTTTTCTCTAACAGCCAGCCTCTTTTCTAGCATGGTCCCCCAAAACACAATGAAGCAGCTCTGTAAGAAAAACTAATCCTCAAATACTCTTGTCAAGAAAAACTTGTATTAACAGTGTTTGTTTTCACCAGTGTGCAAGTAATAAGCCAATTGGTTTCAGAAGACCTAGCTATGCATTTAAAGATCATGGCTAAACAACCAGATAAACTGGTTCTTCTCTTATTTACCCTGGCAGAAATTAGTTTCAAAACCACTGTTACAAATTTTTGTGAATATATGCTTTGCCCAGCTCTCTGCTCACCAAGTTTTCTCTGCTCTTTGCTCCACCAAGTTTTTCAGACCCATTTAGGAGATTGAGCAAAGGATCCATTTCATATTTGACAGAAATTGAAAGTGTCAGTGTGGCTCTCTCTTGGCTCAGGTCTCAGAGTATATCAAAGACAAAATTATATTTACCGCTGGTCCTGGTGGGCCTCTGGGACCTGTGGGACCATCTTTTCCTGTGAAACCCTATTCAAAAACAAAGGCAAGATTAGAGAAAAGTGGTCTTTACAATTATATAATTGTATATATATAATTACTACTGGCATTTCTTTTAAAACCTATCCACAGTACAAGTTATAAAATAGCTATCACAAATCATGCTGGAGAAGGCTATGGAACAATGAGCTTCAGACACTTTAGATGTTCAGCTGCTGTTGATTAACTGAAAATGAAATCAATGTTTCTTAATATTTTTAAGAAAAGGAATAATTTTTCTATCCCAGAGGAGCAAAATCTCTCTTTTCACTGTTCTCTCATTCATGGTTTAACTGGACCATCAGAGGTTTATACTTAACTGGAGAGCCACCTCCCTCTCAGATATTTCCCCTGCAAGAATGAAGGCTGAGAAATCCCATTTCAGTAATCCAACATAGCATTCACAAGTCGATGTTGATGGTCCATGACCACCAATCCAGCAGTATCCTCTTTGGTAACTGGCTATGACACGGTCATCTATTTTCATTTCCAGCTATGAATTCCCACTATAAATGCATATATCAGCTAATTATTTTGACTATAAAGGCAAATAATTGCTTCAGTCATCTTAAAGGTGATATTCCACTGTGACAACAAAAGATATTTACTTGACTCCAATTCGAAGAAAGGAATTGCAACAACTCCACAATGAAATACCTGTGAACGTGCCCTTCATTAGGAAGACATTTCAGAGTTTTCCATCCAAAGAAGCTTCTGACAGCCAAAGGTTTAGGGGCAAGCCTAAACTTCACAGTAACTTTGGCACAGACAGATTCCTTACCAATATGGCATCTCCCAGAGGTTGAGATAAGCAGATTTTCAAAGGCAATCCCTGTAGCAGCACAACAGTGTGGGGAAGACAGCAGGGCTGAGTCCCTCAGCAGAGCCCTGCCCAGGGGATATACTGCTCTAAGGGTGAAGGCAGCTGAGAACCTCGTCAGGGGAGGGAGCAGGGCAATTTTTACAGAACCTATCTTGCTACCAATAGCTGTCTGGGGAGGTTTTCACCCCTGATGTGTTTCCAACCCTTCTACTTTTGTCTCTCCAGAAGGGATGCTGATAAAAGGACGCCTCTTGAAACAACACTTGAAAATTGAAAGATATATAAAGAAGGAGAAAATTCCAACAAAACACAAAAATGACATTATGTGATCTTTTCAGAACATAAACTGAGGAAACCTTACCCTTTCTCCTGGAGGTCCCACTGGTCCCGGTGGACCAGGTAAACCTGGCGTTCCCTGGAGGGAGAAAGAGTGAGAAATTGTACCCATGACAGAACAAACATCACTGCTATGTCATTCTATGTATCTCAAGTATATATGTTCTTCCTTCCTTTCTGTCTAATCTCATTGTACACTAACCTGCAGCATTGCTTCCTACAGAACATTACTTCTCCCTAAAAGTATACTACTCAGGGTTATAAGGACTAATAAAATAGATAAAGAATACAAAGCCCTTGGCCCATGACTGACCTTATCTGATATGTGAAACTAAGTCCACAACAACATTTAATCATTCCTTATGTAGTCATTTTATCATCAGTAAAATTAAGGACAATACAGTAACCAAGGAATATTCACTATGCCATGGCATGTGTAGATCAATGACCTTAGAGTATCTATAAATTTGGCCAATTAAAAAAGACCTTAATTTTTTTCTCCTCCTTGTATAGTTTACAATACAGAAACCTGCAAGTAACTGAACTTTAATATTGTTTTCTTCTTTCAGAAAGCACACTATTAGTGTCCCAAGGCCATTTGAATTCCAAAAGTAAAAAGTAATCAGGCAACATTGCTAAAGAAGGGTGCAGCAAAGGTTTTGCAATCCTTATTTTAGGAAGACATTTAACTGCAAGTGGTCAGAAGATGAGAGACCTTCCTGGAGAATTATCAGAGTACTCTTCCTAATCAAATGGTCTGTCATTGTGCATTCACAACTGTCCAGATGGACACTTGGCTTGACCAAGCACAGCTGGTTTTTTCACATTTGCTGTTTTGAATGGTTTACTATTGCCTACATTTCAAATTTCTCAGTGTAAGATAACAGTATTTCCAAAACTGTGGCCCAGGGAGGTATGAGAAGAGCCTATGACTCCTCATGATGTCAAAGACAGCTGTCCAGCAGCCAAGTTGCATCAGGAATAGAGCAAAAGGACATCACCTTGTCTAAATGTCAACTTACCGATCGCCCTGGGAGTCCAGGCTGGCCAGCATCCCCTTTCATTCCTTGGCGACCCTATAATTTTCACAAATGATTACAGAATACATCATACTTCCAAGAAACAAGGTGTGGGAGGATATAAAGAAGTAATTTGTCGCCTTTCATGACTAGCTCACCTTCCCTATATGATACAGTACTGTAGTATAAATGCACAGTCCAAACCCACATGAGCTAAATTTGACAATACAATATTCATTTTTTACAGTGGCTTGCATGATAATCCAGCATTAACAACTGGTACTAATCAAAGAATTTGTAAACATAGGCTGAGAATGTAATTCGCAATTGATATGAAAAACGAAAGTACATGACTCAAAAGTGCTCTAAATTCTTGTTAGCTAATGAGAAATTCCACGAATGTTGGTGTTTTCATTCTTCAGACTTTTTCAAGTGAATGTGACAAATAAAAGTCTTATTTGCATTACACATGTTAGAGGAATGTTTTTCCTTTCTTGTTGTTTGATACCTCTAGATCTTCTTTAATAAATTTTCCCTCACAGTGTATAACCAAAAAAAAGCATGAAAAGAATCTACACAGGGTAACAAAATAATTCTACTTTGTCCTTACAAAACAGAAGGTGTTCCTAATGTCTATCTTAAAGCACATTTTGTTTTCGTTTTCCCAAATTCCATTGCAGATGTAGCAGGTAACCAATTTTCAAATGAAAAATGACACATGCAATTAGAGAAATGAGCATGCAATTAGACATCACTTCTTCTTTCCATAGACCTTATATTTTGATCAAAGACTTCATTAAAAAAGCTAAAGAATTTATTAAAATTCAAGTTAATCCTAAATAGGAAACATCAGAATTATATTCTTGCTTTTAGGGTGATGATTTATTGAAATATGGCAAAAGCAGCCTTAATACATTCAAAAAGCAGAGTTATGCATGCGATCTTCTATAAAAACCAGAACATAGTGAAACTTCATCAGTGCTAATAAGAATTATTCTGATGCTTTGAAGACATGCACATGAAATCAGAAATAGCATCTTGCTAAAATATGGATGCTGTTGCCAAGAAAACCCCTAATTACTGATTTAAGCCAGACAATAGAAGTTGAACATGTAAGTCTGTGAAAACATCTTCGAAGTAATACTGCATGCTTAATTTTCCTGTACCACAGTTTGATAGTTTTGAGTCTTTAGACTGGAATGCCTAGCAACCCTACAGAAAAGCCATTAAGACTGACAACAGAGTAGCACAACTTACATTACTGCACTCAGATTTTGTCCCTTCATTAGAATCCCATAAGCACATGTAACATTCAGGACAGAAAATGCTATTTTAATAAGAGACTTGCTTCAGAAAGAGATGTGTTTCACAATGCTACTGCGTTGCAGGGACAAACGAATGCTCTGGCAAAGCTGCCACCCTCTTCCCAAGACTACCATCCCCATGGGCAGCTCTGGCTCCACACACACTGCCTGCTGATGGCACTCAAAAGGGGCACTCACCGGTTCGCCTGGGATTGACAGCCCATTGGGACCCTGTGGACCTGGGGGGCCTTGAGGGCCTGGAGGACCTGTCTCACCACGAGGACCAGGAGGCCCCTTAAAGCAGAAAATTAAACAAAATTGTAAATGACAATCCTGTCTGAAATCCATAACTGCAAAACCCATTGGGTTAGACACTTAAGTCAGAAGCCTGGAGACACATTTAAAGCTTCAGAACAACTGTGGAAATAGTTGTTCAAGAGGCATACCCTTTCATAAGCTATTCTCTGATTCATGTTGGCAGTCTCAGGCCAATACATGTCCTCTGGCAGTGCCAATTAGAAGTATTGCCATGTCCTCTGTACACATGAGAGAACAATAATGCTGCAGAGTGTGTGTTAACACTCTGATGCATGTAATCCCAATATCCTGATGTGTGGTCAATGCCTTTGAGGCTACAGAGACTGTGATTTATACAGTCTCAAATAGATAGGCTTCACATAAGTAACATAAAGGCATATTTTCAACTAAATTTTTAATCTACATTCTTAGACTAAAACTAAGCATAAAAATTTTCATACAGGTAAGCATGTAGTAACATCATTATAGATGCATTTTGGGAAACATACTTACAGATGATCCAGTCAAACCTCTTTCACCTCTCGGACCTTTAGCGCCTGGGCCACCCTAAATTGAGTATTTGGAAAGAAAATGTATTTCATACACAGGAAGCAAAGGTGCATAATACTTATGTGCATTATGAATTCTCTTTAACAAACTCTTAAGTGAAGCCCCAAAGTTTTGAAGTGTACAGATTGTACGGCTAAAAAGAGTAGTAGAATGAAATATGCATCAGGAACTCAGGGAAACCACATCAGCTTCAGCCTTGCCAATTCAGCCCATGAAAAATTATTATTTTGATTTTTGTCTCTGCAGACATAAACTTCAATTTACATTCATCAAAACGTCTGAATACCTCTCTAGTAGACTACCAGACAACTTAACTGGGCTTTACATTCCTCATACAGCACTTTTGATAGCTTCAAAGTATGACTGCTGGGCTGAGTATAACTCCCTAATGTTCAAAGCAACTGATAGGACTATGTCCACTCCATAAATATCTCTCCCCATAAAAAATAAAGTAATTTATTTCCCTGACAGAGTAAAGAATCCTTCCTTGGAGTGAAATCTTGACTCTGTATTTAGGAAAAATGTTTTTGCAGTCCATTAAAAATGTCTTGTACATGATGTGCAAGAGACTGGGCCAGAGTCTTTCAGGCTATCAAACAATGAAGAGCTAATCTCAGTGATCACACTGGAAATGTAGGAAAAGTTCATACCAGCAAGTAGATGTGGTAGGAGCTGATGAAAAGGGGATGGATTACCATGTTGTTAAGGATATACTGATAGAAACTATGTCTCTGACTGATATTTGTTTCACAAAACCACAGACCAACACAAAACTACTTTCATAAATTTAAAAATCAGAAAATTTGTCTATTGTGAATAGTTACAGCTGGTAACTCACAGCTGGTCCAGGAGGTCCTGGAGGTCCCACACTGTCTTGAGTACAGGTACAAGCATTTGGAAGAGCTGGGCACTTTGCTTCATCTCTCTGAAAATTCAATCACAACTTATTACTGTCCTTTTAAAGAAATGTACTCAGAGGCAGCATGCTTTTCTGAAACAATAGCAGGAATATGCTCTATTATCCTGTTTCCAAGTAAAACTCACAGCTAAACTGTGGTTTCCAAATGTTTCTACAGGATCCTTTATATTTTTAGCAAATTTTCTCTGTGAGCTATGCAAGGCATTAACAATAGAAGCACAAGCAAAATGTTGTTCTAGTATTTATATGCGCTTGACAATCAGCTTGTGCTGACAAATAGTTACTTTTTGAATGCCACTCCAAAAACAGATTAAATAAATAAATAAATAAACTCCCCATTTATAATACCTAGAATTTGAAACATCACTGGAATACAAATATAACAGACACTTCTGCATCATTTCTAAGGGGCTCAATTCTAGCATTACAACTTTATTGTCTTTACTGACACAAAGCTTTGAAATAAGGTGCAGTTGACTGGCTGCTCTGACAGCTGTGATTTTGATGCGTTGTCGGTATAAGGTTTAATAACAGCCTAATAGTAATATTATTAAATTTACTGTCAATAATGTTTTTCTCAATAGCCTCTGGTTCATTTATACTTACCATAGAAGGGAGATCACAGCATCTGTCTCTGCTAGTCCAAACTGGACTGCATACAATGTCAAAATTCTGGATTTCTAACTGTAAAAGAAAGTAACACTCTTGAAAGATCATTAAGTTGGCTGTGTTGTTAAGTATGAAATCTATTTGACATTATCATTAAAAATCACTCTTCCATTTATTTCTAATGATAGAGTATCCACTCTAGAGTATATGCACTCAATCACTATCAGCTCTCCTTATTAAAAAAAAAAAATTCCTGCCCTTGTTTAAATTTACCTGAGTGCGACTTCTAGCTACTACATTTTTGTTCTTGCAATTCTGCTAGAACAAGCAGCTGTAAAGACTAAACTTCTCAGTTAAGTACATTGGGTTTGACAGTACAGATGCTTGAAAGCCTTGGATGATGCAAGAGTGGTTTCCCAACAATCCCTAATCTCTAATCTCTCTCCTCAGAAAATGTCAAGGTCTTGCAATAATGAAGGGATTCCTATTTATTGCTTACTGTTGCTGATCTTCGGTCCCCTTTTAGAAGCTTCCCAAGTATTTCATAGCCATCAGTTGTGATATTGCCAGCCTCCTTAATTGGTTTTTCCATTATTTCACTGCAGTCAATGTAAATCTTAACATTTGATGAAGTTACAACAATATGGACCTGAAAAAAAGTTTAACGAAATATTGAGACACGGCACACGGGCACAGTTACTTTAAGACCTTAACAGTATTTCACTGATTCAATAGTACTGTTTTAAATTTTATTCCCAGTAATCCTGCTTTACTTCCAACTAGTGGAGAAATTCAAACTCATGGAAAGTCTATGACATTTATAATTTCTTTTGAATGTGCTGAAGGTCAATAAGATGAACACACAAGCTAAGAAATACTATTTAATGTAATAGTTGAACTATTATTAACTATTTCAAAAGTTTGCCTTAAATTTTCTTAAGATGGCACAAAAGTGAAAAAATAAAAGAACTTTTGAGAGGGAGTGAATATAATCATTTCTTGATCTCTTTTGATGGCTGGGACCACACAAGATGTTTATAAGCCTGGGACTGCCCATTGGCTAATACACTCTGTAGTTCAGAGAGTGGATTGTTTCAGACCCAAAGACACAGAATTCAGTTTCCACAGATGACTCAACTAGAGGCATTAACTACATTGAGATACAGGAAGTGACCAGAAAAGCCTGCCCAGAACAAGACAAAATAATGGAAGATGCAAGAGAAAACTTCCATGGAAGAAGTCTGGTTACAAAAACATATGCCAAAACAATGGGAAACAGGGAAGAGGAAGAGATTAATTATTGGAAATAGAAGACACTTAGGAGGGAGAAAGGAATGCTTGTAATAAAGAGAGAATGAAGTGTTTGGGGGAAACATAGTAAACCTTAAACAGAGGAACATACAAAACCTAAGCAAAGATTATCTTTCCAAACATTTATAGTATGTATGGCAAATGTTACAAAAGTTTATTTTCAACATTTCTCTGAAAGCACAAAAATATATATAGGTGTCTCTGAGAAATAAACAAGGGCGACTTTAGCACATCTAATATGCAGTTGATGAAAGGGCATCTTCAGGCAACAGAAAGTTTTCAGGGGCTTTATATACCTTACAGACAGCACACATTTCATATACATCATTATAATATCTATGTAACTGTTAAAGCATCAACACATTAAGATCAGGAGTAAAGAATCCCTGAAGTATGTATTTATTTTTTAAACCTTCTCTTATCATAGTACATAACCATACAGAAGCATATTGCTATTTGATGACTTCTTTAAAAATTGGCATAAAGTTGAGAGATTCCCCTAAATGTCCTGAGTCAACAATCTCCTGGGAATTTTTACTTTTTTTTTCCCTTTTAAATATTTTTCTCATGCAGACTTGTCTCCAAGGCATCGGCACAGCATATCTAAAACTCTTTTTAAATTATGTGCTTACACTTTATATCTCAGTGCTATGTATACAAGTGAGGATTTTAATTAAAATTCCCAGCAGTATTCATTGAACAAATAATAAAAATTATTACTGCATCATCCAGTTTAAATACACCACAGATGTAATTTACTAGCTCTGAAAGGTACCTAATATGCAAGTCCTTCTACTGGAATGCTAAGTATTTGTCAAAATTTAAATAAAATAAAACAAATTGCATAACAAATATAAATTATTATATTTTCATTAGCACAAAAAAAATTAGGAAAGGTAAATCTACATCAGAATGTTGAATGAGATCAGTTTGAAAAGGTTCAAACACGAATAACTGCTGAGCATCACCTATCCATCCAAAGAAGAAGCAATCCCAACAATCAAAAATAAAGAGAGCTCTCACAAGCCATTAACTCAGTCACTTAAACACTGATTTACTGCCAGATCTGAATTCCAGCGTGAATCCCATGGCCTAGGAAATAAATCTAATTAAAGGAGGCATCTGGTGTTTACAGTAAACAACACGTCTCTGTATTCAACCCTGACACATTTTGTTTTCAACAGTTACTAACACACCAACATAAAGAATCTGTTCTGATTAGTTCTGACTATTTATTTCATTTATGACATTGTAGGAAAGAAAATATACTTTATTTTTTCTCTCTGGCTGCCTTATAAGATAAAGTTTGATGGTGTTCTGATCTGCTGCTAAGTGAATCACATCAATAAGCCAAGCAAACTAATTTCCCATATGTATATCAGCAGAAAGATATATACTCATTATCAAATTTCCTCTTGCTAACTACTGCAAAATGACAAGCTAAAAAGAAGTCTAGTGTAGCAAGAATAAGAAAGTAGAAGTTGTCTGTCTCTCCAAAACATCAGTTAGAAATTTAATGACTGTCTCCGGCAGTCAGAATTTTTCCTACGGAACTTGCCAGATTCAACAGCTTTCACCATGGCTCTGCTACACAGAGTATTTAAGTATGCCAAAGTAAATTTCCCCACAGTTAGGTGTAGTTAACTGTATTTCAGTGAATAAGCCAGTAAGTCATCAAATGAAAGCCACAAAAATGTTTAATATTTTGGAAAACCTCTCCTTGCATTGTAAAGATTTGTCATTTCTTTGAAACTGGATGGTAGGAGAAATTGCAAATGTACCTTTAGAAATGTGTTAATCTTACTTTCCTTCCTTCATCCATCTGAAACTACTGCTATCCATTATTAGGAGCTAATTAACACAGCTGATGCATAAGGCTTTCCCAGCAGGTGAGCTGGGGAAGCCCATTATGCCATCATTAGCAACCTGACTGAGATAGCAATTTTAGTAATCATCTGGAGAGAAGCCGAAAAAGTCATCTTAGTTTCATGGTGAAAAATCCCAAATATAGCTCTAAACCAAGGCTCTTCTAGCTACTTTAAATATTATCAAAATCTGAATTTTTTATTCCTTTCTGGGAAAAAAAGACAGGGAATTACACTTTGCATCAAGTAACTGAGATTTTTTTCTTAAGAAATAGTCTCTTTAGCAAGAATTTGTAATTGTAAAGCTTAAAGATAATTTGCAAATCACTACTACTCTTGTTCATTTTTTGGCATCTTAGGATCCCTTTCTCTCCATATGTATTTGTGTATTTAACTATTAAAATTATACAAATTTTTTTATTTTTATTTGCCCTAATTTTTTTTTTTTACTATCAAGTGTAATAATTTTACATAACTGCTAATTTCTGGCCTCTAGCAGGGGTCACAGATTTTTTCCCATTTGCTCTGATAAATGAGCAGAACATCACTGTAAGTGCTGTCGGATAAGTTTGCTCAGCTCTATCAGATTTAGAGAAACTATAAGAGAAAACATGATTTTAAACATCAACTAAATTAGCAACAGATATTTAAAAGACACTGCTGGCAGTACAGCATGTGGAGAGCTCCACACCACTCATCTGAAGAAGTGTCAGCTCTCACAGTGATATCTAAAATGAGGCATGCTACATACTGCTTTGCATCTAAACAGTACTTGGGGATGACTCAACCTTCATACTAAAACAAGATACATCCTAGCCTTTACTGACAGTTTTTCTCACCCCAGTAGATTCATATATTTCCTTAGAATTTGACCGTCCTACCAAACTATTAAAAAAAAAATGCAAATGTCAAAGACAAAATAAAGGCTGCTTAATGTAGTATGATCCAAAGCTACTCAGAACTATCAGTTACAAAATCAATTACATAAACATTTCTTCATAAAGTCAAAAATAATCAGGCCTAAATTCTAAACTAACCAGGCATAAATGCTAAAACAAGAATAACTGGATATAATATAAGACCAGTTTGGGAAGTTACTCCAAATTCTGAGGAAACCAATAGCTCTTATAGTACTGTGTTATTTTATAATCACCTGTGTGTTAAACAGATGAAGTCACAAAACATTATAATGCTGGCACCAGTTCCTGGCTTTCAGTCGAGCACAGCTCACTTGACAATTTGGCCTCCAGTATCTGGAAGCTGACAGAGGCAACCCCTTATCAGTATCCTCAAAGGAATGCTGGTAGTGACAAGTCATGCAGAAGATGGCATCATAAAGAAAACAAATGCTATACTCAAGCCATATTTAGTCATCAGATGAAAACTAAACTAAGTAGAAGGGAGATAAATGAAAACATGAGAATGTGCATTTCAGCTAACCAAAACTGTTGCAATTTCAGCTTATGTTTTTGCCTAAACATATATACTTAACACAGCAAGAAAACATTTTAAAAATATTTTTAGGTGTACATGTAGCCTGAGTCGAGCACTTCCTGATGACTAGAGGTAAGGAACCACATCAAATTTTCATGACTTGATGCACAAAATTAGAAAAGCAAGAACAGATCTATGACAAGTGAAGGCATATGCAGCAACATGTAAATATTTCACTAGCTATTTTGTCAATTCAAAAGCTGTAAGTTTCATTCTGAATTATAACATGAGCTTTTATGGGCTCTCTCTCCTTCTTTTTGCTTCCTCAGTTAACATGACATAAGAATATTTTAAGCCCAGTGGTTTTAAACAAAAAAAAACAAAAAAAAAAAAAAAAAATAAAAATCATACTTACTAAATATATACATACGCATGTATTATGTTTGTTAAACATACAAATCTTATTCAATATGTTATTTACCTCCCAACACTGGTTCCCTGCCTACTCACTTTCTCTGGCTGTATCTTCCTCTGCTCTGAATGATTTCAAATCATTACAGTCCCACACAATCCTTTCTCACCACCACTTCCTTTCCTT
The DNA here is from genome assembly GCA_013397555.1 of Urocynchramus pylzowi. Lineage (NCBI taxonomy): Eukaryota > Metazoa > Chordata > Aves > Passeriformes > Fringillidae > Urocynchramus > Urocynchramus pylzowi. Next base: position 71,503 of record VZRH01003117.1, read on the forward strand.
TCTTTCTTCCACTTTAACTTTTATTCTTTCTCTTTCATGTGGCAAGAACCAGGCTACAATTTCTTCTTCAGATATATCCCTCAACTTGCACAATCTTAACAAATTTTTGACAAATCTCTTACATTGATTCAAAGAAGACCTATAACTTCAGAGATCTTGTTTTACATGATCTGCAGGTCCTTATGTCAACTTAAAATACTACCCAAAAACCAGATACAGTCACCTGACAGTGACTTGTGCTTGGCTTTCTTCTATTTAAAAGAACAGTACTTCAGAAAGCAACATCATAATTTCAATCCTTTACCTTATGGAAGCTTCCATAAAAGATTTTCTTCACAACATCATTATCAAAAGTTACAGTTTGAACCTCTCCTCTTGCATCCTTATTAAAGAATGACAGCACTTTGCTGGCAGCTGCAATAAATAAAAATAACACATTTCATTTCATACATGCTACTGAAACCACCGTACTAATACTACCTTATAGATAAAATCTAGTTTACCCCTTATTTGGGTAAACACAAATCATAGATGATCTTAATGACCTGTAAGAATATAGATGCACTTTGATTTTAGAGCTAATACTAAAGTTGAAATGCAGTTTAGATTAATTATTCTTAGTTGAACTATAGATGTACAAACTTTAAAAGAAATTTCTTAAAACTAAAAATGTATAATCCTTTTATCATGTGGAAATACTTTGGGTTTGGAAATATTTGGTAAAAACACATGCAAAGTAACATAACATGTAACTTCTCTATGCAATAGGTATAATCATCCTTACGATCAAGCACAACTCCAACTTGTGGTTTGTAATCTCTGTCTGTAATCTGCCAAATTGCAAAAGGCTCATTGGGGGATTCAGGCAGAAGACGGAATAACAGAATGATAGTGTACGCCTGTGGCAACCCCTCCGGGTGAATCTCCCTGTTAAGACAATATAAAGACACTTTTTCACATGGAAACACATGACCTAAATAAGATCATCATCATTTGCTCTTTTTCAAAGAAAAGACAAAAGAGTAACAGGGAAACCACACTGTTTAGTGGAACAGAGCATTTTAACTACTCTCTCAAAGAGAAAAAAATGATTGTGATATAAAAACACAGATTTGTTAAGATGAACTCACAGCCTGTCATCAGTTGGTCCCAGCACCACAGTTACAGAGGATGCCAGAATACGACCAAGAACTCTTGGGTATGTATTCTTGTGGCAAAACTCTGTATAAACGATGCATGTTTTAAATTCCTTGTTGATAAGTACAGAAAAAAAAGACCACAGCTTTATTCATTTTTTTCATCTGGCCTGTTTCAGTCAGGCAACAGCATTTAACTATTTTTGCCCTTCAGGCACAGATACAGAGATGGAATATTAATGTCTTCTTTGCAATTGGTGATGCGTTTGGGCTCCAGCTCATTCTTTAGTGGTTCAGGTTTGAATTTGTGATATTTGGACAGTTACACATTAAACAAGCAGAGAGCCAAAAGTACACAAAAAACATGCATGAAACGCCACCCAGAATTTTCTGTAGGGGAAAAGAGGGAATGCAGGAAGAGAATGGCAAGAAAAGAGGTGATCACTGCTTCTCCTCAACCATTATATTGGAGCTCAGGAGGAGATTCAGTCACACGAACATAAACATAAAAACCTTAAATTAAAAGAGGAGCTGTTTCGTATGTCGGACAAAGCTTATGAACCCATACAATTAGGAACACTGCAATAAAAACCACATCACTAAGTCAACAACATCAGACAGCACAGTGCAAGAATTCAAATATTAAAGTAGAAATAGCAACACAATTTATAATTTGGATAACAAGTTATTTCAGATATGGAAACAACTATGCCACTAGGATCAGTATGAGTTTTTTGCTTTGCTGACTCAGTCTAGAATTTTATTTTCTGGATTCTCATGAAAAATAAGTGCCCAGAATACTCTGGCAAGTCTATTCCACCTCTTTAGCAAACATTAGACTATGTACCGCAACATTTCTAAAAAAAAATGAAATAAATATGAAGCTTATCTTTTTATTGTCTTTTTATTAATTTATCCCAAATGCAATATCTATCAGTGCAAGAGAGTTGCAAAACTGGGATTATCTGTATTTCCCTAGACTGCAAAAATCCATGTTGTCAGAGACCTATCATCCCAGCTATTAATGGCACGCCAATGAACTTAAAAATCCTCAAATCCTCCACTTTTGAAGTTGTGATCTCAGAAGGCTAGCAAAAATAAATTGTTTCTTCATATACCTCAGCTTCTGTGCTTGCGATCTTATCATTACCCAATCTGGCAGGATTGCAGATGATTTCAAAGGCTTCCATGAAAACAAAAATAAATTTTCCTAAATTTAATAGGAACAATGGACTATTTTTAGGCATCTCCTCTGAACCAGAATAACTTTTTTTGAAACTTACTTAAACAGATGAGAGAGAAACTAATTAAAAAAAAAAAAAANAAAAAAAAAAAAAAAAAAGAGAGAGAGGGAGAAGAGGGAGAAGAAAGGTATTGTTCCACTTTAAGTAAAACTAACTGCTAACTAAGTCCTTTTTTTCTTTGGGAAAAAATGTTGGCAAGAATAACCACTGTATTACCCTTCCATAACCAAGCTCTAAGACCACGGGCCCTTGAAAACTCTGCTCCATTTGCCAAATAAGGCAAGTCAAGTAGAAGAAAAACTACCCTAAGTCAATGGCATCAATGTGCTGCCTACTGCAGTATGAACAATGCTTCTGGAAAAAGTGATGCTAATCCCTCCATATTGAATCCATTTCTGTCCAGCAATGTGGAATTCATTGTACTAAGGAGGTTGTTGTTCAGCTGCCTAGGTATAAACTGTGGATTATATTCAACTTGAATGGTTAAGAAGCATAATCTCAAAGAAAAATAACCAACTAGATTAATAGTGAACTATGATTGCAGGGGAAGAAATAGATTAGCACTTAATGAAAACAATGATAGATGTTCTTCAGAGTGTATTTTTTGAAGCTCAGTAAAAAGAACATGAAATAAATGCATCTTCCATAACACACATACGCTATCTACAAACTCTGTTAATCCTTCATCACCTGGTCACCCTAAATATAAGTCTTGAGGTTTACTTACCGTATTGGCTGGCTAACAAAGGCATTTTTGTGGAGTCTATATGCTACATAGCTTGGAAAAGAGCCTGATTCCAGTGAAACTCCTTGTACAGAAGCAAAATGCTTCTCTGTTAGATTGTATGATTCCAGCATCTTGAAACCTTTAAGTCCAGAAAGAAAATAAAAAATAAAAGACACTGTAGAGTTGTAAAAGACACAAATGAACCTATGTAAAAATATTAGACAATTACTTACCAGGTGAAGTGTATCCCTCCAAGTAAATAAGGGGACAAGCTGAAAGATATGAAATAATATATAATTCAAAACTACTAGGCATAACAGGATATGAACATGTGTATACTTCAGAAAGTTTTATTACCAAGAAGTCTATGCTATTATTAATTCTGAGACAGTTTTTGTTACATTTGTCTTACTATGTCCTGAGCTGTGGTAGATGTAATGTCAAAATCTTTACTCATCACTTTTAGTAGGGTATTTCTACTCTTGCAAATTGTATGGAATGACAAATGAACCCCAAATATTTTAAGATTATAATTCATAAGAAGAAAGGAGGACAATTACACAGTCTTTCCATTAATATCTTCGGCATGAGTCAAGCTGCATAATAGCTGTCAGATTCTCAAGAAATAACTGCAAATTTATGTGGCTCCTTAGGAGCCAGCAGACGAGGCAGTTAGGGAACATGCAGTTGCACATGACAGGCCTGAGAATTTCTTATTTTTGCCATAGATGGATTTCACTTGAATAAACAACTGAGCTTTACTTAGATAATTTTGAAACAGCCCCACACTCTATAGTTATACATCTTTAGAACCATTTACCTACTTCAGTGGTAAATAAGAGACTTTTTGTGCCCTGCAGTTTACATTAGGCATCATTCTACTTCTTAACAATGTCAGTGCCTGTTACTCTTTTCTTCTTCTATTAGTACTTTTAAAATGCAAGATTAGATTACATAAAACACAATACTCACTTCAAAATTTTAAAAAGTAACTTGCTCCCATGAACTATATACAGTTATTCTGAAATCTAACTTTTTAATATGAACAAATCTTCAGATGTACCTTAAATAAGATGGCAATTTGTATTCGGTTTGTGTGGCAAGGCTTTGGTAAAGGGGGAGCTACAAAGGTGATTTCTGTGGGAAGCTGCCAGATGCTTCCCCTGTGTCCAACAGAGTCAGTTCCATCTGGTTCCAAGACAGACCTGCCACTGGCCAAGGCTGAGCCCATCAGCAGTAGTGGTAGTGACTGGGGATAACACATTTAACAAGGGGCAGTGCCTGGGGTTGGGGGTTGTGTGCGTTGGAACGGCACAACAGCCTGCAGCTGAAGAGAGGAATGAGAATATATGAGAGAAACAACTCTGTCAGGCACCAGAGCAGAGATTCCACTGTATTCCTGGTCTTCCCTGTGGTGAAGACTATGGTAAGGCAGGCTGTCACTCTGCAGACTGTGGAAGTCCACAGAGCAGCAGATATCTACCTGCAGCCCCTGGAGGACCCTAGGGCAGAGCAGGTGAATGTCTGAAGGAGACTGTGACACTGTAGGAAGCCCACAAGTTCCTGGCAGGTTCCTGGCAGGTTCCTGGCAGGACCCCTGGCACCTGGAGAGAGAAGCCCATGCCAGAACAGGTTTGCTGGCAGGACTGGTTTACCTCATAAGAGACCTACAATGCAGAAGGCTGTGCCTGAAGGACTGCACCATATTGAAGGGAGCTAATGAGGTTCAACAAGGGCAAGTGTAGCATCCTGCACATGGAGAGGGATTACCTCAAATTCACGTTGGGGTTTGACTTACTAGACAGCAGCTCTGCTGAAAAGGACATGGGAGCTTTGGTGGATAACAGACTGACTATGAGTTGGCAGTGCCCTTGTAGCCAGAGAGGCCAATAGTATCCTATTCCATCAGTATTCCACCAGGAAGAGTGGCCAGCAGGTCAAGAGAAATGATCCTGCCCCTCTGCTCAGCCCTAGTGAAACCACATTTGGAGTGCTGTGTTCAGTTCTGGGCTCCTCTGTACAAGAAAGACTAGGAGCTACTGGAAAGGTTCCAGCAGTGGAGCATGAAGATGAGAGGTCTGGAGAAGCTCTCTTATGAGGAGAGACTGAGGCAGGTGTTTAGTCTAGAGAACACTGAGAGGGGATCTCATTAATATATATAAATACCTCAAAGGTGGGTGTCAAGAGGATGGTGCCAGACTCTGGAGTACCAAGTAACAGAAAAAGGAGCAAAGGCCACAAACTAAAGCACAAGCTTCACCTCAATATGAGGAAGAACTTTCTTATGTTGAGGGTGGCAGAACCCGGGAGCAGGCTGCCCAGGAAGATTGTGGAGTCTTCTTCTCTGGAGAAATTCAATACCCACCTGGACGTGTTCCTGTGTAATCTGCTCTAGGTGACCAGAGGTGTTGGACTGGATGATCTCCAGAGCTCCCTTCCAATCCTAACAAGGTGATTCTGTGATTCTGTGACCCACACTGGAGCAGTTCATGAAGAACTGCAGCCCATGGGAAGGACCCATGTTGAGAAGTTCGTGGAGGACTGTCTCTCATGGTAGGGACTCTCACTAGAGCAGGGGAAGAGTTTGAAAACTACTTCCCCTGGGAAGTAGCAGAGACAACATGTGGTGAACTGTATACAGCCCTCATTCTCTGTACTCCTTTGGTGCCCAAGGTGAAGAGATAAAGAAAATTGGGAGTAAAGCTAACTCCAAGAAGAAGGGAGGGGCAAGAAAAATGTTTTTGATACCTGGTTTTATTTCTCCTTATCCTACTCTGATTTCATAGATAATAGATTCATTTTTCCCCACATTGAGTCTGTTTTGCCTGTAACAGTAACTGCTGGGTTATTTCTCCCTGCCCTTATCTCAATCCATGAGCCTTTCATTGTGTTTTCTCTTCCCTGTTCAGCTGAGAAGGGAGCAATAGAGCTGCTTTGGTGGGCACCCAGCATCCAGCCAAGGTCAGCCCACCACTCACTTTTAGCAGTATATAAGCAAACATATTAATTTGGGAAAAAGGAAACCAATGTCTTCTACTCACTTGAGGTAGCTGTCTCACACACAAAGGTGACGAGGTTATCTTGAATCTTTTCAAAGGCATCAAAGTCATCAACAATAAATACATGACGCTCACTGGGTTTGCTGGCAATCTTGGCCAGTTCATTGTAATCCACATCAGCCACACCAACCACAAAGACACTGAAGCCTGTAAAAATAACACTTGTTACTTGAAATGCAGTAAACATACATTAACATTTTTAATGTCAATATTGCACAAACCATTGACTTGTGATGAGCTACCTAAGAGCACACATTCCAGATCCCTTCTCACCCTGTCAAAGCTCTGAAAAATGTTTCACATCTTTCTTTCAAAACTCTCCTCTTTCATTGTTTTTTGGGGCATTATCCAATCTCATGTGCCCTTGGCTACAAAGTCTCCTCACTCTTTAATACAAAACTTAGAATTCTCTCAACTCTACAGTATCTTAAATCTGTTCCGTGGCCAAAAACTGTACAGACCATTATTTATCCACTTGTCTATCTGTTTCCATCTCTTGCATTTCATGCCTCTCAGTTTCTCTTTCTTAGAGTGGTATTCACCTCACCAACTTCTACTTTCCAAGTTAAGTTGTCTAGTTTTTCTCTATAATCACCAGATAGACATGGGCAGATTCAGAAAGCAATTCATCTTAGCTCCTTCACATGCTGAATTCAGGATAGGAAAAGTCATTGTCTATAGATGCCTATCTGTTGCTCTCTTCACCAGTCATAAAAGGACTCTACACGATGACCTTAGACTAGATATTTAGTTGTCAGATGTCTTAAGTTAAATGAGAAGAACCAGACCATAGAAGTCAATCATATCACCAGGTGTAAATTTCATTGAAGAGAAACTGCACAGACATTGGAAAAGCCAGTTGGAGGCTGAAACTGGGATTCACATTTATTCCAAATGATAAAAGTAACCTTTTTTTTTTTTTTTTTTTTTTAAAGAAGGTAATTATTCTCCTGTAGCCAATTCTGGTGAAACTTTGGCTGAAATACTCTGTCCAGCTTTGAGCATGCTTTGATATGTGTAGAAAACAAAGCAAGTAGAGAGGAAACTAAAAATTATAAGGGGTTTCAAAAACATGATCAACACGACATTGAAGGAAATAGGTTCCTTTGGTCTAGATAAGAGAAGACAGAAAGAGGAGATGACAACAGGTTTCAAATACAAAGGCCCATTACAGTGAACAGTGATTAGCTTCTTTGCTGGTTAACTAGGTAAATGAAGACAACAATCTCACTAGCAGGAAGAAAGACTTGGGTGAGATGCAAGACAACGATCTCCTACCAGTAGGGTAGTTAAGCATTGAAGCATATTGTCCAGAGAGACTGAGAAACCATCTAGCAGAGCTAATTCTTCCAGATTAAAGAGACAGAGAAGATGACCTCTTGTGCTTCATATGCATGTGATTCCCATAAGGATGTACCACATCTCCCTGCTCAGAGATCAGGACTAGGTGGTTCATGCACTGAAACGCAAAACGCCGAGTGCTGGGACAGGAACAGATTACTACACTCACATAAGCCACAATCAACAAATCTGATGAGGAAGTGCTTCTTAGCTCAAAAGGCAACAGAGGAGTCTATTGAGACCCAGCTCCTTCAAAAACAGTTACTTAAACCGGAGATCCACTGGTTTATACCAGATAAAACATAAACCTCAGCAAACCAGGCCCATTAAAACATAAGCACTATGGAGTATGGAGTATGGAGTACACTTCCCAATGATTTCTGGGGTCCACACACCAAAAAGAGGAAGAAGAAACCAAAAGCCATATCTTTGAAATGATATGCAAGTGAAATTTTTGGGAAGCCACATCCTTCCCCAGAGAGAAGTCTTTAGAAAGAAAATGTAAGTCTGGGTCCAGAGAGCACAAATTCTTTGAATAGTTCTGAGGTTTCCCCAAATACTTAGAATACATTTCCGAGTCCATAAAGGATGAGTAAATGATTGCCAGATAATTGAAGCAATACAGAAAAGAAACAGCCAGCTAGGTGCTGTGAATTGCTTACCAGAGTGCTGTATGACTGTTGCTGCTTTCCTCACCTCATCCTGAGACCGACCGTCTGTGACAACAACAAGTACCTTGGGAACACCTCGCCTCATGCCACTCTCCCAAGTCAAAACCTTTTCTTTGATAAATGTCAGGGCTTTGCCTGCGAAGTGTACAATAAACAAGGAATCATCCATATTATCCACAAGAGAAAAATTCTTTTACTTCATAAGGGCAGCAGCCACAGAGCTAAAACACATTAGAAAAATCTACTTCTTCAGCTATGCAATATTAGGATAATTACACATTTTCTGAAAATATTTTAACTTAAATAAATATAATTACAGCCCAGAATTACCTGTCCTTGTGTTTCCTCCTCTGTACTGAATGTTTTGAAGAGCTCCTAGGGCCTGGGCTTTGTCATCAAATGTATTCAGTTTAAATTCAGATTTTGCCTCATCACTGTACTGCACAAATGAAACCTGAAATGGAATATAACACAGTGTTTAGTCTCATACCTCCACATTCAGGTCAACTCTCTCCATTGAAATATGTAAATTTGTATACTAATAAGAGTTAAACAATCAAAAATTCTTTTCCAAATATGTCTGACTATGCACACACATACATATTTCTATATATAGACATCACAGCAATGTGCACACAACTATCTTTTCTTTTTTTCCTTCTTTCCTTTTTTCTTTCTTTCTCTTCTGTGTATAAAATGTAATATGGCCTTAAATGCATATGATCAAATTCTTGGTATTACTATGGTGAGGCATAAATGCTTATTCTCTACTTCTGAGCAGATGTACAGTATCTACTACAGTATCTACTAAACTTCTTCCAGCTTTTTTTTAGGGATAAAAAAGAATTTGTCAATAGAATGTCAATAAAGTTGAATACACACATAAGTGTATACTCTCTTGCCTTAAATACTGAAATACAATCACTGAAAATTTATTCCTAAATAATCTTTTTTTTTTGCTCCTTTTAATATTCTGTAAAATTGCAATATTATAGTATACTATTTTAATGTTGAGTAGAAATATTTCTGTATGTATATATTCACATTTGTGATAGTAAATTCCCCTTTTAAAATTATTAATTTTCAATTAAAAACCTGAGATTGCTGCATCTCAAATGGTGTGTGACTTCATTATTTTATTAAACATTAGTGTTTATATGTGTCTGTCACCTATATTGTCTTATCCACTTCATATATATTAGCAAGAAAAATATATGAGATAAAAAACAAATTAAAAGGGAAACTACCCAGTATAGATTAGAGCTAAGAAAGATAAAGAGTGTCTGACACAGAGTGACTCTAAGGGTTATCATTTCCTTTAAAAGTCTAGAGAGTTAAAGATTGGGAATCAAATTACTAAAAACATGCCTAGAAGATGAAAAGCAGACCTTTAACAAAGTAAATATCCTGTCAGTCTTCTAACCAAAGAAAATGCATTGCACCTGCAGCTCTCTGCAACCAGAAATACCATGTAAAAACCTCTCTCAGACCTCATGTCATTCATTTCATCTAGCAAAAGACAAGTGGTTGTGGGAACCTAGACTTTGATTGCATCCAGCTTCCTACAAGTAGAAGAAAACTGATAATGGTGCAATGCATATGGTAAGAAGCCTGACAGGAAGTTACTTTGACACAACTATGAGCAGCCCAGAACTCCTGAAAGTCCATCTCTCATTAACTATTTCTGCTTACTCTCTCAAAATGCACTAATTCATTAAGAGGCCCCTTTCATATTTTTACTATGCCCACTGTGGAGTGGACTCATGTTAGATTTCTGCAAGTGCCTTTTTCAAAGGCATGCTGCTATTTAGTGCAGTGGGATTCTAGGGAGCTCAGCAATGGCAAGCCAGCTGGACCTTGCAGGCATAGGAGTCATCTTTTACACTGAGAATTTAAAATGTAGCCCTCAATCAAAAGTCAGAATGTCTCTAAAAAAAAATTCTGGTATGACAGAGACAAAACCTAGCATATAAGAACTAAGTGTGCCAGTTGTTGATGCCATATAAAAATAAAAAAAATATAAAACTGACCATACATAATCCCAGTTTCTCTACCTGGAGGATTCCCACAAACATTAACTTTTGTATTTCAAAATATTAACATCTCAAAATAGACTGGAGTTCCCTTGTAGTTATAAAATGCCAAATATATTTAATAAATAATAGGCATGCACACCCATATACATGTGTTTTACAACAATCTAATACAAAAAAATGAAAGCATTCTGAAAGAAAGTAACAATTCAGTTATTCTTCAATTTCCCTCCAAAATGTACCCAATGGGAATAACAAACCTACCTGAATTCCAGCAGGATTGATTAAATCAAAGGCTCCTACTGTACTAAAAACAAATTTCACTACTTTGTTGAAATTGTCATCACCAATACTCCAGGAAGCATCAGTCAAGAATACTATGTCTGCTTTGGCACCTCTGCATACTGAAAGTCCAAGAAAAGGAACCCTTAAAATACATCAACCATACCACCATGAAATAAATATTGCTTCAAATTTTGAAAATTCAAGAATGAAAAATATTCAGCAAATGTCTGCTACCACACATTGAACCTGGCACATGACTAATACTCTACACAAAAACATTAAACTATATCAAACAAAACTTCAAGAAACATGAAAAAGTTCAAGAATAAAATGTAAATGTTATAAATTACTTTTTTTTTTCCTACCATAAAAAATGAATTGTCTGCTGAGAGTAGATAATCTCATAGACTTTCTGCAGAGATATAGAATATCAATGATTTTTTCCCCAAAGATTTTCATCTTGCTGTTCTAAACCAGGAAATGTTAAGTCTAGTAAAGCTCTAGATCAAAGGAATGGCATTAGGAAAGGTCTCAATCTTCATTTCCCTAAAATGCTGTGCTAGTTTTAAATCCACTTAAAGTTATGAGAAATGGAGGTAAACTGTGAAATAGTACAGCAAATACACAAAAATATTGAATAACTCTAGAAATAAACATACCATCCCTAGCTGGAGGGATTGTGGGAGGTGGAGGAGGTGTAGGTGGTGGAGTTGGTGCCTCTGTAGGTTTGAGGACTGAAAAGAAATAATAATTTTATTCTACAGCTGAAACAAGACAAATCCTATAGCTAAAACTTAAAGTTCACAGTATCTGTTACCTACCTGTATGCTCCCTCATAGAGACTGGAGGTCCCTCAAGGTTAGGGGTCTGAACAAAGACAGTAGCGTTGTATTCTGTGTCTGGTGAGAGGCCAGTAAAACAGTGGCTCGTTTCTGACCCACGTATTGTGATTTCCTGTCCTCTGGAACCTATCAAAAAAAGGCCCAATGGAAAGAATGTTAGAACCTATTACTTCCCTTCTTATGTAAGAGTAGAAATGAAGAAACTTCTTGAGAGGAGGTTGGGACAGCACTCTTATTTTTGTCCCATAACAACTTTTCTAGACCAAAATTGTGTGGGGATTATGAACCCTGGAGCACACTGGAAAGTACAATTGTAGTGCACATGTGAAACCAGCCAACTGGTAGACATAGTCCACTTGACAATAAGCAGTAATTCCTCTTTGCAGCTTTTTCACCACTCAAGAAAAACAGGTTATGTTCAGAACTTTAAAATTCAGCCAGATGTATCATTATGGTAGGTGCTTGCCACCAATACAAATAAGGGGTGCTGTCACTGACATAAGACAATTATGTTTCTAGAAAATGCAAAAAAAAGAACACACTTACCATCAGTTGGGTTTAGCTTCAGTCTGTAGGAAGTTGCTGACCGATGAGGTGACCACCGAATACAGAGAGTATCCCAACCCACTTTGTAACTTGTTAGGTCAGTGACATTCAAATATACTGTGGAAAAAGAGAGAATTTTTTTCTCTGGAAAATAGTATGTAATAGGTAAAGCATACCAAAATGAAAATTATATTAGCAGTGCTGGTTTGGAGCTTGATTTTTAAAAATGCTTGCAGAAAGAAAGAGCAGTTCTAGTCAAATCTCTTTATTTTACACCCTACAGATACCCATCTAGCTATTTGCAAAGACTCCAGGTCCCATAATGGGTAACAGCCCATTTTATGAGTTTTCACATGAATTTGATTTCTTTACAAAATAAAAAACCTCCAAAAATAAAAATCTGACACATATATATAGCAGCATGAAAAGAATGTACTGAGTCAGGATGCTTGATTCATCATAATTGAAGAAATTGTTAGAAGTTTCTTAGCTGAGGCCATTATCAAAATCACTGGACATTCCTATGAGGTAAAAGCAGAGTATCAAAAAGCCTAGACCTGCTTAGTAACATGGTTAGATTCTGTAGTAAGCTGGAGACAGGTAAAGATTGACTCCAAGTATAGCCTAACAAAATTTTAGCAAATAGGCTAGAAAATTTTATTTCATCAAGGTATTACTTTAAGATATATTTTCATTACTCTTTCCAAGATTAGTGTTTTTAATATCTACGTCATAGACAGATGACAGGTATTCTCCATGAAAGGATGCTCAGGCTTCCTAGCAACCAGCCATCAAAATCTTCTCTTAATCAACATTATCTGATACCTGCATATGTATCTAGCATGACTACAACAAAATTGTTCTGACTTACATGTAGTGCCTTGATCTGTCAAAGGTATGCTCATTCCAGAATCATACTGGGCATAAACACTCACATCATAAGTAGTACTGGGAGACAGATTATGCAAGGTGTAGGAAGTCACTTCTCCCACAAAAAACTCCCTGGGCTCATTTGAACCTTAAGCATTAAGAACAGAGAAAGAAAGAATCATGATTACATGAGCTACAAAACTATTCCATCTCTTAAACATCAGTAAATGTTAACCTCATTTTTTCTAAAACAAAGCATATTGATTTCTTAAATTTTAGCATATCATAATGCTGCAAACAGAACGTACACATAGTTTTAAAAACTACTGTGCAATGTTTGTGTTCAGCTGCTATAAAGATATGTATATTGTTTCAAGGCCACATAAAACAAAGGTTCTGCAAGACATTAGTATCCAAATACCTGTCCAATATAATCTCATATAGAGCAGTTCATAGCCTTAGAAGGACAAGAGGCATTAAAGAGGCTGAAAACAAATCAGGTCACTGTATAAAGTTTTAACTATAGAATTCAATCCCTGCAATTGATGAAACTGCAATTGATAGTTTGTGTTTATTACAGAATACCAATCATAAGACTAAAGTTTTCATGAAAATTGGTAAACAGAGGAAATAAATAGATCCTTTAACACAAAATGATACATATGATTTCTAGTCTGGTCTGCCATTAGCTAATCACTGTTCTGAAAGTAGTATACTCAGAATGAACAAGTTTTCTTACCCACAGGTTTGTATACAATTTTATAGCCAAGAACAGGGGATGGTGAAGGATCCCAGGAAACCCTGAAACGTGTATACCATTCATCAGTTATATATATATTTTGAGGAGGAAGCAGGCCAACTAAAAAGAAAGAAAGAAAAAACATTCTAATTAGGCTAATAATTGTTTTTCAATTTTTAGGAATACAGATTGTTACTCTGCAGGTATCACATCAAGGAAGTAATTAACTTAATGAAACCATTACAATGTTGAAGTGTTCACTTACATTTTTAAAAGAATAAACAATATGAAAACTATAATTACCAGTTCTGCCATTTCCAGTCAGTTGTCCACCATCTCCATCTTCGTACACAGCAACAACAGTAATTTTATATGGTGTATCTGATTGTAGTGGTTGCAGTATCACATTATTCCTTATGCCAGGAACTGTTGTCTAGAGCACAAAAAAAACCAGAGGTAAACACATTCACAGTCTTGCAACTGATCCGTAGTGACAGTAGCTAGAAACAAAAATTTGTTCTGACATTTAGCACACTAGGTTTTATGTCCACCATAGAAAAAGTCATTCAGGATACCTTAAGGGTTATAGCCTATAAACAATTATCAGTATTTTTTATTTTTAATTACAAAACACCGTGGCCATCACAAAAATATAAATCAAATTGATTCTTCAGTCCCAACACTCATATCCGACTGAGATGCTGCAGCTCTCCAGTATCAAGATCAAAATCTCTCAAGATTTCAGTCCTCTTCCCTTACAGAAGTATAGAAGTCATAATGATGTGGTTTTTTTTCTTGGCAGAAACAAGTTATTCTGAGAGGGAAGCTCTAAATATATTGACATATAAAAATGTCCCTATTTATGCATCCCTCAATCTCAACTTCCTTATGCAGCTGTGCACTCACTTCTGAGGAAAACGTAGGTATAAACACAAAAATGATCCTGCTCCATAAGGAAGACATAAAGCACTGAAACTAAGGGAAGTAACTTGAGGTGTCTATCTCAAAAGCACATGCCAGTCAGCCCTTGCTATGAATACTTAATTAAAAATTTCAATTGTTTGAGACTTGCTGTTTTTATGGATTGCCCAATCTTTTCTGCAAAGAGCATATGTGTATTGACAATATGTGTGTCCTGATTAATGAGTTCAGTAAGGAATTTTCAAACAGTGAATTTTCAGCATGTGCTATACAGTAATATAAAAGCAATAAAAATGTCATCTTGGCTGGTGGCAGTTGGCAAGAAATCTGCCATTGTCCTCTATAGGATCTGAGCTTAGCTTTGCTATAAATACTCTGTGAATTTTATAATAACTTCAGAATAACTTGTGCTACCATTAAGGTGCAGGAAATGAAACACACTTACAATTCATACTGAAATTGAGAACATTAAGTTAGATGCTGAATCAAAGTTACCATTGCTGTCTTACTAGACTCTGTCAATTCAATTTATGAAATGCAGACTTATGTTTATTCTGCATCCTAGAACATTGACATTGTGTTAATGAATACAGTAATGTATACAGTATGTATATCATGTATATATCAATGATATGATAATGCATATCATCATATATCAATGTATATCATAATGAATACAGTATGAAGTAATAGCTAGCTATTCAATCCACCACACTTCAATGAAATGACAGGAAGGAGATGCTGTTCAGAATCTTCTGATTAATGTGTGACTCATACTTCACTCACATATTTGTTCAAGAAACCATATATTTTCTGTAGCTTCATGGAAAAAAAACTACTTTATACAAACCATGGTTTCCTAACATTGATAACAATGATCAGAAAACCACAGAGCCTGCATAGTGTACTTCATGTAGAACACGTGTCTTGTAATTTCTGTAGCCTAAAGAATTGACTGAAAACATCTCAGTGCTTACTAAGGAATTACAGAACTTACATATTCATCGATAGGGTCTCCCACAGTGGGTGAATAAATGATTCTGTACTGCTGGACTGGCCCATCAGCATGGTCCCATTGTACAGAAAGGCTGTTTGTAGTCTCATCAAATACTCTCACATTCCTTGGACCACTGCGAGGCACTGAAGAATGAAAATACAGAAGGTTGTATGGGGCATGATACCTCTAGATCAGTGTCACCCTCATCAATTCAAATGTTGCCCTGAAAACTCTGAACAAATAAATATACATGGGGAGATTAAGTCAATGATCATGCAGCAGTGCCTGAAGGTCTTAAACAAAAAGAGAGCTCAACTTGAGGAACTGGAGCAGTACAGAAGGGAGAGAACATCCAGACATGAAAAGTGAGCATCTGCACACATTCTGCTTCTCAAAATCCTGCAGACAAGTATAACTATAGCCTGTCACATCTTCAAGTTTTAGCTGAATATGGGGATTTTACAGGGAAAACATAGAACAAGCAAAATTATTGTTGTTGACAGTTCTGTACATATTACTTCTAGTATCAATTTTAAAGAATCTAAGCATAACCCAACGAAGATCCTATGAAATAAGTTGTATCAATGAGATTTTGGTGTTTAGGTGTCTGCAGCAAAAAAAAACAGCTGGGAAGAACAAAACACACAATTATATATCTGACACTGAATATGAAGCCCTTTTTTTTCTATTGAAAACTAATTCTACCCATCTTAATAGGCTAATTTTTTTTACAAAAGATGAATTGTTATTCGCCTGTAATTTGACTTTGAAAAGAGCCTTTTAACTCTTACACATTCAAATTAAGCTTATTTCCCAACTGACAATTGGGAAATTGCTAATTATTCAAGTACCACAACTGACAGACAGCATAGCAAAAGTTCCCTGCCACAGAGACCTATAATTGCTGCAGGCATAATTCAGATGCATTAATTCAGAGTTGCACCAAATAGCTTATGTTATTTGTAATTGTAACTAATTTCATAAATTCTTCACACACCAATTTTGACATATATTTTACAACACAAGTACTGACTGTCTCTTACATGTTCTTCCCTGTGCTTGGCTTGGATTTCCCTCTCCATCTGCATACAGAGCTACAACATTTATTGAGTAAGCAGTGTCAGGAGTCAAGCGCTCCAGAATCACATCACGAGTGTTGCCTGGCACCACAATCTAAAACAGAAACAACAAGCACCTATATAAATAAAGTTTCAGCTTATACCACCTCTTTTTAGAAAACAATTTGAACGAAATATAAAATAATTGGAAACATGACCCTGCTGCACACTGTCCAAGAAAAATAATACAAGTTTAAAATAAACATGCAATATTGATAAAAATTCAATAGCAGGTGAAGAAAAGAACAAACAGTATAAGGAGCTCTCATTCTGCAAATACAATTGTTACTTTTTACATTTTACATTAAAATAGTTCAGAAAAAATAGGAGAAACATTCATAAACAGAAACTAAAAAAGTAATTTCTGTCACAGTTTACTATGTATAAAGGACATAAAAAGTCCTTACAATTCCTTAAATAAAAACATGTACATCTACTTGTACATTATGGGTGCACATTTTACATGAGTACATTCATGGTTGAAACTTTAAAACTGCACTTATTTCTACAGAAATCCAAGAATTTTTACTTCACACCTGGAGGGTACATTTTTACCCATTTCCAGATGTCACTGCTCACCGACCCCCACAAAAGAGTAATGATTATGGGTAAGCAGATGGCATCTGGTTTCATAATTACACAATTCCTAATAAATATTTGTTTTCTCCAACTCTTTTGGAAAAAAAATTTTTATTTAACCCATATTTACCTGCAATATGATAAAGGATACTCAATCATCAATACGGAGTATTAAATAGGAGAGTCTTATTTCTTATTTCTTTCATTTTACCAAATTAAGCCTCTATTAACAATGGGCTAGACTCCTATAAACACTGTGCTTTCCATAGAGACTCTCCTGGGCAGACAGTTGGCCTGAGTTTACTATTATTCTTTACACTCATTGAAGGAAGCAATATTCTCTACACACATTTGACTAATAGTATAAAAGCTAAATTACTTACAGATTCTGATGGCCTTGGGCCAGACAGTGGAGCATAATTAATTCTGTATTGCTGTACTGGACCTGGAGCAGGTTCCCAACGGACATTCATGCTGTTTGGTGTGGGATTGTAAACGTGAATGTTTCTTGGTGTTCCTCTCTCCACTAGATCAAGGATAATTTAAATTAAATTTTACAAAGTTGCCTGTGTAAGTTCTATTTCTAAATGAATTGACAACAGTGCTCAAAAGAAGCTGAAAAGCACCTCAGCCCAAGATAAAAACATTACTTTTGATGGCCCAAAATTTGTTCACTCTTTGTTCACAAGTACTTCTACTATCACTACAATTAAAATTTTACTGTTCTGTGAAGTAAACACTAAGTGTGCTGCACAACTTTGAAGCTAAGCTTGCCTGAGTTAAGTGGACTGAAAGCCTCCACACAAATAAGCAAAGGAAACAGAATCAGTTACAAAGCTGCGAAAATAACCAAGCAGGCAAACTATTAATGTAAAATCAATTTCTAATGATCTGAGGCCATTCATAAAAAAATCCTAACATTTTCTTGAAAAGGGCTGTTTTACTTACAGGTGCGTCCAGTGTCAGAGGTACGTCCACCATCCCCCTCTGGGAAAACTGGAACCACAGTCACAGTGTAAGGTGTGTTGGGTTCAAGAGTCCTCAGGATGACATAGTTTGTATTTCCTGGTACTGTGGTCTGTAAATTTAAAAAGAAAGGCAGGATCAAGAAACTTACAAAAACATGCAAAAAAAATAGTTTTTTTATTTATCACTTACTCCCCTAATCTAATTTCCAGACAGGATGTGATGAAAACTTTACAAAAGGTGAAGCTTAAAATAACATGGTTTGTGGTATCTTCTATAACTGTCTTTCAAGCAGATTCTCTCTCAGACTTAAAAAAAATTAATTCTATGTGCTGCTATATGATCCCTTACTGCTCTCTCCACTTTTGGGTCCAGATCCTGCTGGACTAATGAAAGTAACAGAATCTGCAGTGATCTCTTTAATGACTACCATTTAGCAGCTCAGAGGCATTAAATATCACTTTCTCCCATTACAAAACACCACAACATGCTAATGACAAGAAGTAATGAGCAGCTTATGTTAGCAAATAAAACTCCACAGCACTTGAGAATATTTGTCATCAGTAGCACTTCAGTTGCTATCGAAACAATGGCATTCGTGTACAACTCATTTCATGTGCACATTGAATTGCACTGATGTAGAAAAAGAAACACAACTTAGAAACAATATATCCCAGTCTGCAGCAAGGGTTTTCTATTTTCAGGATTCTTTTAGCTCTTTAGCAATTAAATAATTTCTGGAGATTAGAATGTAGATTTTTCTGCTTCCACAAATACAATTGAAGCCCACAGTCACATGATTTCTTAGAAGTAAAAATGGGTACAAATGAAGTCTGCTAACTTTATAACCTTTTGTACATCCTGAAGTCAGCTTTACATTCACACACAGGGCCCTAGGGATAAAGAAACAAAAAATTGTGTGTGGTATTAAATCCCATGCTAAGAGCTAATCACTGATGGTCTACTATATGAAATCAAACATCTGTAATACATATGGGAGGAACTTCCATGGAGGTGCTGTGCATTTTCTCCAGGGTGGCTATGAACAGAAAAAAAGCCAGCGGATAGGAAAACAAGACCTACTTCACTCAGCAGCATTTCTCCCACTACCACCATGAGCTGTAATTTGTCTGAGATGGTTAGTGAGATCCACATGAATAATTTACCATTTCTTCTGCACCTCCAGCTGTAGGTCCATAAAACACTTTGTACTGGCGAGGACTTCCTTCTGCATGATCCCATCGAACATTTAGAGTACTGGTGGTTGGGTCATAAACTAGCAAGTTCTTTACAGTGGTGAGAGGTTCTAAAACAGATCAATGAGATGTCAGAAATATGGAATCCTATTCTCTCCTTTTTGCAGTCAGATCACACCTCTATAATGTATCCTTAGAAAATTTTAAAAAAAATGTTTAGTAGCTCATGTTAAATCTTATTTATCTTCATCACTCAGAACATATCATCTCTATACAATACCACAAACAATGCTAGTTAGAAAAATTTATTTCTGGACACTTTTTTGGAATTATGAAATGAGTTCATTAGGATTTTTTCTTCATTCCTCACCAAACCCATTGCTATGTCTGATTTTCCATTGCAAGCTCATAATTAAAGTAAATGCAACTGAATTAATAATTTTATAGTTTTATAATTATTTAAGTAAATACATTGAAATTGGTTTTGTACCTGGAATGTCTCTGATAGCAAATCACTCAGTGATTTCTATAGCAGGATCAAAAGAATGCATCAATATAAAATGGTGGAGTCCTAAAGTGCACACTATGAAGGTCAGCCTCTCAACTGAAGGTGCTTAAAAGCACACATATATGAGAGTAACATGTCCTCAGATGCTTTAAGGTGTTTACTAAATTATGGCATAAAAACAAATTTAAATGAGGAAGAAGTTCCATAGTAAGATTAGGGTTTCTCTCAGCTTTAAAAACTGGGCATCCAATCAAAGGCAGTGGTCCAGGGTTTCTCTACAGCCAGTAGACTGACAGGTGTTCTTACTTCAGAAAATTGAAAGCCACCAAAGGAAAAATGACAAATAAAGATGGGATGAATTTCACCACAAGAAAGTTTTCTCAGCTCTTCTGAAAAGCAATACATTGATACTGTCTTGTACCTAGTGAGAAGACCTGAAGAAGTTACTTACTGGTTCTGCCTCGTCCCGTCATTCGTCCCCCCTCACCGTCTGCGTACATTGATGACACAGTGATAGCATATGGTGTGTCAGGCTGCAGCTTCTGTATCACCACACTGTTCTGTCGTCCTCCAACAGTAGTCTGCAGCAAAACAAAAGGAAAATATTAAAATCCCTTATATACTTTCTCTTTTGTGCTTACTGCTACAGTAAAGAACACAAGCATTTGATGCAGAGTGGAAAACGCTGTGATGTATCAAATGCTGCAATTTTCTTGTTTAGACACAAAGCCACTATTCTTTAAAATCTCCAAACTTGAATACAACCACAATTATATCTAAACTCCCAGTTCTGTATCAGCACAAATTATGTTGTAACTCCTATCATTCTTTGTACTTTTAAGACTATCTGCACATTTTCAAAGCCTTTTCAGCTAACGTGTTCAGAATAAAACTTCAAATCATCTGCTGATGAAGAACTGACAATGAGCAAGCATTTACACATCTTCACATTTCATAGCAGTAGATTATTTTAATTTACAAGCAGATTGTTTTAACTTACAATCAAAGGAGTTTTTTGTACTCAAGTGTACAAAGCTCCTTTCAAAGCACAAATGCTTTTATCATCCCATCATGGCTGTCTCTACATTTTAGTATCTGATGGCCTTTCAAAACCTGACCCTAAATGATCATGATGGTCTCTGTAGTTCTGTATGCAGCTTTTGCAGACATTTTTTTCTGTCTTCTCTTGGTGCTGAGGCTATTAGAAGTCAGACAGGGCAATAAAAACCTCCCAGAAACCATATTTTAAATACTTTGGTGGGGACTATTCTACTGGCTACTCAGCACCTACAGTTTAATAAAATATCAGAGTAGCAAAAGAAGCCAAGGAATTATGATGACATGACTGCAAGTCATTTGTAAGCAGACATTAAATGCCATGAGCAAAGTAGGAGAGTTCTGTGTACTCTCCTTAAATAGAGGTGTTTTCTCCAACTGCCACTGCTTGACTCTATCCAGCTGTAAGCAATTAAGTCTATTAACCATATTCTTTGCAGAGATTTCGGGAGAATAACCATAATTCCCTTTTTACTCCACTGCCAGCAATTAATTACAGATGTTAATTAAACTTATTGCTGTTCTTTATTCCTCTAGTGATTTCTCACTAAAATAGTGTTTGACTGCTCAATATATGTTTCAATTACCTCAACCCAAAATACATGTTGTTCAGAAGAGAGTTAAAATGGGTGTGTAAATATCCAACTGATTCTAAAGTAAATATTCCTAGATATACTTCTGAACATGTGTGATCTCCGATTACAGAGGCGAGCTAAATGAATGTGGTTCTCATCTGAGGCTGTTCCTCTGACTCATTTGACAGTAACCACAACAGCCTCCCACTACAGAATAGGGCATTTTTAAGTAGCACACACTTCTGATAAACAGCCTGACTGAATTACCATTCCCAGGCTGTGTTGCATAGGCTGCCAGTTGCCAAAACCATTCGTGCTGACAACACAGGGAAAGCTGGCTGATCTTAAATTACTGTCTCTCCATAGCATTACAGCTTCTCATCATAGTAAAAGAGTCTAAAATACCTTAAATACTTCATTAGCATGTTTTGCATGTGTTTCTCTTTGCAAATGCTACCTCTGTGTGTTTACTCTGACCCTAGAGTGGTGAGAGACAGTCTCAACTGTTCACAGCATGTTCCATGGCAAAGTCTTCTGCTAACATAGGAACTACACTATGGAAACAATGGAGAACTCTGGACTATGAAAGTAGATATGGTAGTTCATATTATTGATTGGCCTGACACCTCTGTCTGTGACTTATAGCCTTAGATGATGATTGACTTATTCCTCAACACACTTTATTTTAGTTTTATCCATGGATAAACAGTTGGAGCTTATGAACTCAAAGATCCTTTCGAACCTAAATGAGTCTATGATTATGTGGTTTTTGAGAAAAGAGGATACATCCAAAATTATTGCTGCTCAATTAAGAGTATTCTAACTTGGATTTGAAAGGAGAGAAAAAAGGTAAGAGTATATACTTATTCACTATAAATATAAATCTTCACATAAAAGATAATGAATATATACAGTGTTGTGCTTTGAAAATTATTCTAATGGATTATTTTGCAGAAGGTTGCATTTAAGGTTGAATAACTTTAGCACTTCAAAATTAGTTACCGACTGTTCAGGGCCATCCCCACTGATGGGCTGGTAAATGATCCTGTATCTCTGCACTCGACCACTGGCAGGATCCCATTTGACAGTCAAACTGTGTGAAGTTGCATTGTACACCTGAAGGTTTCGTGGGCCACTCTTTGGGGCTGAGAAGCATAATAAAGAAAAGAATAAATATGTAGCTCACCAAAGAGCAGAGACAAACACTTCATTCTTACTTTTAGGGCTGCATGAATGCCTGATCAAGAGCAGAACATATTAAGTACAGGGGAACATAAATTGTAATGTTTGTAAAATAATAAACATGTGGTAATCTAGTGTTTAGTATTCTTCCAAATACACAATAATATTTATTAAATGATCTCAGCTTTTTAATGTCAACATTCGTTGCAGTTTAGAAAAAGAAAGCTATGAGTTTCCTTCAATAAAATGGTACCTGGAAATTCAGATTCTTACCTTGTGTAGTGATAGGTACCAAGGGTACTAGGAAAAAAGTAGAAAGAATTTTCAGAATTCTTGTATGTGTATGCCTTCTGTTTCAATAACTATGAATAACAACATGCAGAATCCCTTTATTTACTTACATGTTCTTTCACTGCCAATGAGCTCATCACTTTCTGATTCATCAGGATAGATGGCAGTAACTGAGACATCATATAATGTATCTGGATTCAAATTTTCAAAGACCAAACTATTCTCTTCCCCATTTAAGATAGTCTTGTGAAGAAATTTAAGAAAAAAGGAAAAGATAAATAAACAAAACTGAAACATACAAATGAAATAGGCAAACAGCGTGAGATATAACTGAGTTTTTACTCAGTAACATCACTGAACATGGCTGTAAGTATGCATCCTACACCTTCTCACCAAATTTCCAAGTTATAGAACATTTATCAATTATGTTTCTGAGTTTAAAAATACACCCTCTGAGATACTACCCACAAAAACTTAAGGTGGCTGTCTATTCTTACCTCCTGTTTTTCTCCTCTTCCATAGGGCCCCCATGTTATTCTATACAGAGAGACATCTGGAGCTCCATGATCCCAAGTACCTCTGAAACTATTCGTAGTTATATCGGTGATTCTGAGATTGACTGGTGCTGGCACAGGCTCTATTATGAGGAAAAGAAAAATATTCTACAAAATGTAACTACAAAATAAATACAGTTAAACAAAGGAATTACTCGGACAAATAATGGTTGAGTTTAGAAGACTGTGTAGAAGATTCATCTCTCTGCTACCATGCTTCTAATGACTACAATCAAATGCTGTAGTATCACCCAGTCCACTTACACTAAGCAAATTATCCTCCATAAGGTCACATCATTAGGTCATTGTCTGATAAAACAGACCTCAGCAGAGGTCACAACTCATATGCCTACTCGAAACAACTGAAGCTCTGGCTGTTACATTTTGGAGTTATATGGAGTTATATGAACTCCCAGAGACACGGGTCAAGTTCCTGCATGAGTTTCTTGCAAATCTTAAAATTCTTTATATAAGCCAAATAAGTCGCCACTTATTTAGAAAGAATTCACAGAGGTTAACTGTAGGTTAAGGAGGGAAAATATAGCCACTGGGAAGAAACATGTAAATAGGTAGAGCCAGAGAATTAAACTTGAAATAATTTCTTTGGCAGACCTTTCCTCTTCTTTCCTTACACACACATTCACACAAAACCACAGGTACAGGGCAAAGACTAGCACAACAGCAAGCAGGAAATCTCACAAGCATTTCTAAACACATCAGACTAACAAATGAAAAATTCAGAAGAAAAAATGAGAGAGAATATGAATGGGTGTTTTCTTCTTTTTCACACCAGATGGATGGACAGTGAAAAGGTAAAATTACTCTTTTCTATTGTAGCTTTTCTGGTTAACCATATTCTTAAATCCTAAGCCTTATCAGGATGAGAACTTCCTTGATAGCTGCTATCTCCTTTCAGTCTGTCACATCTCTTGTATGGAGATCAGCTCTCACAGCTTGTGCAGCTTCATTTACTTCCCTCCATTTGTTGAGGTTATTCAAATGCCGCCTTTATGATTCTCTAAAAGTAAAGGCTGCTTTAGCATTCCATGATGCCAAAACTCTCTTGGATCAGAGGCAGGATCATGTCTCTCTAATCCTCTAGTATATAGCCCAGCTTCTTACTCACTTGCCCAGATTCCTGCGAAGACTTGTTAAGCCTTTCCTCTGTCCTCATATTTTCCTATCAATTCTACACCTACACTTCTCCTTCAGTATTTAAATAGAAATAGTTTTGCTTCAGTGGCTCTTCACCTCTCTGCAGACTGCAACGCCAGTGTTACTGCAGTAAGACACAACTCATCGAAGATTCCTGTGGTTTATTATGTTGCAAATAATGCTACAAGTGCAAATAAAGTATTTCTCACATTAAATTAGAGCTCCACCTAAACTCAATAACATATTGCAACACACACCACTTAAATCAAACATAAGGCAAAAACAATCACAAGAATGATTATTAGGAAAACTTACGAGTGACAGCTTCTGCATTTGTTGGTATGGATTCCCCTTCATCATATACAGCAACAACTTTTACATTGTACAGTGTTTGGGAGGAAAGGTCAGAGAGAGTAATGCTGGTTTTGAGTCTGTCAAGCTCCACCTAAGAATAAAAATAGTGACTTAAAGGATTGTAAATTGCTCTATTTCTTACTCTGCATTTGGTCTAATGGCAGAAATTCCTGCACTGAAAACAAAGTTTTACCATTTTTACCTGGTAAATTTACCAGGTCTTAAATTTACACCTGAATATTGAGTGTTCTCTACTAATTCCTTAGCAAAACACATCAGATACACGTAGTACTTGTGGATCATTCACTGCTTTATTCCTTTGGAAACAAGGATGATCCTTTGGAAAATTCTGGTTCCTTTAAAAAACAAATTTAATTCTCCAAGAGCTGGTTTATGCCTATACAAGCAGCACAATTAAGGAAAGCTTGTACGTAACTAAAAGACATCTCTAACAATGCTCGCACATGTTCTGTCAGTAGGCAAAGGGGCTAAAATAACTTTATTCCTCTATCCTGTCCTCTTAATTGTAAGCTGTTCTTAGACCTTGGCAGTACGACATTTAAGCAGAGCATAGAAATGGCTGTTTACCAAAACATATGAAAATTCTTCAGTCAGCTTGAGGATTTTTTCCTCTCTGGACGAGGAGGAGGAGGAAGACGGGACTATCCAAGAAATCTATCTTGTGCTCATTCAGTTTCCAAGAAATCCACACCCTTTCCTGACTGCAATCACTATGAACTGATGTTCTTTACTCTCACTGGTGAGTTATAATACTACCTTTACCATCATTTTAGTAATCTAGCTTCTCAAAATAAAACTTTCCTAGTACTTTAAGAATTTTACCTCCTTTACATCAGCATCATCAGCTATTTTGTATCTTAGGATGTATTTTCGAACTTTTCCTGGGGCAGGATCCCAAACAACATTCATGGTGCTGTGAGTAACATCCTGAATTGTTAAACCTCTGGGTCCAGGCAAAGGTACTGTAAAAATAATAACAGTAGTAAGTGAATGCTATTCATAGCAGAGGTATAGGTCTCTCACAGATGGAAGTGAATTCTCTTCATGTCTTTCAGTTAAAGTCTTTACAGTGAATGGATGCAACCACTTTCTGACAAGTTCATTGTCCTGGGCATTAGATGAGAGAGTTTAGAAGCTTGTTTTACCAGCAATGAGGAAAATAGCTACAAACTATGGTAGTTTCACCTGTGTAACTGATAAGCACAATACTTCCAGAAGTATCAGGGACTAAGACCATAACATATGGTGACAATTGGCACTTTTCTTCTACGGTTAATGGTTTAAAATATTTAAGGATGTGAAAGTAGCCATGCTGCATGCATCTAGACCAGAAGCATGCCTCTGCCAATAGGAAATGTTTAAGGAAAGGTATAAAAAAGGAAGCCATTTTTAGATCTATTTTTTTCTTGATATAGCATGTTTCTTTAGTATTTTCTATGTTTTAGAGGATGTCTGAATTTGGGAACAAGGTTTCTAAATTAATACAAGCAAAATCAAAACCTTTTAGAAATACTGTGATCTCAAGATTTCCTTCATTATTCAAGTTAAAAATTATATTGTTCCCCTTTTAGTAGCTGGAATACTGTGATCTCAAGATTTCCTTCATTATTCAAGTTAAAAATTATATTGTTCCCCTTTTAGTAGCTGGACCCTTCTCATTGAAATTGCCTTTGTGGTTTTTGGGAAATGTGTAAGTGTTAGAAAATGCATAAAACATGGTTAAGATGGTCTCCTAAATGAAACAGATTATATAAAAACTGTTGCATGAAATATAATTAAAATTAGGTGTTGCTGAAGCAATAACAAAGCAAAAATCAAGATGTCCATACACGTCACTTCCTGTGTGGTGAGTGGATCACTCTTCATATCACCAAACAATACGTAAGCTGTTAAAGTGTACTCGGTGTTGGGGATGAGATCTACCAGCTGCACCTCATTCACTGATGGTCCCACACGCATCTGCGCATGAAAAATAACACACCGTGTTTAAAAAACTGAAGAAAGCAATGGCAGAAAAGCAAACAATGATTCAACTTCAAGGGAATTTTGTTTGTGAGATTCACAGTATATTTACGGTTTCCTGACTGATGTCATTGTATATGACATCCCAGAAAGTTCACTGCACTTCAAGAAGTGCGTGCCAGTCTTTTGACTATTATGATGGACTAACATTTTTTCTTAATTTATTTTAGAGTACAGGTAGCAAAGACAAATTCTCTTACCTCTTTCTCTGTGGCTGGGACTGTAGCATTCACAGGTTCATATGTTAACAAATAACCAGTAGCTCCATTGAGAGGTTCCCATCTCACTCGCATGTAAGTTGATCCAATGTCATAAACATTCAAGTTTCTAACTGAAGAGATTGGCACTGTCAAATAAAAAATACATATTGATTTATTTCATTCAGCTTCTTAATATTTTATATCACAGGTCATACCACTGAGAATATTGCACTGGGTATTAGGGCATGTTATGGGTGGTAGAGAGGTGATCTGCAAACAGTGGTATTTAAATCCTTAGTAGTATAAGAATGATGTAATGGTAATACTGTTTTGAATGTGGCCACAGATTTTTACATACACAGCTAAAACACTAACAAGTCTGCACTGGAACATTTTAATCTTGTAAAAAGCAACATTAACTCACTTGAAAATTCAAATATGAAACAACATTACTGGCTTGGTATCTTAACAAAGAGGATTTTTGTCCTTTCTTTTTGTTTTCCATATTTGCCAAATTATTAAATAAATGAAAATAAATGAAAAGTTTCCATGAAACCATATGAAAAAGTAAGACAGACTTCATAAAAATGATACACATTTTAAGGTTTTTTGATAAGCCTAATACACAATAAAGAAGTGAAATTAACTGCAGACATTCAATATTATTAAAGAGGCAGAAGAGTCACTCTATGTTGCATACAGCACAAATATACCTGAAATCAATGTAGACAGCTCATAGGAGAAACATAGTTGAGTTATAACTCATAGAAATGGCATAATTGTGTTGAATTAGCTTTTACTAATTAGAAATAATTCTGTCTGATAGTAGCAGGAATTAATTACAAAGCATAAGCAATTTGTTTATGATCAGATTTCAGGAATTTATAAATTCTGTCTTGTAATTCATGTCTGTTGTTCTAGTTTTGTACAGCCACACTTTACAAGCCTAGAAAGAAGCTGGGACAAATATTTTCTACCACACTGCAGTTTCACTTTGCTGAAGTCTTCAAGACAACAAGGTCTGAACAACCAGAGTAACACAATACAGTTTGGTAATTAATTCAAATTAAATATTTTACTTCTGCTAAAGAAGAAAATCCACCATGCTGAAAGTTCTACTGGACAGTTCCCCAGGAGCCAAACTGGCTGTTGACATGTTATTCAAGACCCATTTCTAACTTACAAGTTGTTTCCCTGCCGACCAGAGGTTCACTGCTTTCATCTTCTACCACAGAAAACACGTTAACCACATATTCTGTTTCAGGTTGCAGATCTTTCAGAACTGTTGTTCTTTCCATCCTACTTACATAAAACTGCAAGAGAAGCAAACATGTTTGTAATCTTATCTCTAAGAAAAGCAATCATTCCTTGTGAAACTGCAGAAATCAGTGGCAAGGAGATAATTCTGGACCTAATTTTGTATACATTTTGTCTGACAATATAGATTATTTTTGCAAAACAAGCTGTAGGGAAATCTCAGACGGACACTTGATTCACATTGCACTGCATCTGCTTAGCATCACTTATAGTGCATTCTGATTTCACATATGGTTTACACTTCTATATCACTAAAGAACATAAAGAATGGACCAGGGAAAAATTTGAGAAAAATTTCAAAATACAGTATAATCCAGATAGTTACAGCACAAGGTGTTGGAAACACATTGTAGAACAGAAATGCCAGGAAGAAGTCAAATTGTAAAGTCCGTGTGCACTGGAACAACAGCTCAAACTTTAATCAAAGGCCAAATCTTGAACTCTCCATGAGTCAATTATAAAATTTAAAGCTGCAATCAGATATGGGACATTCAGAGCTAGGTACACAGAGGCACCTAACTACGTTTTTTTAAACACTCCATTTTCCTATATCCTATTCTGTTTGGTTAAAGACAGTAATGAGCAATTCAGATCTCCCAGGACCAAGAGTTGCCAGCCACTGGCTCTCTGTGTAGAGAAGTAGTAACTACAAGTTTGATCCTGTGCAATAAACAGTTTGGAGTCATATAGTGTTAATCTGAGCACTTACAACCTGTATCCCCCATTGTCTTGTTCTCTACAAAGAAGGAAATGCATTAAAAGGACAGGGGGCCTACCCATGAGTATGGTCAAAAAATTTCTGGTACAGACATATTTCAACTAATGTATGACAGTGGAATATGAAAATAAAGAAGTTAGTAGAAATAGAAGATAGCTCTTTGTAAGAAATATATTTTACTTCTGGATTCATGACATTAAAACAACCAAAGTAATATATATGCTCCTATTTTTTGTAATTTTGTGTAACATTTACCAAGGCATGATATTCTTGACCTTAGGAGCATATTTAAGTTACTGTTACACCCTACTCAGCACAAATTCAGAATGATATTACCAAGATGTAGAAGTCCAAGGTTATACTGGACAATGTGAAAGATGAACATACAATACTAACCTGTTTAGGGCTACCTCCAGAGGTAGGATAATACTCAACTCTGTATCTATCAACACTCTCAGGAGGAGGGCTCCACCTCAGTCTGAAAGAACGAGGTGTCACTTCTGAAATAATTAAATTTGAAGGAGGTGGCAAATCACCTGCAAGAGGGAAGCAAATTAAAAAGATATTCATTTATCTTATCAGAAGAGGAAAAAACCACTTTGTATAGTTGCTTATATTTCTTTTTCCTCAGGAATGCTTAAAACAACTGCATGAAGACATAGCTCATATTAACACACTCAAGATTAAATAATTTCCCTGTAATTCCTGTTCCACTTTCAACACCAGTATTTCACTGAAGAACCATCAGCTAACATTACTGTGTCTTCATGCCCAGCTTTGCTTTTGGGCTGTCAGGCATTAATACTTGAAAAGAGCAGGGCTGCTAAAATTTTCCTTATTGGATGACTATCATCAAAAAACATGCCACAATGAATAAAAAGCTGACACACTAAGAAAGATTTTTCACAACTGTGGGGAGAAAAAGAAGGAAAAGAAGGACATCCAGCAATGTCATGCTGCGTTAGTTATAACACAGTCACTGTTGGAAAGAAGGAAGGACCCCTGCAGGGTAGTCCAGGTGGTCTGCACAACTTCCTCACACCAGCAGCTGAAAAAACAGCCCGCGGCTAACAGAGTGTTCCCAATAAGTAATAAAAAGGAACTAGCAGTGCAAGCATGTAAAGGGATAAAGAATGAAATAGACCGAAAATGTGAGGTACCTGGACCTTTCACACTGTTACACAGATTCGTGGTTACATTATCAACAATGGTAGCCAGATAGGAGAAATCTGCAACATTGTAAGTATGGATGTCATCTGGATCCGTTGCAATCTGCTTCAACTCATTTTCATCTGCATTTTTAATACCTTACAAGAGAAGAAGAAAGAAAAACCTGTTAGAAATTATGGCCATGAAGCACAATAACAAGCAGTTAAGTCCCTAAACACATTCTTTGAATAACCTTTTATGTACTTATGTATGTGGCCACATCTCTGTGGGTTTAGCAGATGAGCAGGAGGGGGTTGCTGCAGGCCATCCCTTCATAGAATACTTACCAATTGCATACAGTTCCACTCCCTCATCTCTGAGTTTTCTTGAAGGGGCGACTACATCATCTTGTGATTTGCCATCTGTGATGAGAACACCAATTTTGCGAGCTCTGGGCCTTAAGCCGGCAACTGGTTTGAAGTTGTTTCTTAAGATGAAATCCAAGGCCATTCCTAGCATGACACAAAGAAAGTAACCATCACTGTAAACTATTTTCATACAGTAGTCACGGTAAAAGCAATTAGTGCATGCTAGTGACTTCACTCTGACAACATAGTTCCACAATTTTTTTCCTTATAGAAGCATTTTGAATCTAATTGCAGCCCATCATCTAGATCGCAGCAACTGGTACTATTCAGGTGCCCTCTTACCTGGTGTGTATCACCCTCCTGACTTCCACTACCCCTCCTTCTGGTTCCTGGTTGTCTTCATCCCAACCCTGAATTGACCTTTCTTCTTCTTATAGGCTCAACAGCAAACAAGCTCTTTGTCACCCAAAACCTAACACGTTTCTCCTGAGTTTATGCTGTACCTCTTCTTTTCCAACCATACTGAGCTCAACTGTTAGGTCCCTTTCATCACGGACACATTTGAGTTCACTGAACAATATCAGCGTCAGCTACTAGAATAATTTTCAATGGAGCTAAAGAAAAATCCTGGCACTGTGACATACCTGTTAAAGTATTGCCTCCTTTGTATGGTAAGTTGGCTACAGCCTCTAACAAAGATTGTTTTGTTCGGTAAGCATTGAGATTCCATTCCGTCCTGGGATCACCACTATACTGTGCAAGACCTGGGAAAAAAGCCATTATTTACTCAGTAATTGTGTGTCTCTGTAGCAGCCATGCTCAATTTTCCCTCCAACATACGAGAACTTACCAATCTGTACTTTGTCAGGACCAATATCAAAAACTTCAACAATACGGGCAATGAAGTTCCTGATGGTTTTAAAATTTGGCCGCCCAATACTCCATGAGCCGTCCACCAGCAGCACAATATCAGCTTCTGCTCTGGTTCTACATTCTAAACCTGCCATGTCAACCAGAAAAATATAGCCTTAGCATGATGCCTTTCTTTCCCCATCCTTTTAGATGACATATGTCATGAGTTAGCTTCCAAAATAGCTCTAGTTTTATTCACTGGCACTCTGTCAAGTATGACCTATTTGAGAGCATTATTCACACTAGTCAGAGGTTCCATGGCAAAAGCTGTCTAAATTCCTTCATGTATGTTTCCTTTTAAAAATAAGTCTTTGCAAATGTCAAGGCCAGTGCTCTCTATTGTCATGTCATTGTCTGTTTTGGCCTTTAAATATGGCTGATAACTTGATTTCAGAAGTTTTATACGAGACTACTAAATGAACCACTGATATGGCAGTAAGTACTATTAGATTATACAATTTTTGATATTTTGGTCTGTCACATATAGCTAAACTACTGATTAATTTTCAACCATGTAATAGTGGGATTAACAGCAAGTATTACAATCACTTTCAAATAAATAGCATTCCTCAATTTTCAGGGGAAAAAGACATAATAATACGTGTGGTATAGAAGTTTGCATGTACAGAAAAGAAAGAGCACAATCCAGAGAAGACACACAAGCATAAACACAGGTCAAGAGATACAGAGGGAACAAGAACAAACATTCATATAAAGCTGTAATGTTCTCAAAAGGTAGGAAGTTATTTCAGATATCTTCAGTTTACAAATTACAAAATAAAATATGCATCATATTGTTTTCATCACAAGGAAAATCACAAAATATTTATACAAAACAGAAAGAAACAATAATTTTATCCACAGCCATTTGAAAAAATAATAAAAAAAAAATAAAAAAAAAAGCCAAAATCCTTTCTCTCTTTTTTCCTGTAGATTTTGTTACCAGCTGCAAATTTTCTGGCTTCCTGCCATCAGAGCTTCTGGTCTTTATATGGAAGAAATCCCATTGAGAAAAATCATCCACACTCATCACAGTTGAAAGATATTGTGATTTCATATATGTTCCACAGAATTGATCCAACACTGTAGACTCATGAATATAACTATTCCATGTACCTGGGGGTTAAAAGCATGATCCTCTTCTGCACAGAAAATATAGATCTAGTCTTTAGTCAGGACAATAAAATCAGTTGGGAGTAGGGTTTAAGTCAAACTATGTTAGTTCAAAAAACTGCATGCAAAACTTTAATATGAAAGTTAAAGTTAACTTTATGAACAATAAAAAAGTTAATGGATCTTGACTTTTCTATTTCTTCCAGCATATTATAGTCCCCCACATGGAAAGTTCTAGTAAATGTACCAGATCTAGGGTGATTTTTGCCCCCTTTAATAAATAATTTACTGTTACATTTGCAGTCCAAGACATAAATTAATTTTTCACATTTACCATGACTCAAATCCATGCATTAATAAAACAAATTAGCTTAAAGAGTATAACACTGAAGACAGAAATGAGAGCTGCTATAATGAAAATAAACAAATCACTCTTTATGCGATTTTTTGTTGCCAGCCTTATTAAAGCTTTAGTCTAATGCCACTGATGGCCTGTTCTGGGCAGGGGGGGGTTCAGTTTTATCCTCTATTATTAGACAGAGTAGGACACCAATTATTTAGGAAGTTTCTAAAAATGTTTCAATAAAGTCATATACAAGATGAGTATTTTTTACACAGCGTGATGTGGGCTAAGTAAAAACAACATAGTCAGCTGTCAGAAACCTTTTTTTCAACTCTGAAAAGGTTTTGCAGTTGGGTTCTTTCTCCTCAACAAATTCTCTCTGATGATTATGCAAGCATTGATATGGCAGAGGAGAAAAGGCTTTACTTATTCATGTATACTTGGTTATTCAGAGGCAGACCTGTTTTTTGTGCTTTCCATGAAGGTCTGAGCCCTGAAACCTTCTTCAGGTGGTATAATTGAGAGTATGGTGAGCACAAATATTAATATGCAGAGGCCTATTAACCGCACCAAAGGGAGATAATATCAACCTTGAAAGAAAGTTTTACTAGCTACACAGTGAGCAGCTTTCAAAGAGATACTGGAGAGCACTCTGCAACTGACTTTGTGAAAATGTCTCCTCCTACTATAGAAAAAACCCAAAATACTAAACAATGACTGTGTGGCATATGAACTTAAATAATATACATTAACACTAGGACATTCCCAACTATCAGATCTTTGTTCATTATATCATCTTAGTCTTAAAAGGAAAAGTCACCATATAAGGACAAGAAAAGGGCCAACAATCTGCTTAAAATTCCTTGTTCTACTTCTGTGAAGACCCCTGTAGATGAGCCATGATCTCTGTTCAAAAATTTGACCTTATGTGATCTAGCACAGATGTGGACAGCTTGAAAATGCAATGCAGATGGCTTTGAATAATCAGCAAAACACAGGTTGCCTGAATTATCATCTTTGTAAGATCATCTGGAGGGTGCAGAAGACTAGAACTGTGAACTGGGGCATGCTTTGTGGTCATTTCAGAACAGGGTTTATGTCATCAGGGAAGGGAATATAATGAATCCTGTAAACAAGTATGTAAATGAATTAGAAAAACAAAATGTAAATGTAGTAAATTTTTGATCTTTTTTTTAATCTAAAATACAAGACTGCCTTTTCTTCAATTCAGTCGTTTTTACCTCTAGATAAAAAGGGCTCCGTAGTAGTATCTGAAAGGGTGGTCATCTCTTGTCCAACCAGAGGGTTGCTCTCTCCTCCTTCAAACATCCCAAAAACATTTACCTTATAGGTAGTTCCTGCCCTGAAATAGTCAGAGGTGTACTTTAACTAAAGTCATTTGGCTAGTTAAATGCTAAACACTTCACTTATTAATTCTCACAGGAAAAAGTACCTCATGGAAAAGAAGGTGCTAAAACATGAAGCCAAAATACTTGCTCTTTCACAAGAGATTGATGTTTCAACAATTTAAAAGCTAATTTTACGCTCTATATTTAAATTTATAGCCTTCCTCATTCAAGTTATTTAATTCTGTGAAGAGAAATTGTCCAGGCAGCCAGAGATCAGGTTAGGAAAGCTAAAGCCCTGATAGAATTAAATCAGGCCAGGGACATCAAGGGCAGCAAAAAAAGTTTCTATAGTACATCGATGATAAAAGGAAGATTAGGGAGAAAATGGGTCCCCTCCAGAAGAAAACAGGAGACTTGGTTACCCAGGATATAGAGAAGGCTGAGGTACTGAATTATATTTTTGCCTCTGTTTTCACTGAAAGGTGCTCCAGCCACACTGCTGGAAGGTCACAGAGGGCAAACAAAGGGACTGGGAGTGATGCCTGGGCTGCATCACCAGAAGCGACCAGCAGGTCAAGGGAGTTGATTCTCACCCTCCATTCTGCTCATGTGAAACCCCACCTGAAGTACAGCATCCAGCTCTGGAGCCAGCAATATAAGGGCTTGGACCTCTTATAATGAGTCCAGAGGAAGATCAAAAAGATGATCAGAGGGATGGTGTACTTATCCTGTGAAGACAGGCTGAGAGTTGGGGCTGTTCAGCCTAGAGGAGAGAAGGTTCTGGGAAGACCTTATGGTAGGCTTCCAGGACCTAAGGGAGCCTAAAGAAAGCTGGAGATGCACTTCTGACAGGGGCATGTAGTGATAGGACAGAGAGTAATGGCTTTAAACAGTGACTAGATTTAGATCAGATATTAGGAAGAAGCTCTTTACTGTGAGGGTGGTGTGACACTTGAACTGGTGGCCCAGAGAATTTGTGGGTGTCCCATTCCAGGGCATCAAGGCCAGGTTGGAAGGGGCTTTGAGCAACCTGATCTACTGGAAGGTGTCTATGGCAATGAGGTTGGTTAATGTCACTTTCAACCCAAACCATTCTATGACTGTATGATTGTTTGACTTAATGATCCTATTTTAATTATATTTAGTATACTTGCCTAATAGATTTTGACTTGTTGTGAAGCCTGCTTTAAAAATCCAAGCCTCTGAGAAAATGAATCAAGAACTAAACTAAGCATATTTTGAGAAAGATGGGACAAGAAACTTTTGAGAGAAAACTTTAGAAATCCCAAATATCCTTCATTATTCCATTATCTTTCTCGTATGTGAAATACACAATACAGCCCCAGACTATATCTTTGCCTCCTTCAGTTCCTGTGAGAACACCACAAGTGATATAAATGAATAATCTTAGAATGAAACCTGACAGGTACCTTTCAGAGATGACATAACAGGATTTTCATAGCTAATTGACAAAATTACTTGCTTAATTTACAGTAGATTTTGCCAGGCATTTCAATACCAGATCGTGATTAAACAAAACCCTAGGCTAAAGTTATTTAAAGGAAACAAAACAAAACAAAAACCAATGTGAGGGAATATCCATACCTAAGCTCCTCCAATACCACAGTGCTGTCATATGGCCCCACAATTAATTCTCCAAGACTCCCATCATCTTCAGTAGGGTGGAAAGTTACTTTGTACCCCTTCACTCTCCCAGGGGCTGGCTCCCAGGTTACTCTGAAACTTGACATAGTTGAATCAGAAGTTCTCAGATTTCGAGGTGGCTTAAAGGGAGAGGCTGAAAGGGTGGGAAACAAAAGAGTTTAGATCAGGTCTGCGCACGGTAAAAAATCAACAAATATGCTTTTAAGTATGTATATATATATATATATATCTGTCTGTGTGTGTGTGTGTATATATGTGCAATCTCGTATTAGTGACAGTCCTAAACTCTTTGTTCATTTCTTTAGACACAAAGACAAGTATTAAGAGATGAAAGATGATATTCCTGGCACTTACTTTTAGCTGTCTAACCAACAGGTATGTGGGCTAAGTCTCTTGTTGAGGCTCCCTCTGCAGTCAGTGTACTGAGCGATAAATTGCCTGGCAGCTAAAGCAACTTCACCGGTGTGGCAGTGTGTCAAAAAGCAATTCTTCTGAGGAGTGCCAGCCAAACAGCTTGAGGTTTTTAGTTCAAGAGCAACTTCCTCAGAAGACTAACAGCTGCCTACTGCAGGGCAATACTCACAGACAGTGATTAACAGGCTGTTGCTATCTTCTGCATTTTGTGCAACTTTTGCTCGTGTACAACTCTAAAGCACAGTCATGGAAAATAATGCATAAGTGTAAGCTCGAAGTTCAAAAAAAAAAAAAAACGGGAATTAGAGTAAACAAAAAGCTACCACTGCAGCTTTGGCCTGAAAGACAGAGGAAAAAAAAAATTGCCTTGTCCCTGTGCCTATGCAATTGTCTAGCTATAGCCGAAAGATCATAAATGTCCTCAAAATGTGAATTCTGCTGAGAAACAGTAGATACACTTCCACTCACAAGGAAAGTACAGATTCTCTGTCTCATCTCTCATCATACTCTCTGAATTATCATGATAGTTTCAACTAAAAAGATGACTCAGGCCTCACTTGCTTTCAAAGAGAGTTTACCAACACATTTATTTAGACTGAAAGCAGAGGCATATCTGTATCAAGATGAAGAGTTCAAAAATTGAAAGCTGCTGGATGATCTAAAATTCATCTCAGTATAATTTTCAGCATTAAACAACCACATATTGGTCAAGAGCTGATCAAGTTTCCATGACTCCTTTATATCAACCATTTTAGGTTAAGAAGAAACCTTTCTTCAGTAACTGAGGTGCTGATATTTCCACTGTTAGGATACCTTTATCTTACTTCCTGTCATTCAATATAATATATATTCAGAAAACAGAGAATGGCCTAAACTATCTACAGAGTACCTCAGTGAAGGGCACTAGTGTCAGACAGGCAGAAACATCTTGAAAAATATTCTCTTTAGTTTTTTTAGATTCTCTGCTTTCCATCTATGGAAGCAGGAAATTGACACTAAATCTGATTATCTGAACATATAGAGAGAACATTTCCTTACAAAATATAAGACCCACATCACATTCATACTAAAGGTAGAGTAGAAAATGAGTTTTGCTTTTACCACAAAAATGCCTTCACTGAGACTTAATAAACATTTTAAAGTTTCAGTTTCTGAGGGAGAAGACAGCCTGTCCAAAAGACCATGAAGTCAGATTTCCACAGATGAATCTTCAAAATCATCTACTGCCCCTTTTTAGTACCTTGGGTTTTCCACAGAAAATATAGTGACCATAGAAGACAAACCTAAATAACAGGATTCTGGGTAGCTATTTAATCAATGCCCACAAGCAAAGTGCAAAATATGCAACAACTGACAACACTTGATTAAGTAGCCTGTCTTCCTCACAAAACACCTTGTTTGAACTTCTGATGACAGCATTTCAAAACAATTCTAGTATTTTCAAGCAGATTTTACACTGTACTTAAACCTTTTAATATCAACAGCAAAAAGCTGTGCTCAGGCTATGCCACAGTGAAATTTCAAACAAATCAAATTCTCTTTGCAACTTATAACATTTTCTTCAATTTTCTGGTCAATTCATGATCTTGGCAGACTCCACCATGCTTTACTATGTTTCCTGATGATTAATCTTAAGCACAAAACTTGCATTATGAAATCCTGTTCAACCTTGTGGTACGTACCTGTTGTTCCTTCTCCTTTTCTTGATTTCCCGTGTCCAAAATCATAAATTGGAACAACAGTTATGTCATAGGTAGTTCGGGGCTTGAGTCGCTTTAACACTATGCTGGTAGCAGGAGCATTTACTCTTCCAGACATTTGTCTTCCTCCACTGCGTGCTCTGTAGTTCACACGATAAGACAAGACTCTCCCAGGCGAAGGCTGCCATGTTACTCTCATTGTATTTTCTGTCTCGTTGTCTACTGTCAGAGTACTGGCATTTGGTGACACTTTTCAGTGTAAAAATATGGATAATTTTTTTACTTTGTCATATACAGATATATTCAAATGCATGACTACAAAATTTGTTCTGCTGTACTAAAAAATAAAATTGCTCTTTTTAAAATTCCAGCATTTGATTGTGGGGAAGACACAGGGGAATCTCACAGGCCATTGTTAATTATTTTTTAATTATAATGGACTAAACAAACAGAAGTGTGGTTTTCACTGCTGAGACAAAAAAGGGGGAAGTATATATCACATGATGACATAGCATAATTGGGAGTTTTATTTAGTCATGTTTTTCAGTAATCCATTAAATAATGGATTCAGCACTCTCAAATGAAAGTGATAAATTATAAAGTCATTGATTTTCATGAACACAATGTCCTATAGATTTTCTAAGTTTTGACTTTACAGGTCTGATAAGGTACTGGTGAATACCTAAACAGCTGGTTGTTGAACCCCATGCAAACTGTCCTTCAAATAGAGGTGAGTGACTTTCCAAATGCTTGGAAAATCACTCATCACAATATTTCAGCATATGTGCTGAAATAGACCCTTGAACTAATAAAGCATTTTCTCAACAAATTGCAGCATTCAGCTTCTAAGAGATATTTTCCAGACTGTACAAATGGTATAAATAATCCCAAGTGAACTGACAGGTATGCAATTCTGGCTGTCAGCCAAAATAAGCCATCTAGGTTTTGGCAAAGCTGAACTCTTTGACATGGTGGAATTGGTCAGTATTAGAACACACAGTAAGGTAGGCTTTGTAGTTCCTAGGAACTGACAATTTCTAATTGTGTGTATACCAGAAAGATACAGTATTAGTTTCAGGCTATTAGCCCTAGGTCTGGGGCTATTGATAGGCCTAACAGCAAGTTCCCTTAGTCAGCACAAATGATAAGGCTAGGCTACCCACCTAACCTGGGAAAGCTAGAACAGCTAGTGTTGCTGAGCTTGAACAAAGAAGGAAGCCGTGGGACAGCAGTCTGCTTTGACTCTGGGGAGTCAGCTCTTACTAACAGCAGCAATCACTACTCTTGCAAAACCTTGAGAACAACTGCACTGGGTCAAGGACAAAGGTTAACGTAATTCAGCAGCCTGTCTCCAACAGTAGTCAAAACAGATGCTTAGGACAGAGCACAAGAACATGTAAACACACACGGTGCTTCCCCAGAGCCCTCCCTCAGCCTTTGTCTTCACATGGCCCCTTTAGGGAAACAACAGAAATGTCAATCCTTATCCAGGACATCCCTTCATTCATTCTGACTCCTTTACTTGACAGTTCGTGCTATAAAGAAACAAGCCATCCTTGGTCTCTGTGTTTTTTCACTTTGCCTACACTGCAGGAGAGGCTTGAGCCTGCTTTGACAAATACAACATAATGTTTGGCAAATAAGAAAAAGAAGAGCCCCAGAAAGGTAAACAACAAACATCAAAATCACCCAGTGAGCCTCAGTTTGAGGACTGTGAAGATTGGAAGGGCAATAACTTGGAAAGAAAACTCATTGATTCTGTGGGAATGTACCCCATCTTTCCTCCTTGCTCTATCTGTATTTCCTTCACCTGATTTTTAGCAGTCACACCAAGCCTATAAAAGGCTGAATTCAGAGTAATATGCAGACCAAATCATATCTTAACTTGGAAGTAATTCTTGCTGAATCCAAACCTATATGACATAGAAGAGATTTTTGTAGGTTTTTTAATGGTCCAACAAAATGTCAAAATTGGGTGAGCTGAGGTGGCATTTTGGTTTGGGGAAACTTGTCATTAAAAAAAAAATAGGAAAAATAAGATCCATTTTGCTTTAAAAATTATAATTTCATCAAAACCAGAATGTTACAAATTATAATTACAAAATTATAATTTCATCAAAAACAGAATGTTACTTACCATCAGTAAAAGCCTCTCCTTCTACTGGGTCTCCTTCTCCACTGCTGTAGGCTGCATATACTGCAATCCTGTATTTAGTCTCTGGCTCCAAGCCTTCTATCACAGCATCCACTGTATTTCCAGGGACCATCTTCTCTCCCATGGTATCATCATAATGTGATTTCCATACTATCCTGTAATGGTTAACTGTTCCTGGAGCTGGTGTCCATGATAACCCAACTGTAGTGTCAGTTATGTCTGTGGTAACCAAATTACGCGGCGAACCACGTTCTGCAAGAAAGAAAACAGCAAATTCTCTCTTCAACACAAATAGCAAAAGTTAGCAAAGTACAAATCTAAAAGTCAAATGATCTTAAGAGCTAAACCAAACTTTTCCCATCAGTATTATTTTCAATAACATACAATGGTTGTCCCAAGAGAAAATAGACGAAGGTTTCAGCAAAATGCTTAAAGCTAGCTTTAGACTATGAATGATCCTCTCCTCACCATGTAAGATGCTTAGCAGTCATGCTTTAGAATATGTAAAATAAAAATGGCAGTATTCAAAGGCCTGCAATGAAGCCAGTGCTTAAATGGGGTACAGCTCACGTAGGTAAATTTTAACACTCAAAAAAAGGATTTTATTTCATTCATTCATTTTCATTGTTATGTGTGTAACTTTTTTCCCAGGGTTAAATAATGGAGACTTTTCACAGAATCACAGAATTTTTTGAGTTGGAAGGGACCCAGAAGGATCACCAACTACCGGCCCTGCACAACAGCATCCCCAGGAGTCACATTATGTTCCTGAGAGAATTGTCCACACACTTCTCAAACTCTGTCAGGCTTGGTGCTGTGACCACTGCCCTGGGGAGCCTGTTCCAGTGCCCAACCACCCTCTGGATGAAAAACCTTTTTCTAATATCCTCCCCTGACACAATTTCAGCCCATTGCCTTGGTCCTGTCACTGGTCACCACAGAAAAGAGATCAGTGTCTGCTCCTGTCTTCCCCCTCATATTCAACTTTCCATCTAAAAGGACTCCCAGGTCCCTTTCCATGGCACTGCTTTCCAGCATCTCATTCCCTGCTCTGTCCATACATCCAGGGTTGCACATCCCAGGTGCAGAATCTAGCACTTATTGAACTTCATATGCTTGATCATTGGCCAGGCCTCTAATCAGTCAAAGTCCTTTCTCTGACAACTATTTCATTTTATGTTTACAACTAATTTGCATGTGTTTACATCATCCCACACTTACTGTAGAAAACACTCTCCATCTTTCCATTCATAAGACCTGTACCTCTTTCCTCCCTGAATTTTGTTTCAGCCAGCTTGAAACAAAGGAAGCAGCTCATTAGTCTGTGAAACCCAGTGTCAGATGGATATGTGAGTCTCACCTAACACACCTTACACAGAGTAATTCCTCTGCTTAAAAGTGAAGCTCATTGATCTAAAGTGGTGCAGTGAAAGGAGTGCCTCTGCTTAATGTTTAATGTACATTTATAACTTATGTTCAATTTTCCTGTTGCAATGACTTGCTTTTGATAGCAGGAAAGGAGCATTGACTGGTGTATTTAGTGCAACAACCTCATCATAGAAAAATCTGCAAAAGGGCTCTATGAAACCAGACCCACATAGACAAAGAAGTACTCAGTTCTTTGGTGTGTATTCTCTGTGGGATTTCTCACTGTACAGGACATTCCTGAGTGGCTCTTGCTTTGCAAGACGACTTAAACACTTGGGGTGGCCTCATGGCATCACAGTTAAGTTTTACCCTCGCTGATAAAAATATATCTTTATACAAATCCACAGCAGCCACAGGAGCAGAATCAAAATTCTTTGAACACAGAGGAATTCAATACTTATCAAATTTCCATTGCTTAGTCTCATTGCAAGAACAGACCTCAGTACATTCAGAAGCCTGAAGCAGTTTCAGGTTGAGCAGTGAATTGCTCAAAGGCATAATCTGAGTTTTCACTTTTCATATTCATTTGTCTTTTACTTCCACCACAATCTGCAACATTTCCAAACACAATCCCAGTGGAGCAGAAAACATTATCTGTAGAAAGTTTTTTTTTAGAAACATCTCAGTGCTGCTGCAACTTCATTAAAAGTGAGCCAACTAATCCCACTTGACTTAATGATGAATAGAAATTAATGTCAACCTATCAAAGATTCACCAACTACACAGAATACAGAATCAGAGAGTACCATAGCAATCACAAAGATGACTCTCAAATGCAGCTAACAGACCATGTGTTGTGGGGGGTTTCTGATTTTAATTCAGTCTTAGGGACATTCCATCTTGGTTTTCTGGAGACAGTTCTTTTTCTGTCCTAACTCCGCATCAGTTCTTAAAATTGTACCCTTCAAACTGATTTCTAATATATAATTAGAAATAATACAAATTACCACAATTTATGGCATCTTCTCTTCAAATAAAGGTTAAGATACAGGGGGTTTGGTAAAATTCAGTTAACATTTCACAATAGTGAAAAAGTTATAGTGAAAAG
Organism: Urocynchramus pylzowi; assembly: GCA_013397555.1. NCBI lineage: Eukaryota > Metazoa > Chordata > Aves > Passeriformes > Fringillidae > Urocynchramus > Urocynchramus pylzowi. The sequence continues at coordinate 114,370 of VZRH01003117.1, forward strand.
GCCCAATTCAGCTCATGCTTCATGAAGTCTCACCAAATTCAGTAACTGCATTAAATGAAAGCCAGGGCAGAATCTTAGCTCCAAATAACAATTTTCCTGGAAGCCTGAAAAAAAGATTTGCCTTCAAAAGTAAATTACAACAATTTTTCTGTCTGCTCTTAAGCTCCTACTCTCAAATCTTGGCTTTTTCATACAATAAAAAAAATATTAAGGCAATCCAAATGGAAAAAATATGGAAAACCTAACTTGATAGAATGCACAGATGTCTCACAATAAAAACCTTTCTTTCCATATTTTAATGTAATATAAATATACAAGTCACTTTATTTTGGCTACTTTAAAACACGGCTCTGCCACAACATGATTTCAGTATTCAAGTATCTGCTACCACAGCACAATTTTTTGCAAGTCTACTCTTGGATACTACAGCTAATGATATATGTTGGAAATACTGCAAAAATAACTTCTTATTTAAAACCCTCATTGATTAAGTCATTATTGAGGTCATTAAATAACAGAGAAAAATAATTTGTTTGGAATGGATTATAATGAACAGCAGTTACTGTAATATGTTGGTTCTGAAAGGAATATTCTTTGGAACTAAATGACTTTTTTATAAGTCAAGGTAAAAAAGGGAAAAGGAACTGGGATTTCTACCAAACCACTAGAACTAAATGGAAATTTTTTACTTCAAATAGTTGGAAACTGCTGACAAGACAACTTACCTACTAAGGGAAATTGGACATTTTATACGTTACACTGCAACTGAGAACATTTCTTCAACATAACACGCTAACTTGATTTGCACCTCACGTGTGAGGTGGAAGTTCACTCACAGCATTTTTCTGCTTCACTTGATCTCCCACAGTGTTGTTTTTTTTTTAATTTATTATTAGGAGAACACCTATGTTTAAGATGCAGTCCAACTGTAAGTCTTAAACTGTTAGGATTCCATGAAATATTATCAAAGCTTCTACACTCAGAGTCAAGAAACACATTTATCCTCCACAATAACAATGGTATAACGTGGCCACTAACAAACATACAATGAGACCTATAAAATATTCTTCCCTTGGATTAAAACAAAATAGCTGGGTAACTTGCTTATATTTCATGTACACACAAAAATCTACAACTGTAACACCTGAACACTTATTTTTTTTCTTTGGTCAATGTGTTCAGAAATGCTTGTTGAACATCCACTTCCTGCCTGCTTGCTTGAACAGGATGGTTAAGAAGCATGGAGAGACGAAGCACATCATAAGAAGGAAAAGTGCTGGCTGGCTAGCAAAGGACTCCTGCTTTTCCTTGACTGGAAATGGAAGCTAATGTATGTTCGTCACTTCATGCAGCCCCCAAGACATCAGCAAACAAGGATGGAGTTGTTTTTTTAAAATTATTCCCTAACAGGCATGAGTCCTATGATGCTCTGGAGCATCAAACCAGCTGGTGTAAGCACAGCTGTAAGCTGTGGTGAGTATGCACACAGGAAAACAAAGTGCTCTCATGGACAGGTCAAACCTTGCCTGAGAGAGCAAGCCATGCACCAGCTTCAGGCCGTCAGATTCGCTTTGGCAGTTTTTAGCTCAGAGCACTTTTCACTGCCTACAGTCCCCTGTACAACTCTACCATCGCTTAGAGCAGACACACTTCGAAAAATTCACTTGGTAACCTTCAGCCAGGTGCTTTTACACCCTATTCTGGATTTCTGAAATGTCCAGTTTCCATATTAAGTTTTTCCACTGTAGTGTGCCAGAGACACAATATGATGTTAAAGCAGTTTCCCTCTGTCCACTTGGCTTACTTCCCGTAGCTCTCCAGCAATCACTGTTGTTATTGAACACAAGACTGAATCAGCTAAAATTAAAATGTTGACATTCATAAAAATCAAATGTCCTTATTCAAATGGCCTTTCCCCTCAGAGACATTTACACAACTCCAGCTGATCTCAGTGAGATTTTTACTGCAATTTGGGCCCAAATTTTAAACAGCTTTCTGTGTTTTTTTTAAAAACCAGGTTTCAAAATCAATCTGCAGTGGTAAATTTTGTGCAGAGCTATGTTTCATTTAAGTCAAACATAGGATTTCTGTAAGCTAGCATCCTAAAATGTCAGAATCAACTAAATAAGCCTTCACTTACAGAGGCATAGGCCAAAATGTTTTGGCCTAAGTCCTGCCTTGTTTACCAGGGGCAAAAGTCAGGAGAATCCCATTGTGTCAGGAGCATCCCATTGTGTCAGCAGGCTAGATGGCCACAGCCAAGGATCCAAGTGCGTGCATCAGATGAGATGATATGAGATAATACTCTAGATAGTAGGTGATACTCTAGTGGTCTAACCTCTCCTCAGTACTGGAGGAGGCAACCACTTGGGTGGGCTGATATCCCTCCCTCCAAGACATAAAGTGGTTAGTAACCAGCCCACAGGCAAGCAGAGAGGGGATGTGGCCATGGTGCAGGGAAAAGCCAAAGACTTACTACACAGAGGCATCCTCACATGACCCCATTAAAGCAGACTTCTTCTCTTCTGCAGAAAGGCAAGAAGATGCCAACCAGAAGAGTTCTAACCCAAAACAATGGTTAGAGGAACTTTAGCCAGAGCACTCCTGAGTCCCTGATGTAGGATAATGCCAACAGGTGTTCACATTCAGTCCCTTTCATATTCTATCTGCTTTTTCCAAAAGTTATTCAGTTAACACTGTGAAGAAATATCTTATTATTCACTCAACCTTCCCCCGCTGGGTTTTTATTCTGATACATACTTCATTTCCTAGATAAAACTAAGATAATTTTCCTCAGATTATCAAGTCTGTTTCAAAGGTCACACTCAAAAATCTTGGAATGTATAATTTTAAAAATGCATGATACAGCATTAAATCTCCTGAGGACACTGAGTTCTTTTTTCTGTCAGGATGGAAGCAGCACTACGCTGTCAGACCATTATGTAAAGTGCCTGTGATAGGCTAAAAATCTCATTGTAAGAAAATGTCACTTGAATTTGTTCTGTTCTGTCTGTAGGAGGCCATTCATTTCTAAAGCATTCTTATGTTACTACAGAAACAGCAAAAAAGAATCATTTATTTAGCAAAGAACTGCTACTCATTTTCTGACCGAAAACGAGCCTGTCTCCAAAATCCCCAAACTTAAACTGTAAGAAATATATACAAAGGAAAATCACTTCAAACTGAAAATGACCCAGACGTGACAACTTTTTTCATATCTTGTTTTGGTACAGCCTAATTCTGACAACACAAATAGCTACTCCTCAAACAGGATGGAAGGTTTGAGCCCTATATCACTGAAACAAAGATTCTCTTTCTAAAGCAGAAGACACAATGACATAATTATCTCTCAAATTAATTTATACTCTCCTGAATATAATACAATATGCCTCTTTTTGCTTTTTCTAAAAAGCACAATAATAAGAAACAAAACAGACTAACACCTCTGCTAATGGAGACCAGAAACCTCACATATGCCAAAGAACTTTGTTCTTTTTTACCAACAGTGTGTCTAGCCTAGGATCTTCACTGATATAAGTGGAAATACTTGGAAATTTCTCAGTGCTAGCAAGATGGAAACCTGATAACTGAATATTTTTCTGGAGAAAAAAAAATTAACCAGCCTGTTTTCTAAATTTCTCTGAAATTCTTATTTAAAAGTGTAATGATTTCCCTGATTACTGTCAGTTACTCAAATATTCTTAAAACTTTTCTGCAAACCATATAGCTGCCAGCAAAAGGACACATAAACCAGATCTTCAGCTTTCAAGCTTTTCAGACATTTCTTAGGATTAAGCATTTCTGTATTGATTGCTTAATCTAGTAATGAATTTTTTAGTCTTAAAACAACTGCAATTTATGAAAGTTAATCTGCTTAGCAGCTAATGTACAGTATGTTCTTTTCATCTGACAGCATGCATTTGGGCAGAAAATCAAATTCTTGCCAGACTTAAAACCACTTCTCTTATTAAAAAACAGATTAGAAAAACAGTAGCTCTCACAAACTGCCCACTGTCTGCTGCATTTAGGCTCACTGCCTTCACCATGTTTCTCATTGTATTTTATTTCTGGTGTATGAGGACTTGGGTAAAGATCATACAATCCCAAGAAATATTGAAAGCCAAATGGTTTGTTTGGAGTGTTTGGAGATAAGAGAAAGATTTTTCCCTTAGACATTCCATGGGTGTTTCTTGCTTGTTCTTCAATCTGTATTACAAAACATCAAATATAACCATCAGTGCAAATTTGTTTAGTTCCCAGCTGTCACAAGCCCTGTTCCACCCCAAGGCCAATGGCAGCCTTCACTGATTTAATTTACTTTAGCAGTTTCAACAACTTTGTGTGAGCTGAGGGGAATCATAGCCAAAAAAGTATGTCTGAGGAAAATTTTTCCATGGCACCTTTATAGAAGTTCTCCAACCAAAGCTGCCCAGTGATGGATTGCCATGCACTTTTGAAAGTGAGAGAATAAAAGTGGAGAGTTTTCTACAGCACATATTTTGCACATGCAGTTATGTTTAAAGCAGTATGAAATATAAAGCTCCAGAATTTTCACCTCTGGATGGTACTTCATAACTGTAGACAAAATCAGCCAATGACTGAAGGAGGTCATATAAAAGATGAGAACGTTATAAATTTCCTAAAATCTGGATTACTGAAGAAAGAAAGCATACTCCTTCAACAAAGGGGCAAATACGTTGTTTCCCTTTTCCTGCTCCAAAAACATACACACAAAAAAANCTCTGAATAATAATTACCTGGTAATGGAACAGCACTCTCAGAAATGAGTCATTTTCTGATTACTCATTTGCTAAACTCTCTACACTCTGTTGTCTGTGAACAGTTCATAAAATGCTGATCCTCTGGCATGTGTTTATCTTTGGGCTGGACCAGAGAGCTATGCAAACAGTTTATAAAAGAGATTATCTACAGTTACTTGGGGGAATATTTGCCCTCTCTGTTTTATGCAGAGAGGCAATAAGGGCAAGCATATGCTTAGCAAAAAGAAAAACATAAGGAGAAACTGAGATTACCCAGATGGTAAATTATATCAAGTACACAGAATGATTTCTGGGTTTCTGTGGATTGTTTTTCCCATGAATCCTGAAACAAACAAGCTGCTTCAAAACACTGCAAAACTACCATGCAGAGCAAAGCAGAGTAATAGGGGGCAAATTCTAACTGCTCCAAAATATTTTGGAGATAACAAACATAACTGAAGGGCCTTCAATGAATTCCTAGGCAGACATGTCCATACAGATCAGGTTAGAGCAGCCTAAAAATTTCCGTTTCCCTCTCTGCTGAAGGATACTCTTGTCTGAGAGTAACTGCCCATGTGAGTTCTACTACTACATGCAAAATAAAATAAATCATTATTGAAAGCAGGAAGAATGTTTGCCTACATCCTTAATCACAGGAGACCATCTAGTGATTCAGTAAAATTCCATAAACATCTGAGAGTTTGGATTTTTCATTTCCTGCCTCTTGACTATAAGATAGTTGGAGAAGGTACTGTATCCAACTCTTCTTTTCTCACTTTTCTATTAGTGCTGAAATGTTCTCTACACCCAAACTCACTCCTCTTAGGCTACATATCAATTCCATGAACTAGTAACCATCCCAATCTGAAAGGCAATCTCAAGCCTAGCTCCTGATGTGATGAGCAACTATGGCACCACTGACTGAATAGGTTTGGTGAGAATTCATATGGTGAAGACATCAAGTAAGCCCCACAGGGATTCCTGATACAGAAAAACACTTAAGTGCTCAGTCTTTCTGGGTTGTTGGCAATGAAAAATACACACCACACTATTTTGTTTCTCAGACACCATGGCTCATGGAAAAACTAACTAAACTACTAAACACTTTTTTATGCTTCCTTTCACAGCTTTTTTGTCATTACTGTTGATAAGTTTATTTCTCCAGAAGTTAAGACCTGTCCTATTTCCAGCCTCAGTCAGACAAGTTATTTCAGCTACTCATTAGTCAAGTATTCACTTCACTGACCTATGTAACTTTTCATCCTGGTCCAACCATATTTATTTTAGCTTCCCAGACAGCATGACATCTCTTTCCATGTAAACTTCTATAATGAGCTTTGAAATTTTAATGCTACCTTTCAGTTCCAAAATTGCAACTCTTTTATTCGTAATTGTCTGGATTTCTTTAAAGGTTTTGTTATTTTATCCTTCACTGTGGTAAGATAGGGCCATACAGTGAAATGCTGTCTTATATGCTGCAACAAATATTCTGAAAACCTTTCATAGTGTTAGTCAGAGAGTCTTTTAAAATATCTATGACTATGTTCAAAGAGTCCTGGCCTAATTCAAGTACTTTTATTGCCCCATGAAACCGCAGATATGCTGATTACTGAAATACACGGTAGGTATTCCATGAGGAAATATCATGAATTAGGTCTTTGCTGTCATGCAAAAAGAAATTTGTATTCTGTTGCTTCCCTTTGATCACCCAGTAATGATTGACATCTCTACAGTGCCTTTACTAACATTTTATCTAACCAAGAAAGTTTAAGAGACGGTTTTAATATGAAGAGCAATGTTTTCTGAAGAGCACCCTGATAGGATTTTCAAATCCTGCTGAATCTTCAAAGAATTTACACTTGAGTCATAAAGCTATACATGTCAAAATGGTAAGTAATTTTTAATTTGGTTTCCTCCCAGCTGAAGAAGTCATTCAGTTGAGTGATAGGGTGCTCCTTTATTCATATTTATCCCAAGAAAAAAATCTGTCACTGAATTTTTAATGCAATGTTTTAATTCAGTTGCTTAGAGCAAAATTTCTTACAGAAATGCTTCTGTGACCTTTTAAGTCCAACACCCATTTTAAACTTCTTCTGGTTGCATATAAGCCTATTCCTAAAATAGAGGCATATATTCTTTTAAATTATTTGGCTCTTTTTCCAGTGCCAAGAATGTTTTTCTTCTTATTAACAATGTAGCAATGCAGAAAGTACAAATAAGAATCAGAGACCTCAAGGGAGACATAGGGCAGGGAGCACTGAAAGGACAAGATAGTCTGTACCTGAGACTGAATTCTGTTTTTCTGATGATTTTGGTTTTTGGATTCTACTGTATTTCATTCACCGCTCTCTCTAGGATGTGTTTTAGCTGAAGTTCTGGGCAGTGCCCTGAAAGATTTTTCTTTTGCTCAAGTTTTATGATAGAATAAAATGCTAAGCTTACTTTATGAATTTGAAACACACTTGATGTCTCCACAACTCCATGTTAATAAAGGAGCTCTCCTAAGTTTTCTGCAAACATACTCAATGAAAATGTTTCCACCAAATGTAAACAGCTAACTTGGTCAAACCTTTACTAAAATTTGAGGTATGTCCCTAAGGAAGTGAACCATTCAGGCTGTTTAACAGTGAGACAGAGGCTTCTCAAGATTTGCAAAGGAAGACTGAGGCATTGCTCTACACACTGATAGCACAGAGGAGAAAGCAGGGCTGTCAGCTTCCTGTGTCTGCTTGGGACTCAGTTTGTTCTTGTTCTGAGGGTGAAATTTGTGTTCCTGGATGAACAGTGGCTCATGTTCAGTGGAAAAAATAAAGGAGACTCTTGCCCAATATATTCTGCAGTATTGTGAACCCGCTGGGGTGTGGGGGTGAATTCAAACTCTCCCACACAGCACAAAATCTACATTTTCACCCTCCCTCTTCCCTCCGAAAAATGCTAGATCTAGGAAGTGGCAGCACCACCACCAACAGGGAAGTTCATTTCGTCCAGATCATCTCTGACTTTTCCGGAGAGTATGGGCAGAATATGGATATCTGATCTCATCAACCTGGATCTCAGCAATGTTCTGGACAGGAGACAGGCTCTTTTCTCCTACAAAAGGAGGTTTTTGGGCCTTGCATTTGTAGTGAAAGCAAGGGAGTTAAGAAACTTTCAGCATGAACTGCAAGGTGCCTGATTCTCTGACAGCTGCATCCATCACAGTAAGCAGGTCTCAGGCAGTGGGGCAGGCAGGCAGCTGATGTCTAGTTCTCTCACTTACTCCTCATATATACTCCTTGTATAGTCAGTGGACAGAGAAATGCTCATTTGAAGGAAAAATGAGATCTCAGATGGACTATCTGCCTACTGGAAATATTTGCCTTTCTTCATCAATCACAGAAGACTCCTAGGGACCCCATGCTGCAAACAGCAGTGTTCAAGTGCCTACATTTTAGCAGGAAGGATTCAGCACATTGGTAAATCATTGAAACTGACTTTTTAAATTATTTTATTTTACATTTTCTTATTTAAAATATGTTTTCTGGATTTTTTCATAACCTATGTCATAAAGTAAAAGTTGAACTGGTGGAGAAACTGAGAATCAAGTACATTCCTACTGTAACTTGACTAGCATCAACAGACAAGCCTTAATGCCACATAATTCATCCATAAGATGTTTTCAAGTGTGGTGCCTACACAGATTTCAGCAGTGCATCCCTGGCCAGCACAGAGCAGAGTCACACTTCCTTTCAAGGCCTATGAGGAAGCTTTCCCTATCCTCTGACAATCTACAGATCACATTGAGAATGCTTACAGAGAATTAGTCTGGGAAATTATCTGCTCAATGTCAGAGAAAGAACAGCCTTTCCTCCTTATAAGAAAGCCTTTGGGGTCTGACTTTTGCTTTTGCCAGCATTCTGTTTATGGTTAGCTTCAGGTTCTTTGTTAGGAGCAGGACTTGACTCTGTATGCCTAAGACTACATGTTGTTTCTCTGATGCAAAAAATGGCCCCTGAACATCTTTCAAACTCAGTGCTGTAGAAATGCTGCAAATTTTCAAATGGATGAGATACTTTAACCCCATTAATGAATCCTGCTACATTAAGAAGAATATGCCACTAAAACAGATTGGAAGACAATAGTTATAAGACAAAATATTTAATGGAGGCTGGTGTGGAAGTATAGTCAGTCGTGGTTGGTGCTCCTGGCAATAGCTTTTTCAGGAGACACAGAGTCCCCTCCACAACTAGTGATTTAACCCACTTTTTTTCTTTAAGGACAGAAGGTTTGGAAAGTCCATGTAAAGTAGGAGAGTGTCTATGTCTATTTTTCATTTAGATATTTACTTCTACAGAAAACTTGGGAAGACACTTTAAGACACCATAAACATCGGTCTGATAATGAATAAATAATAACAGAAACAATAAATAATTACCTTCAAGTGTTTCTCCCTCTCCAGAAAGGGCATCTCCTGCTCCAGAGGCATACAAGGCAGACACAGTCAGTGCATACCTAGTGGCTTGGTCCAAGCCTTGCAGCACCTTAGAGGTAGTGTCACCTTTCACAGTCACTTCCTTAGTTTCACCTCCTGTGACTGGAGTGTATGTTATGAAGTACTGCTGCACTTTGCCAGGAGCAGCACCCCAAGACAGCTTCATTGTTGATGTTGTAGCATCAGAAACTCTCAAATTCCTTGGATTTCCTCGGACTGCACATGTTAAAAGATGTTGAAAAAAAGTTGAAGTAAGCTTAATTTCTTGGTTTATCTTTAGGTTAACACTACATAGGATTTTATGCTAAAAAATAATTCTCTAATAGGCTGGATCAACACTGCTACAGTGTACCTTTACTGTAATCAGAACTGTACATTCCCATCCCCACCCTCCTTAGGCAAAAATGCACAATAAGGTCCACTTAATTTTTTTTTCCCTGTTAAAGCAGGCTCAATCCTGGAGCACTTATACATACTAGCATCTCTAGATATGCTCAGATTCAACAAAGATGCATGTTGAAGTCACTGTCTTCAAAATCAAGTCAAAGATGACAAATGAAATGTGAAATTAACATGTTTTGGTTTCCTAAAGAGGTCTTTTTGATGATAACTTTCCTGGGTCAGTGAAACTTCAACAATGATCAGGACAGTAATACTTTCGGTATTCTCTGGATTTTGTTAAAGAAGGCATGATACACGTTAAATCTACAGTGATAACTTGAGAAAATTAAATGTTACATTAATTTCTTGCTAAACATTCAGCACAAAGTGAAGAGTCTGAATCTGCTCAAAAGGTATAAAAGGTATATAATTTATATCATTGACAATATGAAGAATCATGGGGACAATTAATTTAACATACAAGTAGATTCTTCGCCCAAGTTACTTTGCCATATCAGGTTCAAGACACTGTATTTTAAAATGAAATACTGCCATTTTGATAAATTCTATTGTCTTACGTTATCTCTCAGCTAGGCTTGAGCAATGCTATAGCTCTCTGTTCATCTAGAATAATGCATATGGACTATATGGTTTATTCTCCTTTCCTTTTATATGAATATATCAACATGCAGCGAGTTTTGCTCATGCTTACTATGGTCACAGCATGGATCATGTACCTTCATCAGTTTTTGCATATCCATTCAATGAATTCCCAGGCCCAGACTGATACTCAGGAACAACAGACACTTCATATCTTGTATCTTGGATCAAATTCTGCAGAGTAGTTGACCTATCATTTGCTGAGACAGTCACTTGTCTCCTTTCTCCTCCAGTAAGTGGTCTATAAACAAGTCTGTACCGTAGGACATTTCCTGGAGCTGGAGTCCAGCCAACTACAAAGCTATCAGTAGTTTCATCTGTAATCCTTAAGTTTCGAGGAGCACCTTTAACTACAAAAAATATACACATGTAAGTTGCAAATATTTGCCTTTAGTGAAGAAGTATCTGAAGCAAAATCATGACAACCATTTTGTTAGCTCATCCAGCTTACTAAAACTGCTTATATTGCCCTCCCATTGCTTTAGGGTACACATACCTTTAGTAATTTCTGAAAATTTAGGGTCATAGTTACATTCAGCAGTGGAACAAAGTTGTTTCCAAAAGTATATTCATCCCAGACAAAAGACAACTGCTTCTGAAACTTAAGATAGTCTGACTGTGTTTAGTGGTAACAGTAGAACTGAACTGTGTAAGTGATATTTGGGCATAGTAAGGAAACTTCTTAACACAACAAATGGTATAAGTTTCCTTGCTGCAGCCCTTTGCTTCTGCACCCCTTCCATTTACAGGTGGAAAATGGCAGTTGTCTAACTGACTACACACTCAGATATCCTATTTGCAAGAACAAACAAGGAACAAAGAGCAAAAAAAACCCACCAAACCAATTCTATTTCTTTGAATATTTCACGCAAAAAATATATTCATTGAAATACAAGTTGCATCTAATGTTTAAAAAAGTTTTCTTAATTTAGTCTCTAACTCAAAGAAATGGCTTGTTATCCTAGAAACTAAAGAAAAACTGTAGTGAATTCTTTAACCTAGCCTGCTCTTTGACAAAAGACACAGCAGTTCAGATGAGCTCAGTGGGCACAGCAAAAAAGACTTGAGTCTTCCAACAGAAATAAAGATCTACTGTACTGCACACTGCCCAGCAGTACACAGCATTGTCACTTCGGGAAAAAAAAGTTCAGTTTTTTTGCTGTTTGTGTTTGCTATCTATATTCCATAAGTATTGTTCTATAAAGTTAAGAGTGGAGTAATTAATAATCCCAGTTTAAAAAAAGAAACTTGTTTTCTATTAATCAGAAACACAATACTCAACTTCAAATCCTTTAAAAGCCTGAAATCAAAGTTAAGTGCCAAGAAAGCCATCTGGCTCAAACTGTTAGCTAGATCTGCTGCTATGGGAGAGCTGCTGATGTTTACGTGGCTGTAGAAGAATTCTATCTTCTCAGATGTGCTGGGATATCAGCAGATCACAATGTTAATAATTATTTAAGGTAGTATCAGTTACAAATGGGGAGACAGATTATTTTTATTAAATCTTTTCCTTCTCCTGTCCCTTATGCACACAAGCTACATGTTCTATCAGCCAAAGGTTTGTCTGTTTTCCGAAGGGAAAATTATGTGTGGCCAAAATATTCTGACTGGTACAGTCATGGAAATGTGCACACTGACAGTGAAACTGTATCTTCCAAGCTTAACATCCAAACTAAGCAATTTTATAAGTGTTTATTTCTATCAGTCTTAAGAGGAAAGAGCAATTAACAAATCTTCAAGCTGTTTCTTTTGCTCCCTTGGAACCATTTATGTCACCAAAGGTCACAAATGACAGCATGGAATAATGAAAAAGAGTAGATCAATATTTTTAAAAGCATGATTTAGAGTAGATTGAGTGTTCAACTACTGGAATAGAAAATCAAATCTACTGTCATGCTGCTCTTTTCAATCAAGAGAAATATATCATGGCAACTCTACCAAGAAAAAGTAAAGCTACCATGCTTAAATTTACAGCTACTGATCACATTAAACACATACTGACACCAATGGAAGTTTTGAAACAGTTATTGGATCAGACCAATGAATTTCTGATAAAAAAACAGTTAACCAAAACTCGAGGCCTTTTAAGCCTATTAAATATAAAACAAGATTTCTATTAGTGTTATATTAGATGTAGACATAGCAAATTGCATAGGCACATGTTTGTCTTTAAATGTATTGAAGTCAGCATGCATTCCTGCATCCATCTCATAATTATTAAATAGAGTAGAATAGAACTGAACAGTTCCATTGGAAAGGATCTACAATGTTCATCTAGTCCAACTGGAGTCTATATTGACAATAATTCATGCCACAGAATTTAATATTGAGAGCACACTACTTCATTTGAAATGAGGCCACTGCAGAAGAACACAGCATAGGAACACATCCAACCTCAGAAAAATTAAAGTCCAATCTTAGCAACTTAATGCTTGCATATTAATGGAATTTTAAATCTTTACTGAATGCATTGAGATACAATAATGTTTATTCTCATCCTGCACGGCAATACAGCTTTTCAGCCTTAGATGGCTGTTCCTCATTTTCCCATTCTCCAGCTAACCAAATTCTTATTTGAACATATGACCCCCTTGTGTCTGAGAATAACGGGAATCCTACCTTCTAAGGTGGTTTCCTCTCCATCCAAGGGAGGGCCATCACCATCTTCATATTCAGAAATCACACTGACGGCGTAAGTAGTTTCAGGTAGTAAGTTGGTGAGAACTGAGCTAGTACTTGAAGCTGGTACAGAAACAATGAATTCATCTCCACCAACTGCTACTTTATATTTAATGAGATAAGACAAAACCTCAGATCCAGCTGGAGACCAGCTCACTTTGAAACTCTCTGATGTTATGTCAGAAAAGACCATGTTCTTTGCAGGTACGTAAGCTGTATGGAAATAAAAAATGTGCATATGAGGCATACTTGCCAGAATATGTTAAACACAAATTTTCTAAAATAAATAATAAATATTCCTCAATATTTTGATTTATTCTAATTGAACAGATATTTTGTTGCATGTGCACAGGATTTGTTTTCTACACTTGTTTATATCTATCAAATTTCAAGGAGATCATTTCTAGGCTGCCTAAAATCATTCACAGTAAGTAGAAGCACCAACTCAGTGATTTCTAGATCAAATGAAAACAGTCCATGTAAAAAAAAAATATATATTTATGAAAACTTAATTTAGAATCTGATTATCAAGTTGGGTTCCCTATCATGTGTCCAATGAACAGCGATAACATTATGTCCTCAGTGGAAACTAAAAATTGTTGGGGTTTTTTTTCAGATCTAAAGTAAAAATAAGACAAAATAAAACCCAGTATTTTTTCAGGAATGAAGTCAAAGGGGGAACAAAGAATTTGACATGAGGCACAAACACAAATCTGACATCCTGGGCTTGTTTTGCTTGGCCTAGTCAGCCTGTCAGTGGGGATCTTAAAACTGTTCAAGCCCTCTAAAACAAAGGCTGCTTTGCTGGTTTGTTCCTCAAAGCTATCCTGAAACAAAAGGTTTAATTTTAAAGAGATTTGGATTTTCAACAATGGGGATTTTTCAATGTTAGTGTCCTACTAAGCACAGGTAGGGACACTGTGAGTGCAATTAATCATAAGTAACTTTATCTGACCAAAGCTGGCAATTTAGAAAACTTTTGAATGTTAAATATTATCCATGCTGGCCTAATTTGGATGCATGTGAAGATTTTCATGTTCTCTTCACCTCAGTCTTTACAGTTAGATTGCAATCACTATCACCTACCATCTCCTATCTCAAGTTGTCTTGTCTAAGCCCGTTCCAGAGGACCATTAATTTTACCTTAAAACTGAATCAAATTGCCCTCTAGAGTTTTTTGCCTTACCTCATTCATTGCCTTTGAAAATCTAAAAGACAAGCTTAGACTTGCCACCTCGTTTTGTAGAGCTACAAAAAGAACTCTCTGGTAGCTGTTTTACTCAAGACATTGAGTGCAAAAGCACAGCATATCCACTAAGGTCATTCCAATAGACACACATTTTATTAGCTTTTTAGATACCTAGCAGGGGTGGGGGAAATAATTTCTCCACTATTTTTTTCATTTCCATTTATCCATTAATTTCACCTGTTGCTTTTAATATATTTGAAAATGAGAAGCAAATCCCCAGTTATTAAAATTATCATTTGTATATGGACAGTTTCATCAAAATAAATTCTTAAGGTAACTATAAGCACAAAATATTGGTTCAGATCCTCTTTTCATTGCATTTTCTACATTCCTCTAAGTAATAGTAGTTGCTTACATTTTCTCCTTATAGCAGCCAGCTCCTGCTCAATTCGTAGGCAGACAGACTGGGTAAGTTCAAATGATATTCTTTGAAAAGCATCAAAATCTTCCACTGTGTAAACATGGGTGTCCGCAGGAGGTGATGCGATAGCTTCCAACTCCGTACGCACTGCATCCTTCACACCAACTGCAAATATTTCTACATCTGCATCCCTCAGCTTAATTGCAGGTTCTTTAAAAGCATCTGACGATTTGCCATCAGTGATAAGAATCATTACTCTCGGCACGTTTGGTCTTGATCCTTTGCTGGTAACAAATACTTTCTCCCTCACGTATGTCATTGCTTTGCCTGTGTTGGTAGATCCACCTCTGTAGGGGAAGGTGTTAATAGCCTGAATTATGTCTTCCACTCTGTTGTATCTGTTCAAAGAAAACTCCATATGGGGATCTCTGCTGTACTGGACAAGGCTTATCTGTACTTTTCGAGGTGATATCTCAAAGCTTTTAACTAGCACTTCCAAAAAGGCTCTTACTTTCACAAAATTGGCGATACCAATGCTGTAGGAACCATCCACTAAAAACACAACATCAGCTTTTACATCCACACCACGTGAGCATTCTGCAAAGGAAAAGAATAACCTGTCAATGGATTTTCAATAGCCACAGAGCATTACAATCGCATCTGTAGCTCGTGTATCACACGCAACTGCTTATAAACAAAGTAAACTATGCTAAGCAAAGCTGTGTCTCAAAAATAATAAATGAATGATATTAAAACAAGCATCAGAGCTCCCATCAATGAAGAGCTACAATTTGAAAATATGGTGGCTCCAAACTCACCCACTTGAACTTTTACTTGTTGTGTTTTTTCCATTATCGTTATTGGCTCACTGGGGGTCAGTCCTTTCATTGCATAAACATTAATTTGATACTCTGTGTCTGGAGAGAGATCTTTAACATTCAGAGCAGTTGTCTGAGGACCCACACTCAGCACATGTTGTTTTCCCCCAGCTATCATTGGAATGAACTGCAGACGATAGCCAGTTATTTGGCTTGTGGATGGATCCCAAGTGATTCTAACAGACTTTGAGGAGATCTGAGTTGCCACTAGATTTGAAGGAGGCTCCACCACTGAAAGAAATAAAAAGCAAATCCAAAATATTAGTTACAATTATAAACATATTTTCTTAAGAGTTTCTATTTCTGCAATAAGTTTAGCTATCTTTGCTTGATCTTTACTAAAAATCACTTTTGGGGTTTTTTTTAGCATAAATGGACAGAAATTAATTACAGGAGAATCCAAATGAGACATCAGTGAGAGGGAAAAAGCATGAACAATGCATTTGTGGTCCCCCAAGCATAGCATAAGTTCCAGGAGAAGTGCTGCCCAGCTCTAAAACTGTTTCAACCAAAAGTGAAAGCTACACTCAAAGGAACACGGAAGAAAGTGTGAACAAACGCAGACTTGAGCAGAATACTACAACAGCAGAGTCATCTCTACTGCCATTTTTGTCAAAGAATAACTAGCTACTTAAAACCTTACAGGGCGAGGAAGCTGCAGTGATACAGCTTCATGTCTCTTTTCTCAGTTTTCTCCAATTTTCATGCTTTGGCTCTTAATCCATTACATATTCTGACCCTTCACCAAGCAGGTTTTTTCCCTTTAATACATTTTTCCACAGAATTGATGCCTGTGTCCAAACTGCCTCTGATAACTGCACATCACTGTGTTGCCTTTGAAACTACGGAATAATGGAGCTATTCCAAATCTGTTACAATACAGGTTCTGTTATCCTGCATTTAAAGACACAAAACTGAAACCAGTTTTCCACATTTGCTAAGTGAGACAACGGATGAAACTCTAGAAATAAAGCAAAGGAAGTAGGGATAGCCTCCTCAATAGACATTGGGATAAACTGAAGTTACAAATACTTTTTTATAAAGTGTCTCACCTTCTTCCCCACTAACCAGTTCACCTAGTTGTTCATCAACACCGGAGCACACTTGCAAGATAATTTCATTCTGTATATCCACAATTCCATCAAAATTAGCTACGTTGAACACATGCTTCAGTGACGGCTGAGATGCAATTAGCTTGAGTTCCTTTGCATCTGCTGCTTTGATACCTAGAAGTTGTAATAGACAGGCCTGTGTTAAGTAGCCATAAAATACAGATACTTGTGAACGTACTTGTGAAGTATCAAAACATCCTGGGGTAAAGCTGAATTTAAATTAGTTCTGCCTTCTGTCATGATCAATAATCAAACTACAAAATAATACTAATGAAATGAGGTGGCAGACTCAATTTTTAACCATGGAAAATAATATAGTGTAAGTGAAGAATGAGGCCAGGGTTGAAACTATGCTGGTCAGTCATATTAATCTCCATGTAGGAGCTACATAATTACCATAAAATTAACACAACTGGTGTGTTCCACTCTGGAGGGCACCAATAACACATTTCAAGGTATACACTTGAAAAGAGGGCATAATGAAATTCTTCAACCACACTGTCTGCAAAACTTATAAATTAACTTTTTATGAAAGTTAATCTCTCAACCATAAGAAAAACTCAACATACCCAAGGAAAAAACTTCAACTCCTATGTTGCGAAGCTCTCTTGCAGGAATTTCTACATCATCTTGAGCTTTTCCATCAGTAATGACAATGGCTACTTTGGGAAAGCCTTTTCTTGCTCCAGCAGACTCAGTGAAGGTGTTTTGAACAAGGTAATCAATAGCTTCACCTAAAACCAACATCACACGTTGTGTCTTTTTAGACTTGTATGAACTAGGATTTAAAGCAAAATTGAACTATGAAATGAAATGCTGAATAAACACGTATGGGAAATCTGTACCTGTCATTGTGTTGCCACCTTTGTAAGGTATCCTTTTAATTGCATCAATAAGATCACTTCTTCTGAAATATTGATTTAAATTGAACTCTGTTCTTGTATCTGAACTATACTGAACAACTCCAACTCTCGTCTTTTCTTCTCCAATGTCAAAAGCTGATACAAGGGCAACCATGAAGTCCAGAATATATCCGAAGTTATTTCTTCCTACGCTCCATGAACCATCCACCAGGAAAACTAAATCTGTCATTGCACTTATGGAGCATCCTGGAACACAACAGGGAAGAAAGGAAAGCCAACTCTATTAGCAAATGAGAAATTGCAGTCTTACAAATCAGTGAGAAATGTTTAATGGAAACTTAGTAGGTAAAAGCCAAAGCAAACAGATAGTTAAAGGATTGACATTATCTGGGATATTTTTCTTGGGGAACCTTACTCACGTAAGTGAACACTCATATGAGTTTTCTAACAGCCATTATCAAAAGGGAACTGCTTTGAGACACTTTTCACACTAATCCACAAGATCTGTTATGCCACAACAGATGAAAACACCCATACAACACTTTCTGTAATGATCTGATGTTACAGAAAAATTTTATTTTGTTACCATTTGTCCCTCGCATCTTTATTTCCCCATTATAGCTGCACAGGTTCTTCCGCAAAGCCTTTTATCCACAGCACAACACCTTTTGTTGATAGGACCAAGACACTAATGGACTTGCTCAGACTAGTTGCATGAAATCCCTAGATTCAGTACCAACTTTGCACCTTAATCTTTCAATGCAGCTTATTTTTCTATCACAAGTTCCTTCACAAGTTTTCTTAACTCTGCACAATTTTACAAGTTAACTTCTTGGTAGGTAGCACAGAAGCACAGTTTAACTTTGCAAGCTAGACTTCAGATAAGACAAATGTCAGATAAGTTGAAAAGCAAAGCACCTTACTTTGTAATTGAGCCTCAACCTTCTTTTCCTCTGGTATCCCTGGGCCGCCTGTCTGAACTATACAAAGCACAACATAGACAGAATGAATGGGGGAAACAGGGTTAAATTTTTAAACATCAAAGAAAAGCACATAAGGAATTAGAGACACGCATCTAACAAGCCTCAGAACACGAAAACTTAAATTCAGGTTTTGAATACACCATGTGTACTTACAGATTTGACAACACAGTATTCAGCATAACACAAGATACAGAAAATGTAAATATCTAAAAATCTTCTGTATTTGTACATCTTGTAGAGTCATTTCCTGAAAATTAACTGCAACATGCCTGGAAGAAATACTAGTATTACCCCTCTCTAACACCTAGGGGAATTGATAATTTCCCATGGTTCTTTGTGAAGCCGAAGACATGATACAAAATATGTCATAGAAAAGAGTCTGCTGTGCATTTTTATTTAATTAAATTTATTTTATGGTTTTTTAAATTATTAATAGAAATTATTACAGCTTAAATTCCATATTTTAGTACGCATTTAGGTATATTGTGTCACATTTTATTATTATTTGATGAATATAATTTGCTTTTTCACATAGGATGACAGTTCAAGTCATTTGTTACTGAGGTCAATGATTGTCTTCCCCTTGAATTCAGCAGATGCAATTTATTGGAAGTAGGTATTTCTCAAAAAATGTATTGGCCTCCTGCCAAAAATTCTATAGAGGTTGGCAGACACTATATCCATGTTAGTATCCTCTGGTCTCTTGCAAATTTTCTCTGCTTCTACTAGGACTAATGGAAAAAGGCTGTTCAGACAGCTCCCTCGAAGGAGAGTTCAGGTATGTGGCAATTTTGTTGGACAACTGGACCAAAGCCAAGTTTTGTGAATGACCACTCAGTTATCTTAATTGACTTTCTAATTGTACTGCAGCTACTTACTTGTCAGCTGGCCAAAAACAGGCAGACTCTCCTCTCTGTCGTCATATGAAGCTATTGATACAATATACTCTACATCAGGTATAAGATCTGATATGACAGTTTGGGTAGTGCTAGGTGAAAGAGTAAATTCTTTAGTAGGTCCATCTGCAATAAATATATAAAACACTCAATGCAGCTTTAAAACTCAATAATATTGATAAGCTGATTGTAAAAAAAATGCAACAGGCAATAATCTATCTCAAACCAAATAATAATTTTAGAATTATAAAATTTTCTTTCTGTTTTCATGAAGTATAAATATTGAAACATGAAACTTTACGGTAATGTGATTTTTTAATAGTGAAAAAAAATGCTGAAGTGTTTCATAAATTCCAGGAAATTTGAAACTTGAAATGCCCATACAAAATGTACTATCATCTAACAAATCATGTCCTGTTGTGATTCAATATCACTTTTACACTGATTATTTCTCAAAGTGAAATATAATAATGGCTGTCTTACACAGCAGCAGAATACAATTCTTGAACTTTAAGGTGAAAGCATAGAAGAGGAGCAGAGTGATGATTCTACCTCCTTTTTGCTCCCTACAAAGCAAAGGCGTCCAAAACTTGTTACTTGCAGTCCCAAAATGGTAAACACTAAGGCAAGAATAGCTCTAACTTGGAAGAATCACTGTTTTTCCTGTGTGCCCTCTGCTGCTACCCAGGCTTGATCACTAACTTACAAAATATTTTAATGGTTACCCTCATATCTAAGTTAGATATAGGCAAAAATAAACTCAACGTTTCAAAACATGCAATCACATTAAAAAATTTGACAGAACTCACCATTTGTTGGAACCACAGTTATTCTGTAACCCACTATTGCATCTGGTGGCCTTTTCCATGACATTTGAACATTATGTTCATCTATAATTGTAAAATTCAAGTCTGATGGTGGGTTAACTGCAAAAGATTTATACCAGGTAGATGTTTAAAATTTTGAACAAGTTTTGGCAAATGAATAAATAAAACAATGTTGAGCAAAGCTTACTAAAATTGTCTTTGCATAAATTTGTTTCCAACAAATATAAAGATATATTGTTGGAAAAAGAGTAAAATAAAAGCTGACAAAATATGACAAAACATCAAAGAGTATATGCATTACAGAGGACAGCACAGAACATATGTTTCTTGAGTTGCCAAGACATTCAAGAATGGCCAGCAAAATCAAGCACAATAGAAAACACATTTGGATACATGTACAATGAGTTCACAGATAATCACCACATATGCAAACATTTCACATAACAATTAAAGGAAATTTTTTTACATGCTGGGTGCAATCCGTACAAGCATGCCAAATCACAACCTGCTTACAATATCATGAGATCATTTAGGATGTAGAGAACACAGTACTCTTCTTAATTAGACATCAAAAAATTGATCAGCTTTTTTAATATAGTCTCTGCATATAATATTTCTTATCAATTTCACTGAATCTAGAAACTTGGCAGAGAAAATAAACTATTTAAAGAATACAGAAAAAGACTGGGCATTTAATGTTCAGTAAAACAATTTCTGTTAGGGTCTAGGTAGGAATATACATGCAAAATGTTTATCAGCAATAATGATACACTGATGTATCATTATATTATAAAATATGGAGAACTCCACCCCTTTGTTCCTAGAAGCCACTAAAGTGACATACTTTGCATATAGCAACAAAGGATTCAGGAACTAAGGGAATAATAAATGGCATTAGTAGTGGTTGCAATTTGCTAAAATATTCGATCTGATGTGAAGTTCTCAAAAATAAAATTCTACCTGTTTACACCAGATTTCTGTGCAATTTCAAAGGTGTAAACTATTGTTTTTATGTTCCCTTTGCAGCAGGTGTACCCATACTAATAGCAGCATTTTAACATAAAATGCCAGTATGGTACCAAACAACACAATGGTTAATTATGAAAAGACAACATCAAAATATATTTAAGGACATTTATTTTACAGAATTTATAGAAAACGGCAAAGAGGGCATCAGTGAACTGAACAAATGACTGCAAATAAAACTTGTAGGAGCTGATGACAGAAGTAACTGAACAGTACAGAAAGAAATAGTTTACATATGCTAATTTGCAGCATCATGCATACGTAAATGAAATGTTGATTATTGGTTTTTTAGCTTCCCACAATGGACAAAGCCTCCATGTACAAGGTTCATTACACAAAGACATTTAATAAATATTCTATAATGATATTCTCTTTTTAAAATTGTCATGCTTATTCATGCAGTATTTTACTGACTCACTGTCAGTGCATGGTAGGTGTATTATATATTATTGTTTAAATAAGTCTACAAAGTAAGATTAGATCCAGCCATACTTTCCTTAACTACTAGTGAGAGAGTTTTGCAGGCATTTTTAAAAGATAGATCTTCTGTTTCATAGAAGATCTCCATCATATGTCAGATTTCATATCAGATTTGAATATCATATCATTTTAAAAGCAGATAAAGTAGTAAATGCTAGAATGTTTAATTATGAAAAGACACTGTCCAATTACAAAAAGTAAAACTGACCTAAAAATATATTACATTTTTTTCCTTTTAATTTTCTGTGATTTCCAACCATAGGATAATATGGCTTTATAATACTGATACAATAGATAACACTAGTACTGAAGTAAATGTTATTTTTCCTGTTGTCCATACACAGGCAGTGAGATTAGACCATTAACCTGCATGCACAGTTTATTCATCATTCAGTTTATGAGTATCACAATGCTAGAGATGGCAGGATAGTTACTTAGTATCAAAATCATGCAACATGTGTTAATAGTAAAATACATTTAGATGATAAGAATATCATTATAAAATATTATTTTGGTAGCAATGGCTCAGGACAAATTTAATGCAAAGGCAGAGACAACTGACCTGAGCATGCTTTTAAAAAAAATTCAGTACATGGAAAAAGTAGCACCACCAACCTTGCAAGTAAATTGGCATGTTGCAGCAGAGACTTTAGGCTTTAACTGCTGAAGGACAGCAGCAGCCCAGCTTGTTGATATCCAAATGACCGGATTCCAGATAAACTGAAAAAGCTGACTGTGAGGAAAAGTCTTTAGCATTTTAAAGGATGTTTTTCCGTTTTATGACAACTCAGATGTGAGTCTTGGCAGGCAACAAGAATAGTACATTGACACATGAGTGATGTATCCATTCATCCAGGTGATCATAAACAATGGGAACTTGAGCAGGGGAACTTGAAAGTCCCCTTGTCCATCCCACGGTCAAGACAGGATTGGCCACCCTGTGTTATTCCTGACATGTTTTCTCAGATCATTCTTAAAGACCTCCACTATTGTCAAGACTGACAGCTTCCCACAGAAATTACTCCAAAACCTCACTGCCTTTATCATCATAGTTATTTCTGACACCTAATCCCTATCTTCATTGCTGTACTTTAAATCCATTCATTCTCAGCCTATGGCTGGCTTATCAAACTCAAGCACTGAATACTTCTCCCATAGAAATCCAAAAAGGAATCTTGCTTGCGTGAAAAAAAAAAAAAAAAAGCTGTTTGGATCCAATGTCATCAAAATGTCTTCCAGATGGCCTGTGAGCTTTTGATACTCAAACAGAATCTCCAAAACATCCATGGACCTTCACAGGGGTCAGATTTCACCCAAGTGAAACCAGCTGTGGGGTGAAGACCAAACCATGGTCATATGACTGAGAGTAGTAAGCTGATCAGAAGTACAGAAAAATGTTTAGATGATAAAAACCTTATTATGATAATAAAACAGGGCAACTGTTACTCCACCTTATTAAAACACTTCTTCCAGAAGAGAATTCACCAGTGGAAAAATAATACATTGGCAATACTGAATCAAACCAGAGTCTAGGAAAAAAAATGCCCCTTGTTGTAGTAGGAGTTTGCCCTTTATAGGGACAAACCTTAAAATTTCACTCAACAAAATCTTATGTGTGAGTGCAGCTTAACTCCAGCAAGCAGTCTTGATGTCAGGCTACTTGCAGCAGTGAAGTGGCACCTATTCTTAGTATAGTGACACTGCTGATCCTGTGTCCATCAAAATCCATGCCAAACCTCTCACTGACTTGTCAAGGTAGAGGATTATGATCATAACGTGCCATGGTGTTGTAGTATTGCCTCCATACAGTGATTCAACTGTTGATGCACAGAAATGCCTGGCTCCCCTACGGGTTTCCAGAGCAGCAAAAACATATCCTGCTGTACAACAATCACGTTTCCACAGCATTAATTTTGACCACTCTTAGAACTGCGTTACGATCATTTCCTTAACTGGATCTTCTATATTATGCACCACAAAAGTTAAACAAAAGAAAAAAATCAGACATAATATACTTAAAACATTGCCAGTTCTTGTGTTATATAAGGGTAGAATTTATGAAAAAAAAAAAAAAAAAGAGGGCAAAGCATCTTTCTCATGCTATGCAGGTCATATATGTCTTATATTAGCTTGTATTACTTCACAGGAAATGTAAAAATTTAACAGCTTTTTGCAGATAACACAATGTGACTGCTAGAGGATCCCAATGAATACCTTAACAAGACAGAAATAAAGTGTAACTGGAATATCAAGTAATTTGTATCTAGAACCAGATTTAAAAGTGATATAAGTTGGAAGTAGCTGCCATCTACAATCCCAATGTGAAATATATTTTGTGATTCCATCACTGGAAAGGACACACTATAATTAGAATGTAAAATAATGTGTTAGCCCATGTTAAATTATCATACAGTCTACAGAAGCTGAAGAGTAAGCTCAGCTTTACTCATCCGAGCAATAAGGCCTACTGAGGCTGGAAGTTGCCAGAACTCTTAATTTACTATTTTTTCAGAAATGGCATGAATTTGGTACAACTAACTAGATCATGACCCCAGCTCTGAAGCCTGCATTGTCAATGTGACTGGAATGACCTACAGCCTAGAAATGTAGTAAAGAGCAGCTTGTAAAAAGAGCAGCTTCTCAGACTTGTTAGATATTCATTGCCAATCACAACACAGAAATATTGCTGTATATATACTGATATATACTGTATCTTTGCATTTTTTAATCTTATATATGTTTATGAAATTTCTTCAAAATTGAAGATGCATAGCTCATAAATGTACTTTGAAAAAAATTCATTTAAATCTATATAGCTATACAAATAAAGACATACATACCTCAACATAACCCATATATATATATACATATTGTATGTATGAATATTTACCAAATTTTACACATTTGTGCATATATATATATGTATGTATATATGCACTTACACATGCATGTATATTTTGCTTCTAATTAGCAGCAAGAAAAACAGGGATGTATAGTCATCCTCAGGTATATAAAAATTTCAACTTCACATGTCAATCTACATGGCTCTATTTAGGAACTTTGAAATCAACAACTTCTTTCTAAAAAGATATTGCCATCAAAAGATAATAAAATAATGGTTCTACCAACCAGTTTCAAAACTTCAAAAGTTTCAGCTATCCCAGATCACCTCTGAATCATTTAGTCAACGAAAATTAATGTACTCAACACAGCTTTACAAGCCAAAAATTCTAATCTTCTGCAACTGCTGTGCTGCAATTATTTGTCACTTACTATGTCACTACCAGGGTGTCCTGGTAACAGATTTTTCACCAGACAAACCTTTTTATGTGCAACAGAAGGGTACCACACCTGGATCAGTGATGCCCTCCTTCCCTACTTCCAGCCTAGAAAACAGACTTTTCTAGGTCTGAACCAATTCCTGAAAAATTGAAAAGTCAGCACCTTCAGAAGCTGAGTTAGGCTACACAAAACCAATGGTTTCCTCATTTCTTTCCTGTGCCTTTGAAAATCCCTCTGTATTAAGAAGCATGATATGCTACAGAAGCCATGACAACATCACAACAGTAACTTGAGTTATAATAAATAGATTCTTCACATGCCAATATACTTGACTTAACTATGACTAGAATAAGAGCCCTTGGCTCTTTGTGATTACAGATTAAAAAAATACTGTAAGAGAAAGAAATTCTGACATGTGGATAGACATGGAATGCACTGGAGTATTGCTACGCTGGACTAAAAAGGCACAAAACAACTTTAAGTATAAACAACTTTATGTGTAAGTATAAAATATAGAATCACACACAAGGAGTTTAAGCTGGGAGAGAAATATCAGAAGGATTGCAAAATAAAACAAGAAGATTTTCACTATAAAAGAAAAGAGCAAAAATGCTGAGCATGAAAACAGACTTGCTTCCTTGACCACCGTAAACAAACAACTTCCCCAGTGAAAGGGCATGAATGCATTTAGACTATAAGTGGGCTTTCCCCACTCTACTCCTACACTGACAGCCCAACTAGAAACTCCTGTTCTGCTGTACCTCTGTGGAAAAGCTCTAACATCATTACTTCAGCTCACTTACTGCTCATTGCCAAGAGCAGCAGAGTGCAGCTCTCACAAAGGACTTCAGAGCAGTTGTGATGCTGATGAAGAACCAGTTTCATACTGGAAAGTTCAGGAATCTATGGACAGCAGCATTAGATAAACACCAGTTCTGCTCCCAGGGGAGACTGAAAAATGAAAGCTGAAGGAGGGCAGAAAATAAAACAAAGCTTTTTCTTTCATCTGCTCTCACCCCATCTGTCCACATCATATCAAGAATGTTCATCACATTAAATGGCCCTCTCCCTTATTCTCCTCTCACTTTTTCATCCCATCAAGTGTCTACCCACACCTCTGGGAAAGAAATTTTAAAATGCATGTCCTGTGAATGGTACATGGAGAGTCAAAAAGAACCAAGAAAAGAGACACAGGACTGACTGACTGACTGGTGGGAGAGGATAGCTTTGCTACAAAGTGATCTGAAATTTGAAAAAACAAGACCAAGGGATAAATGTTCACAGAAGAAAGTCAGTTCAGCAGACAGGATTTAAGTTGCAATGACACCAAAATAAAGTAAACAAATAAGTAAAGAAATAACTTGCTAAAGTAAATAAGATGCAGTTTACAAAATTATGCAAACATGCAGCACAAAATTAAAACAGTGCAGAAGAATGATCAGTATAGTGCAAACAAAAACCCCACTGTAAATATCTCTACAAAAGCAGTTCCCACCACAGCAAGTTCTAAGGTACTCCTAGTTTTCAGCTTGCATTTTCAGCACCACTATTTCTCACTCTGTTTTCAGCACCACAATTTTTCACCCCACACTTCCCTTCTCTTACTTCAAAAGTCTGGAGCTAGGAGAATTTTCTCATAGAAGCATGATTACTGTAAATTATGTATTTTATTTATCAAACATTTCTGAGTGCAAAGTAATGTAAGTTCTGTCCAAGAGCCCTCTACAACTCTCAAGATCAGGTTTTATCCACTCTTTTGCTTGGCAATAGTGCATCCTCCAACATCTAATCAAGGTCATCCAGCTATGTGTCAAGATTTGCTGTTATAATTCTGCTGTTCCAAATACATTTTTGTAGCTTGCTTTAACAGTACTGAAGCTATGGCTGGTTTAGTCTACACTATAGCTAAATAAAACACCTTCACTTACGCTCTGAAATAACACACTCCATACATGTAATTCGTAGTGCAGGTCAACAGCAATATTACTCCAGCTCCATGTAAGCTCCCTTTTAAGATGGGGAAGAATGCACAAACACATCCACTCCCTCCATCAAAACTGTACACTTTCTCTGCTTTCTCTGGCACAGCAGTCCTGTGTTTCAAATGCAACTCTGAAATTACTTCAAATGACCTTTTTCGGTTCCTATGCCAACAGCAACACAGCACAAGAGGAAGGCAGTGGACTGATTCTCTCCTAGGGTGACCAGATGTTGCACTACTGGCAAAAATGCCATCTTTTTCCAGAAAGCCAGTGTACTTTACATCTGCACGCCCCAAGCAAGCACTACTACTACTACAGCTTTGGGGGGCAAACACAGCAGAGGCATCTCTGACACCCCATGCTTTTCAAAGAGATCAGCCAAGGTGACCAGGTCCAGACAAGGGAGCTTGTGGCAGGCCATGATCAGGGAATTTGTTTCAGTTCAAGACAGAAAGAGAAGGAAGGCAAAAAAAGACAAAAAGAATTATCAGTTGCTGGCTTCTTTTTTTTTTCCGGTAAATCCAGGGAAGTTCACATCTATGATGGAGTCAATTACCAGAGGTCAGATCAAGTCATTTCAGTGCAGGATGTTCAGCTTTTTTATTTCCCCTGGAAGCCACTGCTGGCAGAAATGCCATGACTGTGACCAAAAAGCCAAGCAGCTCACACTGAGGGCACAGGACACAGCTGCTGTTAATCCACTGGGGAGCAAATGCCAGGCCAGGCCATTTTGAGCCACGCTGTAGCAAGTGTGGCAGTGAAGATGGGTCTCCCCACGTCTTCAGCTGGAGGCAGGATGCTGCCAGGGCTAACAGGGGCCTCAGCCTCCAGAAAGACTGCGCTGAGGAGGAGGAGGAGAAGGAAAAGGAAAGCCTTTGTGGAGGTGGCAGTACCACATGCAGCACTGGCTGCCACAGCAAGGCCAGGCCCAGCCTTGCCTTCAGCGGTGCCCATGACGCATGTCACGGCTCTGGCAGCACCTCCCCAGGTGTGTTCCCCGGGTCAGACCCACCACAGAAGCTGAGGTGTCCCTGAGGGAGGGTCCGGCCACCCCGAGGCTCAGCCGGGGGTCGCCCCGCCGAGCAGGGGAGGCCGCTGCAGTGACAGGCCGGTGGGGCAGGGGCGAGGCGTCCGGCTGGACAAAACACACAGGCGCAGAGAGCCAGACTCTGTTGGAGCATTTTATTTCAAAGTTGCGGGTTGTTGAGTTGTAGGTTTTCCGCTTCCTCTCTCAACATTACTAAAAGAGGCCAGAAACCAGCCCTGCTTGGTCCATCCTGGGGGCAGAGCCATGTCCCCGGCCACGCCGGGCTGCCCGCCAGTGGCAAAGGGCTCCTCGGGGCACTGCGCCCGGGTGGCCACACCGGCTGGCCCAGGTCCTGTCTGTGGGGTGGTGTGGACAGCACACCAGAGGGACAGAGAGAGGGAGCTACGGTCCGGCTCACTAGCCGGGAGAAACAGAACACAGAAGGAGCTGGGCAAGGAAGGAGAGGCGTTTCTCTGAAGGAGAGAAAGAAAGAAGGTGAAGTATTCACACTCAAAAACAGAGAGGGAGAGAGCCAGTAGCTCAAGGCTGATTGGGAGATTTGCTAGTCAGCAGGGCACCGGGGCAAGAGGGCAGGGAGGAGAAGGTTACCTTCAGCCTCGATGGAGGAGAGGAGGGTGGCTGCACACAGAGCAGCGACTGCCGAACACAGCGCTGTCTTCATTTCTGCCCTTTCTGATCACAACAACATGAATGAATCTGCAATGATGGGGAAGGGAGGAAGGGGGAGAAACGAGAAGGAAATGATACATGTGGATTAAAGGATTGCGTGGGTGTATTCACGAAACATAAAAAAGACAAACTGTGGATTTCACTTTGTTCCCTTATCCCCAGCCCCCACCCACGGGACCAGGTTGAAGCCTCTAGACTTGAAAGCTGTCCAAGACGACAAAAGATCGGTATGACTAACTGGAGAGTCTCGTCTCACAATAATGTGCCTTTTGTTGCTGAACCCTTTCCAATCACGGTAAACACATGAAGTTTTAACCTAGTTAGGGTTAATTTGATCAGGGAAGTGCAGTGAAGATCTGTGCCTCCGCACAGGCAGGAGCCAGAAGGGAGCTCCATGACTTCATCGCTGAATGTGATGATAGCTAATTCAGAGGTCATTCCTGCTTTGGATCAACTAAATGTCTCTTTCAGCTGGGGATTTTAATCGGCTCCTTTTTCATAACTGTTGAACCACTTAGTTAGCTTTGTTTTACTGGTCTCAAGGCAGTTTGGAAACTGTAATAAAACTTTTTTGAGGGGTTCTGCCTACAATTGCGCTATTCTTCATTTCTTGAAAGTCTGAAATAGGTTATACAGAAGTGTGTGTAACACACATCTGAAATTTGACACGTCTGTCTAGCCACGATGTTTCAACATCTGATAATTCATTTACATGTCCTGAGAGAAAATATATTTAAAATACACTATATAAAGCTGACAGGCATAAGAGTCTCACAACCACTGCAGGTTGTCTAGCAAAAGAAGTGGGATTAGGCCAAATTAGTGGTTCTTAATTGAAAGCAGCCATACCTTCGTAACTATATGCTCTAGTTCATGTAAAATTACTGCCAATTACTCCAGCAAAACTTCCAAATTATTTCCTTGTCCAAGTAAATCTAATATGAACCTACACATGCATGTAAGTGTTTCTATAGTTTCAGAAATTTTCTATCTCAAGAAGTAGGAGAGTGGCAATTTGTATGAATAAAGTCATACATGCATCATATATCATAATTAGGCTGGGGGAAAGAGAATTCCAAAAGCAATTAGGCAACAGATTTTATCAGGAAGGTTCCAAGAGCAAAACAAAAGAAGAATACATAAATCATTAGTTCACAGAAACAACTGAAAGGGAAAACAATATTCTTCTACCATCTAAAGAACTACCCAGCAAGGCACATTTGGTGGAAGACACTATGGAGATCCAGGAATTTCCCAGTTACTGACACTGAGCTTAATAGGCCTCATTTGAGCAGCTGTATATACTTGCCTTAGCCAAACGCCTTAACTGCACATGAAAATACCAAAAGCTCAACGAAAACCTAAGCAAAGGTTTCAGTCTAGTGGCAGTTCCAGCGGCTAAACAGAAAAGCAATATTGACCATAATGACACTAACACAACAAAGGCCAGGGTTAGTATTAAAACCCTCTGAAAGCTCCAAAATTGTATCACTGCTCTGCGTGGGAAACGGCTGCCCCTGGGCAGATCTACAGCATCCTGCAGTGAGCTTAAGGATCGCCTAAATCCAACGCAAAAGGACATTTTGTCCTGATAATCTCGTGCGAGCTTTGACTGCCATCTTTCGATCGTTTTGAAAAGCAGCAGAAATTAATCATCTCACAAAGGCATCTAGGAATTCTCCACTGCTGCAGGTCTGCCATTCCTGATACGCGTTTTTGTTTCATGAAATACACCACCTCAGCCAAAGCATTCATTTGCTAACCTAGAAACACTATTTCCTTCTCGCGAATTTTAGGTGAAAGAAACCCTGGAGGTGGCAGAGGACACCTCCTGGCTCAGCAGGGACACAACAGACTTCGCGTCAGGACTAAAGGTTTTCTCATTGATCTTTAGAGACCATTTAGAAAAAGTCAGACCCGAGCTTTCACGGTGCCAGTCCCATCTCAGGCTAATTCAACCTACAAAAGCTTAGCCAAAGCATTTCTAAACCATGCAGTGCACGACATTGAACAATTTCAAGAAGAAAAAACTAAGGTAAACGGAAAAAGCAAAAAAAAAAAAAAAAAAAAAAAAAAAAAAAAAAAAAAAAACAAAAAAAAACAACAACAACAAAAAAAAAACCGCAGGAAAAGCCCACTACCTATCAAAGATATAAAAAACTGGAAGCAGGATAAAGCATCACCGGCAGCTGCACATACAAGGGAGGGAAGCGAGAGCTCCTGCCAAAGCCGCAGCAGTAGCGTGCCTGCAGGCGCCCTGGGCGCTGACAGCAGGCTCCGCCTGGAGCCTCCGGCTGCCGGGAGCCTCCGTCTCCGGGACAACACCGCCCCTGCCCGCATTTCTGCCCGGGCACCCTCCGCCGGCAGCGCTCGGGGCCGGCATCCCGCCGGGCTCCCCCGCGCCTTTCCCCGGGCTGACAGCCAGCAGCCCCGGGGCGCTCTGCCCCGCAGCTCTCCGCCCGCCCGGCCGCACCAGAGCCCGCAGCCGGCTCTGACATGCCCAACGCGCGCACACACGCTCCTGCCTCATCCCGTGTCAGCTTCCAGCCCAAGGTGCGTTGGAAGGGGCTGCGTGCGTGGTGCGTGCGGACAGAGCGGGACACGGGGCGGCGGCGGGACGGGCAGGGGACCCCGCTCCTGCGCGGGCACACACAGACCTTCCGGGTGGCCGCAGGGGGACGGGACAGCTCCTCCGGCGATGACTCCGGTGGTGCCCGCGGCGGCGGGAGCCGTAGCCGTCGGACCTGGATAAAGGGAGGAGGATAAAGGATGAAGCTCCGGGGGCACCTTGTGGAGGGAGCAGCAAGTAGCAGCAGCGGCGAAGGAGGAGCAGCAGCAGCGGCAACAGTGAGCGCAGAGGAGGCGTCTCGATTACTGTAGCTCCCGATGCGAGGGGTCTGTCTGGGAAGACTTGCCTTCTCCAAGTGGGAAGAGCCTCTTCTCAATCTGCTACTTAATAGAGGGCTGTTCCCAACTCTCAATTTACCCTCGTAAGCGGTTACGAAACTTCAGGGAAGGTGGACTGCTGCCACCGGGTGATATATGCGCTGCTGTGCTCCAGCAAGGAAGGGGATCCACTTCTGGAAACTGGCGCATACCTCCGCGCATTCCTGCGGCATGAGACGGGAGCCGCGGCGGCAGCGCGCCCGGAGGCAGGGGCCCGGCCCGCCGCCCCCTCCCTCCCTCCCCTAGGCTTCCCAAACGAGGAGGACACGGGAGGGCAGTGGAAAAATTGAGTCTCCGGGCAGGCTTCGACGGACGGCGGCGCGGAGGGTGTCCCCGGGCGGGGGCTTCCACGCAGCCCCCGCGGAGGACCCGAGGCTGGGCTGATGCCCGGCACAGTCTTGCAGAGAAGTGGGGGCACTCCCGGTGGCGCGGCCGGGAGCCTTGAGGGCAGTGGTGATAATAATCATAGCGACACGGTTCAGGTGTGTCTGGCCTCAACGCTATGCAGCCATACCTACATTAATCCTGCATTAAACACACACTCCCCCTGACAGCTCTCCGCCACATGGGTGTTTTACTTCGAGCACAAAGTGCCGCCGGCGCCGGGAGCAGCCTGCGGCGGGGCGGGCTGAGGGACGGGGGCGCACGGCCGCACCGACCCTCCCTCGGACCCCGCGGAAAATCCGCGCCTGTAGCCCATGTCTGAAATTCTGTGCCTTCAGAAACTTCACCTTCCAAAATCGGATAATCCGCTGGGGGACAGGCTCCGCGAGGGTCTCCCATCACTCGCTCTAGGGAGCCTGCCCGGGTCACCCGACGTGTCCCGGCCTCTGCAGCGCGCCGTGCCAGAGAGTGACACGGCGAAACACCCGAGCCCTTCTCTGCCCGAGGGCCCAGACAGAGCATGCCAGGGGGCCCCGCGCCAGCAGCGGGGCTGCTCCCACTCCCGTGGGGAACGGCATCCCCGGTAACGCTCGCGGTCCTCCGGGACCCCTTCGCCTAAAATACGGGATGTCACCGTCCCCTCGGCGCGGGTGCGCAAACTCGGGACGCGGAACAGAGATGGGCGAGGAGCAGGGGTAAGCAGGGAGGGGGAAAGCTGCGGGTTTCTTCTCCCAGCCGCAGCCCCGCTCCTCCCGGAGCCNTGGCGGCGCCGGGCAGCAGCGGCGACCGAGAGCCCGCCCGTCCGTCTGTCCGCCCGCCCCGGGCCCGGGGCCTCCGCTGTGGGGACCTGAGGGAAAACAGGGCCCGAAGGGCGGAGAGAGGGGCGGATGGGACCATGCCGCAGCCCAGAGCTTGGGACCCCCGCTCGGAGCCCCCGGGGAGATTCCGGGGCCACACAGGGTCCCTTTCGGCCCCGTGCACGACGTGGCTGGCGGGGGCCTGGGGGGGGGGCGA
>VZRH01003117.1:147350-179869 GCA_013397555.1 Urocynchramus pylzowi
GTCCAGCCGCGGTGGAAGTGACCGATAGCAGAGATTAATACTTTATCAGAGGACCGCTCCTGGGCACTGTTCCGCAGGACCGGGAGATCAAGGACCTGTCGGCAGGAGGACTTGTGTCTCCTGAGCTTCATTTCTGCAGCAGACCTGTCATCTTCACAATGCTGAAAAGAAAGTGATAACCAGAAGACATGTGCTGACATTTCCAGACACTTTGGAAGCGAGTCAGCTCCTCTTTGGGACACGGCACAGTTTCAGCTGTCTGGTATTGATAGAATGCACTTTCCAAAAGCAACATCTCCTCCACTGATAAAACTCTTGACCTATATAACCCCCTTGCCCAGCTGCTGAGTTGGATTTTCTCTTTTGGCATCATTTTGGCATGGGGAACTGAATTTCTTCCTATCCAGGTCTGACAGGAAAAGCAATATTTTTGAGAAATAATACATTCTTAATATATTAGTTCCCTGAATGACCACACCAAGAACATGAGTATAAATGTGGTGTGGAAAATAGTTTCATAAGAATGGACATCAGGGATTACAATGAAATATCCTTCCATAGGAAGTGAATTAATGCAAATGAGGTATTTTTATCACGTGTGCACTACAACGGGTTTTTTTTTTTACAATATACTGTGGAATTTTTTCATCATAGGATAACCAAGATTTTATGTTAATAGTTAAAAGCAATTAATGCAAAAAATGAAGCTGAAAGAAAACATGCATTATTCTATGTGAAAGTTAAATCACTCAGAAATATTGTTTTTGAATGTTTCAATAATTTGGTGTATTGCTACAAGTGGATTTACATTAGTGGAGACTTTGAAAGCAAAGAGTCTCTCGGGTCTGCAAGAATCTCATACATTCTCCCTCACAGACCTAGATGCTGCTGAGGGGAGTATCTCCCCTTCCTCTCAGCTGACCAGCTTTGCTTAATTTCTTTGTGTAAAATAAGATTCAGAGCTGGCAAGAGCAAACAATTAATTGACTCTAAGGGCAGCAGGATTTTGTTCTTATCCTTAACTCCTTATTCTAACTCTTCTAACCATGATTCTCCTAAGATCATTTACGTGCAAAATACACCAACAAATTGCAGTGTGTTCTTCCATATATCACAGTAATTAAATGGGTTGTTTTCAATCAGCACTGTTGCTATGTACATTCACAGTCTGAGTACATAGTATGTGATGCAGAAGGCATTTCTGAAATGCATAAACATTTACTAACACTCTCCTGTCTGCTTGTTTCTTAGACAAGTGTTAAACACATTAAGACCATTGCACTCCAAGTCCACAATTTTCTTTGCTATCTAATCTGAACCCACTGAAACAGTGGAAGATTTAAATACAAAAATCAACATTTAAATTTATATTTATACTTTTAATAATATTGGCCATTTCTGGTGTAGGTGTGTAATAGTAATATTGCAGGTAACCATGAATTTCTTAGAAATTTTGAAATAGTTTTGGATCTAGAGTCATTCAGGAAACTTTGTCTTTTTGACACCTCTTTTTTTTTTTTTTGTTACCTCAAACTGCATTGCCAGGTCAGAATAAAACAGTGTATTCTGCATTTCATCACTGTAATCCTTAAATATAATTTCCATGTGGCTATCACACTAGATTTGGCCTCTGTATTGTCCTGACAGTTAGTTGCATCTGCTTTACATATGAATACAGTAAATGTGTTATTCATATGTACGTATGCATTTGAGTATATGTTTTGCACAGAGGAAGAATTTGAAAAAAAATGTGTCAGCTCTTTGAACATCAAACAATATATAGATTAAGCATTAAGTGTTGTTATACAAGCAAAATTGTGCTGCTGCCAGTGACTTGCAGTCAGTACAGTACATCTGCCCAGGAAGTACTTTGCTGGTCAGTCTATCACTACATCTATCACTACAGTGCATCTAAATTAAACACTGTCTTAGAACAGTCATTTAAGAGGCCCATATTCCTGACTGCACAATGGACAGCCTTTCCAGTATATCTTCTATTCCCTATTAAATCAGTCATAAGACTAATATTGCACAGGATTATATCTGCACTCATAAAATGCAGAGGGACAAAACACATTAAACTGTTTCCACCAGGCTCTTCCTTACATGAGAGATTTCCAGTCAATGGCAGGAGAAAAACTCAGTCTGGTGTTTGTTTATTTGGATAAGTTCATTTCAGAGCTGGAATTCAGAGAGCAGAACTAGTCTGACCTCTCATAATGAGGACTGGCTTCTTATATTAGCAGTGTTCAGAGAGGATTTGTTCTATCTGAAATCTGCCCATTCAGTGGAACAACTACAGAAGCAGCATCCCTGGAAAGTGTGACAGCCATGAAATAATTATCTGCCTTACCAGGTATGTTTTCCTTAGCAACTATTTGTTTCTTTAATTTGTGTAATTGTTTTTTCCCATTATGTAATGTTCTGAAAGTTAATTATTGTGGCTCCAGATAAGTAGAACTGGAAAAGCAAATAAATCTTTCAAAAGCAGTTATAAATAGAAAGAAGCTGGTATTTAGTGGAGTTTGTGAGTCTGAGAAAGTCCAGTTAATTTGTAGGCAGTAATTTTTTAAAAAAATATAGATCTTTAATACTAAAATTGGAAAAAATAGATGCAATGATCTTATAGTCCCATATATATACACAAACACACTTTATATTGTAACATTTCTAAATAAAGTTGCTTTCTTTCAAAAAAGCTGGTCCATTATTTCATGACAGAGTCCTGATCTATTCAGGAAGCATTCCTCTATGAAACCAGTACAAATCTTGCTTGATTAAAGAATACAAGAAAATAAATTGAAGACAGTGACTCCGTATATTTTTCAGGTGTCACTGTATGTTTTAACGTAATTGTTCCTGTCACAGCAATGGACTGGCCACAAGGAATTGTGCATGCAGATCTAAGCATTCATCTTCACGTAGCTGAGGTTTCTTGGTGAAACAATGATGACTCACTGAGAAAACCCATAATTTTGAAATATTAAAATATTTTTAGAAATCACTAGTCACTAGCTGCTGCTTGCAGAACATTATATTACAGTGCTCACTGAGTACCTAATTGGATTCAAAATCTGCTGAAGGGTTGATAGCCATGGGTTTCCCTATATTTGGTAGGACTTCAACTATTGCAAAGGAATTTCTTCCTAGGAAGAAGCTCTCGTTATTAATCGGCAGCAAAGGCTGAAATGGCACAGTGCCAAGCTCTGAATAGGAACATTTTGCTAATTCTTTTTAGTACTTCTATATATGAGAAACATCAGAATCTATTGGGACAGCAGGGTCTGTGTAGGTGGTAGGTAGTCTTATGGAGAAGATAAGCTTGTGTCTGAATGGGCAAAGTATTCAAAGCTGCTGAAAGTTCAGGTTGCAATGAGTGGCCTGATCCTTTTGTTGCAGACATTGGAATAATTAATGATGGGGGGAATTTTAGGACTCAGTACCTTGTCATTAGGCTGACTGCTGATGCTGGCCTTCTCTCCCGCACAGACACAAAGAGCATTGAGGATGTGGTGATTCCTCTGACAGAAGAGCAGGTTGGAGGAAAGCTGTCAAGGGGGAATAATCAGCTGCTTCTGTACTCTATCCCAATGTATATGTTTCCAACAAGGTTTAGAGGATGTAAAGGTCAACCCCAAATCCTCAGTTCAGCAGGACAAACATTCAAAACTTTAGGCATTCTGACAAGTGAATCTGATGTGAATGCATAGAACCATAGTAAATGAGGCTGAAAAAGATCCCTAGAGGCCATTTAGTTCATGACCTGTTATTTCAAGTACCCCAGGGCTTCAAAGAGAAATTCTCCATACCATACTTAGTACTAACAGCATACTTTGGGGAGCTGTTTTGTAGCAGCTGACTATAGATAATAACATGTTTTAGGTGAGTTGCAAGTTGTCCAGAATATGATTATGAGCACAGCCATCAGAAATAAAAAAATACAACTACACCAGAGAAGCCTGTATCTTTGGATCAAAGAATCATAAAATGGTATGGGTTGAAAGGGACCTTAAGGATCATCAATTTCCAACCCTCTTGATTCCACAAAAATAGCCTTGGTTTATTGTGAAAAATTGCTTGCTTAACTGGCATGTCTGCAAACTCTCAGAGAGCAAAGAAGCCAGACTGGGAGAATCCTTCTTGTGTGTGACTGTCAGAGATACAGATTCCACCAGTCTTGCTAAAATTCCTATTACTGTTACAGTATGTCTGCACATGATAGTCATGTAATTTTTTTGACCATTTCTAAACTTCGTGGGAGGTGGACTCCATGGTTACCACTATCCCTGCTCCCCACTCCCCCCAGCTTCTCAATCTGAGTGCCTTCATTTTCAAACTGGCAGACTGTGGCATTCATCACAGTTTTTTCCTCTGCAAAAGAAAGAGCACCAGGGACAAAACTTGGGCTAGGACACAGCTAGGGAATGCACCAGGCCCAAGGAGCTATATGGATACACTTTCCTGGGACATACCATCTGGGGATCTTATCTGCATGTCACCTATCACAGATATTGATGGACATTTGGAAACATTGAGGGTTTGTGGAAAAAAAAGTCAGGCAAGAGTTTAGCTCAAAGGCATTAAAAACACAGCCTAGGTATCACCTCTCACAACGTTTCTGAACTCCATGTAAGCCAGCTTTGAAAAAGAAACCTGTTTCTTTTGCAAAAGTCATAATTGGCAAGTGACTAAGGAAGAAAATACATGCACCAAAACAATGCAGATCTAAATCAGTATTTCTTAATGTAGCCTTGTGGCTCCTGCTTCCCAATATGCTGAATATGGACAGTTCCAAATACCAGAACACAAGATTTATTTGGATTATAAATAGATGTTGCCCTGTGCTTCAGTATCAGAAGCACTCTATTGTGTAAACAGAAAACTGTTGGCTTTTGTTTCTACTTTTAAAGGTTACTTGAAAGCTTCCATGTACTCTTTGCTGACAGCCTTTTTCACCTGTTGGAGTTGAGTCTCTCACTTGGGTATCAACACTTCTACAGCCTGCTGAGGCTTCACTTGAAGCTGTTAAAATGTCTCCTCTCATATGCCCTTTCTTCCGATCTCTTGGATGCTCTCCAGCTGGCCTCGCTACTCTGTTAGCTTTTAGTCAGCCCAGTTTAGTGAACATGTCTTGGGTTTGGCATTGTCTTGATTTCTGCATCTATTTTTTATCCAGAGAAATGTGTTTGCTACTAGCTCCAATGTCTCTTATTTGTTTAACAAAAATAAAAAATTAATTAATTAATTAATTTATCTGCTTAGGATTTTTAAACAAATAGGCTTTTGGCAAATCTGACCTGTTGTTCCTCTGCCCAGTGCCCTTTGAAGTGTATTTATGGGATTTCCTCTTTAAGGCACATCACAACATGGGGCTTTACTGCATCATGATCTTCCTCCCCAGATAAGAACAGCTGCTGCAAGATGAGATCCCTTTTTGCCAGGAGTAGCTGTTGGGACCTTATTTTCTAATAAAAACTCCAAGATTGGCTTCTCTAACCTCCAGAGCGGTTGAGAAGGCAGACAGAAGACGTGTACTCCTTGACATGGGCCCCACCATTGCAGCTTTGCCCATTAGGAATATTGGCTGTGCCCACTGCTCTGTCCTGCATGGCCAGCTCAGGTGGCATTTGGCTCTGGGTTATGGTATATTACATGCCTGCACGTGAGCCCAACATCTGAACCTCTGCAGTGGCTGATCAGAGTTACTGATCAGCCACTGCAGAGACTGATCAAAGACCTGAGTTACTGAATTCAGCAGTGCCTGAGCAGTTTGGCCACCCACCATCCATGGGGTTTGGATCATTTGCCATCACAGGGGGCTCTGGAGCCATCTGCAGTGTGCTGCAGCATCAGAGATCTTTTGTGGAGCTGCCAGCGACAGACAAGGACCCACATATACTGACACATCTCAAACTGTTCTGAACCACCCAGGAGGCAGAGGCAAGCCCTCAGTGCTGTTTTGGGTGTTACAGACCTCCTGATAGTTCCCCTTTGCTGTAATGCAAGTGTATGAGTCTCCTGCAGGTCCTCTGTTGTATTTGCCAGCCCCAAGCAAATGCAAGCAAATGCCTCAGGTATAACTTGAAATGGTGTTGGGCACCCCAGTTGAGGCACTGGATCAAGCACTTTTACTTTTCCATCTCTGGTTCTTTAGCCAGTGAAGTCTTCTGCTGGTGCAAAGCTTTGTAGTCTACTCATGTAAATATCTATTTACCAGGAACCAGAATAAGATCAGTAAAAGGGCCTGGAGCTGATCAAAAAATGTGATTTTCAGGTCCTATTCATCTGTTTTTCAGCTTTTGGATCTTAGGCCCAAACAGAGAGGTACAGATTGAGACAGAGATTCCTGCCTAGCTCTGTAAAACACATCATATACAGACCAGCCATAGTGTTGGGGTCTATCCTGCACTACAACCATTTTGTGACTTTCTTTCAGAAACTGCATTTACACCCCACAATTAATTAAGATGGGGAAACCAAAAGTTGTGGTTCCCCTCTTCTTTCCCCAGAAATCCGCTCATATATTTGAGCACTATTTCTAGAAATAATAACATTTTTCCTTGTTGTTATAAGACATTTTTCTATTTTATGATTTTAATAGTAGAGAATTTCTTGGTATTGCTTTTCTGAAAAAATAGGCTATTTATGTAAATGTCAGAGCATGGATTTAGCAGTCTAAGTTTAAGCACGTCTTTCTGAAAATCTCAGCCAGAGGTGGGCTAACATCCCATGCACTGCACTCCAGCTCTGTGGCACAGTGATCTCAGTGCAATGCTCCATGTGGAGCACTTATTAGCACACTGCACTATATTTAGCAAAATGTGCCCGCTGCTCCTAAGAGATGACTGAATAAACCTTGATAACACAGTTGGCCTGACTCCTGTGGGACTTGTAACTGCCCACTGA
Organism: Urocynchramus pylzowi; assembly: GCA_013397555.1. Classification (NCBI taxonomy): domain Eukaryota; kingdom Metazoa; phylum Chordata; class Aves; order Passeriformes; family Fringillidae; genus Urocynchramus; species Urocynchramus pylzowi. The sequence goes on from VZRH01003117.1 coordinate 154,257, forward strand.
GCAATAGAGATCATTATAATGTTTTAATTATATAATTCCCTTTTGCATAGTGCTATGATAGATAAGATTGAGTGTGTGTCAGCTTTTCCATTATAAACTTCAGGACCCAGAGCATTAGTCATCCAGAGTAAGTGCTCATGCTGAGATGAAACAATGCAGAACCATTTTTATATTACATAAACATGTAAAACTCAATTATTATTAAGAAAACATTAGTAACTTAAAGGTCCTGATGGAATCACAAGCTTCTCTTTGGAACCCTGTAGGAACAGAAGCCACTCACGGTTATTCAGAGCAAACTGTCTCAATACCTACAATAAAGTTTAACAGCACTGAATCTCCCTCTCTCTCTCTTTTAGTCCCAAAAGCATTTCCAAATATCTATGAATCATTTTACAATCACATTGATGAGTATGATACCATAAGATTTACATAGAAACTCTTAGAAGAATCCTAATCTGTAAGAAGGAACATTTTGGACAGATCATGTACTTCGGATCCTGCACAGTCCAGATTCCTTGGCTAAAAGGAAAAACTTACACAGAAAAATATGACAGCTATTTAAAAGTATTTAATTTTTCTCTGCTGTTTCAGATATTGTTAAAACCGGACTATGTCTCTTTGGGCCTGAGAAGTCCTCTACAAAATGTTTAATTCAATTAGTACATTTTAAATATCTCCATTGAACATCTTATTGTTACTTTCAAGGAAAACATTCTTCTGCTGATCCTGGTGAAATCACAAGGAATTGTATCTCTAGATGAGCTTCACAGGCAGCCTCAAGAGAGCTATTCCACAATATATCTCTAAGGTAAAGGATACAATTTTATTAGATTGACATATCACAAGACACTCTACTTCTCTCTTATTTTACAACTCTGTTAGCAGTCAAACGTAGTTCACAGAGGAGAGTGCTTATGCTGAAATATGCTTTTAAAGCAATACTGTGACCTTGTTCATTTCATGCTTAGTTTGCAACAATTCTTTTCAGGAAACCTTAACTTAGGTAACTTTAAAACTCCAAGCCTCCTGTGGGCTTTTTTATTGTAACTCCTTCCATCTTCTTGTATACATAAAGCTTAAATATTTCTGAATCTTACCTCATCATCACTTTCCTACTTATTTCCATGCCCACCAGACAGCATCTTGCCTTTTCTTGCAGAGAGCAGAGACCCAACAAGGCAAGGGACAGACATTTTCATGAATGAAAATACTAAAGCGGGTTAATATAATAACAGAAGAATGAAAGGCAGAGGAAGATGATAAGATTGCACCTGATAAACCAGACTGAAGAGGCAAAAGATCCTTACGTTTCAGAAAGTTCACACTTGTGGACTGGGAACTCAAAGAAACACATAAGCAAAGGACAAATTCATCTCCTTAGCGGTTTTCCCTAGGACTCAGCAGGCTATATGCAATGGGAATGAATTTTTTGAGACCTTAGTGAGCAGCACACTGGTTTTGTCTGAGGATCTAAACTCAGAACTGCCTGACTGGGTACTCAGTGGGATAACTCCTTCCTTCAAGTACCTCCCCAGCCCCCTGAGAATGAATTTGGCTTGTCATAACATTTATAAACAGGAATCCCAGCCAATGACCACTTCTGACAAGGATGCATATTTTTGAGGAAATAGGTACGAGTGTGCTTTTAGCTCTAGATATGTTTTGGGGGAGGCTGTGATCAGTTAGTCTAATGGAAAACCTGTGAATAATAACAACTCTTCAAAAATACTGAGGTAAGACCAAAACATGTATCACAGACAGTATGTATTGCTCTCTGAGTTTGACGACTTGGATATAGGCTGGACTTGATGATCTCAAAAGTCTTTTCCAGTCTAGTTAATTCTGTGATTCTGTGAATACTTACATTCAAAAAAAAATACAGTCCAGCCAAGAGATTCTTCTCAGATGGTGTTTCTGGACAAGCCATTACTTTTACAGCAGAATTGATTGAGTACTGAAAAAATAAGTGGAAAGGCTCAGGCAAGTTAGATTAGAGAAGGTGGTGTTATTGCTAAAAGGAACTTCTTTAAAAAAATAATCGCACAAGCATGCACATGAAAAGATACATTAGTTCTGACTTACTCATCCCCTAAATACCTTATTTAGGGTCAAGTCAGGTTGATCAGATTGATTTTGCTTCTGAAAGTCTGATTCACCCTAGCAACTGTGAAGGTTAATCTCCAGCTCTGATATTGAAAAGAATTGAGAAAGAATGGGAGAGTACGAGTGACAGCATAGTATGAAAAAAGAAAAAAAAAATTCATCATGGTTTCTCATAGTTCAGAACAGTGATAGCTAAGGTGAGCAACATTAGAAAAGTTGTTTTTACTTTGGGATCTGGAAAAACAAAAAAAAAAAAAGCACAATGAAGATCATACACTTAGAGATCTCCCTGGGGTTTTCTTTTTACTTCAGAGAGTTTCTGAACTTTTTCACGGTGTCTTTTAGGAAATCAGTGCTGTGTTATTGTGGTATTATTAGTATTCAGAGTTTTACTGGGGAAATTTTTGTGTGTTTCAGGCTAATTGGATGTATACAGGTATTCAGCAGCCAAGAAAATGTAGCCCAGGGCACCATTCTAAGAGTTGATATTCTGAGCTACCTTCCAAATGGAGAAAGTAAAACATGGTCTGTACATCTGGAGTCTCAGAAAGGATTGTGGAACTTGGAACTGCAGTACTGAGGATTTAATTTGCTGTTTCATCTGATTATTATTTGAATATTAATTTCTCTTACAGTAGCATGAAGAATTTTTTTTTTTCATTTTGACAAAGCTGGCACACTTCTAGGCTGAGGGTGTTAACTGCTAGAAGCCCATGCCTTCATATCAGTGACCATTTTATACATCTTTTTTCACATTAGCAAGGAGTAATGGATGTTGCTTATTTTATTTTCTGCTACTCATATAATACCCACAGGGAGACTGAAGTTAAGATCTTCAGATATTTTAGCAATAAAGAAGATTCATAGCTCTCTTTTTGTATTTTCCTAGAGAGAGACAGTATATAGTCAATACAGGCACCCTAGTTTACCTCTCACAATTTGTGATGTGGTTGAGCCTGCAATGAAATACATGTATAGACTGCACAGCAGATGGGAATTTCTCTGCTAGTGTTGTAATGCAGTCCCATAAAATGGTGCTGAGCAGCTACCGTGGGTTTTGTTTGGTTTCCTCCTGCTCCTGCTCCTGCAGCAGCAGAGCTCCCGGAGCGCCCCGCGGGTCGCGGCTGCCTCCGTGTGCGCGCCCAGCAGCCGCACAGCGCAGCCCGGGCAATGCCGCCCGCTCTCCCGCCTGCGCCAGCTCCAGGGACATACCCCGGGGATACTGCACCCAACTCTGCCAGAACAAGTTTTTGCCATTTGACATTCATTTAAATAACGCTTCAAGGCTCTGACTATAAATAGTGATTGCTCTGTAGGATGAAACTTTTTCCTAGCTTGCATTTTACCCGCCATGCTCTTCCACCAGGGCTGCTGTGGATCCCGGGGGACATTGACTCTGAGACACAGCTCAGTGCAAAAAAAAAAAAAAAACCAGCTGAACATTCTACTTTGGTTGCTCACACGAACATGTACACACAAATTTACTGCCTGGCTCATCACAGGATTTTTATAATTTGGACGATTTGAACAATTATTCCTTTCAAATTCTTCATAATCCCTGTAGGCAGGAAAAGATGTGGGCTTTTTAAACGTGTTGATCTTTCCTTACGCTGCCTTCCAGATGCCCATCACTTGGTCCACATCTTGAGGGTAACCCTGGCATGTGATGGCAGCAGAGGCCTTATCAGCATAGCACAGATCAGACTGATTGCTTCACACTCTGTGTAGTATAGTTTACTGTGCCATGGAGTTTCTCTTTGTAGGCATCAATGTTCATTCCCACTTCCCAAACCTTTCTCCAACAAATCCTTCCAGGTATTTCTTATTCTTTTAGTCGTGCAGTTGGCCAAAGCCCCCTGTGCAGAGAAGCTACCATTGAGGGGTAGTCCCCCATTCACCTTTTTTTAAGATTTTTGGTTCTACTAGAGTTCTGAGTACACTCATCCTTCTCTTCCAGTTAGCCTCAAGTTTAACAAGTACACTCTGGTTCACCAGGATAGCAACAAAAAATTGGAAACAAACTTAATCCACAAGAGGCTTAAAATAGCACAGTAGTGGGAGGCTAGATGTTTCAGCTTGTTTTCACATTTTGAAAATTCCACTGTTTCCTTGAGAAGAGAAACAAAAGGATTACTTTGATGAAATTGTTTGGGTTTTTTTAGAAGCCATGTATTTGTTACAGAGTCAATACCAGACTTTGGGCATAATAACCCACAAGTAGCAACTTGACAGGAAAGTTAAAAAGGCACAAATTCTGTGAGGAACCTAAAACTGAACTAGGGATGCAGAGCTACAATGTGTTTTGATTATGACTTTCCCCAGTAATTGCAATAACCAAGCTAGCAAGAGCCATCACAGTACCTTACAAGTGATGCTTATGCCCTGCTGTGTTGTCCGTCCAACAGAGACTGGGGTGAAGTCTCCCATGACCATGAGGCCCAGGGCTGGTGAATATGAGGCTGCTCCTGTCTGTCTACAGACTCATCCACTCAGTCCTCCTGGTCAGATGGCCAGCAACAGACCCCCACCACAATGTCACCCGTCCCTGTCCTCCCTTTAATCCTGACCCATAAGCTCCCTCTCAACTCCTCATCCATCCCCAGGCAGAGTTCCATGCACCCTGGCTGGTCACTGACACAGAGGGAGCACCTCATCTTCCCTGCTGGTCCTTCCATCCCATCGCTTCTCTGTGATGCCACTGAGACCACAGCCTTGCACGTATGAGCACGTCTCTAACTCCTCCTGCTCATTCCCTATGATGCATGCATTCCCACAGAGGCACTCTTGTGTCCCTGATGAGACAGACTTCCTGGTAAGGTCTGTGAGTCCTTTGTGTTGCTCTGTAGGTGCTCCTGCTGACCTGTAATCCCTTTCCTGGCTCTGGGCATCTATGGCTGACACTGGCATCAAACTGAGATGAGGAGTGGGATGGACTGAGGCTCTCCCCTGCCAGCAACTTCAGTTTAAAGCTTTAGTTTAAAGCCCTCTTCACCAGCTTGGCAACCCTATGACCAAAAATGCTCACACACATAAACAGATGGTACAGTCCAGACACCCACTACACCACGTAAAAACTGCTTTATTGATTGCAGTTTACATGTTACAATTAACGAATGATTCCAATCATTAAGCCAGCTGCTTGTAATAAGCTGCCACCACAGTCACATGGGAACTGGACAAAGAGATGTTAGTTGCTGAGGCATCCTCAAATGGAATCAGTTCGGCTTCTTGGGCATTGAAGAGACAAGCAGATAATAAACAGTATACATTGTTCCTAAATTAAGAGACAGAAAATATATTTTCAGATTAACACATAGAATTCCTTTGAAGTCAGCTTTCCAGTTTGTTCCAGAAGAAATATTGACAATAAGCAGCTGCAATTCAGACAAAATACATTTCCACTGCCACATCTCAATTTTTTTCGGTGATTCATATTTTATAGAAAAAAAACCAAAAACTTAAATACATCTCCACAGGCTGCACAAAAATAAAGAGAAAAAAAAGTGGGGAGAGGCATGACTGTGGAATCTACACAATCATGCAGTAACAGTTACTCAATCTTAAAGTAGCTGAACTGAAAATCCATTTGACCAACACATTTAAGAGGCTATTGCAAAATTAGGTAACAAGCAACATAAAGATTACGTATGTACAGTATTATGAACCTTGGTTATAATTCTGCTAGTTTTCACAGCACATGAAAACCCAGTACATTGAGTATCACCTATCACTAAGAAGAGTCAGGCTAGTATGAAAACTGGTTCATATATGTGCTATAATTACACTTTACTCCTTCGCAGAATAGATGAAGAAGTTCTGTTTTTCTCTAACTTCATACATGAAACCTGAAGGCGTACTCAGACTATGGCACTTAGTCTGAGAAAAAGCCATATGAAAATCTAAACCTGGAAAAAGCATAAATCAATATACAGTATGTCCAAATGTGGCTTTTCTTCTCTACACAAACTTTGCATGTTATAAAGAAGAGACTGAAGGCATTGCATAATTATTTTACAGAGAAAACACCATCCATGTTGGAGATTGTACCAAAGAAAAAATATTTAAATATCAGTGCATTGGAAATTGTACCAAAGCATAAATATTTCAGTATTAGCCTTACCAAGCAGCGTCAGACCCGCAGTGGTTCTATACAACATAGAATCTTTTGCCCCACCTTTGAGATGCACTGGGAGTCCATTCTCCTCCTAATGGAAACAAGTGACAAAAATTAACTATTTATATGCAGTTCTTGCAATATTGTGTTAATATAACTACAATTACCCAGTGGAAGAATTACTACCCCACATTATCCTTCTGACTCCCAAAAGACACTGAACCTTATTTAGATCCCACTCTGTCCTGAAAGCTTTCACTCTGCTATCAGGTGATGACTCACTGAGGGAGTATAATGAATCATGTACACAGTTTGGATCTAAAGCAGTGAGTGGCAGATGCCTGAACACTTCTGACACCAGCCAGACCCCTCAGGTGCACGGGATGTGATTACCATCCCTAGAAACCTCCCATGCATCTCCAGTATAGTCAGTCCTGCTACAAGGAGCAACAGGGGGAGGAGTCTGTATTGTCACTTGCTGGCATACAGGAAATTGTTTTGCTCCACCCAAAGTAAAACTCCTAAGCACCAGATCCATGTGATCATTACCCCTGTCAGCAAGATGACGTTGCTCTGGATTTCAAGCCAGCCTCCAGTGCTGGTGACCTGCACCTTACCCCAAGCTTAACTTGCCATCCCACAAGAAAGGAATGAAAGGAGGAAGAGCTATGCCTATAGATCTCTGTCAGCAGAAACTGAACCTCTAACCCCCTCCCATCACCATCACCCTCCCATTTCCTTCCCCTTGGCTCACAGTGAACACCGTGCTCCTTAGTCAAGGGTCTCAACAAGACTGGCTTTCTCTTTCAAGGGAAAGGAAAGCAATAAAAAACCAAAACTATTTAAGGGGGCTTCTAATATACTTGGTCCCTTTCACTGAGCTGAAGACCAGTTTATCCTCAGTATGAAGCTACAGCACCAGGTTGTGGCTCACAGCTGGGATTACTCTCTTGAGTGTTCTCTGCTTTTACTACTTCACTTAGTGGCCCTATCAATCAGGAACAGAGAAAGTCAGAAATTATTTTGAAAGATTCAATAATTTTCAAGGAATTAATCCAATAATTTAAGACCTTTACAGTTTTCATAACTGAGAAATACAGTAATACCACATCCTCATTAAAAAGTATGGGGCTCATCTATAAGCTATAGAAAGAGATGTAAGATTTCAGGTTTACCTTTTCACTGTATTTCTGTCTTCTCACTCTTTTTCTTTATTTGTCCCTTGGACATACTCCCCCATATCAACTCATTTCAAAGTACTTTATCTTTGTACCATGTCTAATATTTAAGAGAAACTCCAGTACAAATTATTTCATGGGGTAAAAAAACCCCTAAAGAGTCAGCAAGTCAAGAATGCATGTAAAAATACTCAACCTCTGCAGAAAATAACTGCTAACTGCAAAAGCTCTAGTCATACAACTGATTTTGAGAGCTCTCTTCAGATGTAAAGGGGAGCCCGACTAGTTCTTTAGAAAAATCCATGCAGTTATGAGCTACTAAAACCTTGTTAATCTACTAACATTATACAACTCATTCATTACCTGAAATAGCTTCTGATTCTCAGAAACTCTATTTTCAAGCTGCCTGCGTGAAGCAGTGCTTATGGTTCTCTGGGAAATCTGGCGAAGAGCCTGAAATAAAAGATAAACAGTGTTTTAATAACAGTGACATTTTACAGCTCTGTCCACACAGGGTAGAAATTGCTTCTTTGAAAAGCAAGATGGAAATGGGACAGCAAAAAAAAGAAAGGCTTTTAAACAAGCAAACAAACATACAAAACTTCACCAAAACAGGCTGGTTTTGAATTCAGTAAATTTTTCAGCCAACTGTGTAAAGGACTGCTTAACTAGCTACCTGAAAAGGAGAAACTCGGGAAAATTACTTTCAGTAAGATACAACTGATTTATGGATCTGCAGCATAACCTTCAGGTTCCCTTTCAGGGGAAATCTCAGCCTCTGCCCCTTAGACCTCAGTCTTAGGCACTATTTTCTGTGTCTGACTAGCGAAAGGGACAATAATATTTTTGACGAAAATATTTGTGTTTCTGAGGACAACGAATTCCTGTCACTGCTGCAGTTCACCTAGGAGCCACCAGCACAGGAGACAACCTTCACAGTGCTAAGGAGGCACCTTCATCCCACCACACCGCTTAAGTCACCTTGCTGTGTCCTAAGCTGGAATCTGTTTCCACAGACTGATCATATAGGGCAGCCTACCAAAATCAATGACCTATATACAATTCTTTAATCTGCCTTTGCTAAAATATCAAGGCTCAAAGCGCAGTAGCTCTACGCTGCCAGCGGCCTCGGCCTCCTTCAAGCAACATTGACAACACATCGTTCCCACACAATTACCACCGCTGAAAACGCAGCCACGGGGCGAGCAAACATACAGGTGATGCTGGCTGCAAGGAACGGGACCAGGCATCTCCTCTCCTTACCCACCCCAAATAAACAACTATAAAATATACCTCCTCAGAGACGAGCTAAGCCTACCCGAGCCCCGCGACTCAACCTTATCCTCTCAAGTCCCTGAAGCTCAGCACGACATGGACCTTGCCCCGACCCCCGCAGGTCGCTCCGCAGCGCCCGGCAGGGAGAGCGGCCACCAGGGCCGAGCCCCGCAGCCGGGCGGGCACCCTGAGCGAGCCCCACACAGCGCCGGCGGCAGCGGGCCGCTCTCCCCGGGCCTCACCTGCACGTTCCGCCACATCGCGGCTGTTGGTCCTGTCACCTCCCGCCGGCAACAAGGGCAGCGGAAGGGGAAGCGGCTCCCCCGCCCACGGCGGACACACCATAGAGGGAGCGGCCCGGAGCGCCGCCGNGGCCCGGGAGCCCGGGCTGAGACCGCAGCACCGGGAAGGAGGAGCGGTGGCCTCTCAGAACACGCAGGGCCGGCAGCGGCTGAGGCACACCGGGAGCTTTTGATTGCCCACGCCACACAGCCCTGGCGGGGAACCTGCTGCCTCAGGATTCTGTGGTTGCCGGCCGCTTCTCTGCGCCTTCAGAGGGCGCTTTGGGAAATCCATGAAACGCCCCCCCGAGCTCCTACATACACAATTTTAAATCTCCTTTCGTTGAAGAGTTTAATACCTGCAGAGGGCGGGATGCTCCTGGCAGAGCAGCACCCTGGGCTCTCTCTGTTCGTATGGACTCGCTGGACATCCCCAGGGGCCGCCACTGCAGGCAAGGATGCCGAGCGAGGCAGAGACTGGGTCCGACTCAGGGGACGGGCTGTGGCACCCCTGGGTGGATGTGGCATCCTTTGTTGAGCCACTACACTCAGAAAACCCCGAACTACCCCATGTAGTACCTGCCCACTGCCTCAAGCTCCGTTAGTTGCTGGAATACAGAGTACTCTGTATGTCGGAAAAAAAAACAAAAAAACAAACAAAAAAAAAAACAAAAAAACAAACAAAAAAAAAAACAAAAAAACAAACAAAAAAAAAAACAAAAAAACAAACAAAAAAAAAAACAAAAAAACAAACAAAAAAAAAAACCACACAAAAAAAACCAAACAACGTCAGCTTCATGTTTCACCGTGTATAATTACATAGAGTGAAGAAATGCCGGAATTATATGAAATACAAACCTACTCGAGTCTCTCGAGTCTCAGGGAAGTAATATTTGGCCTTCAAGAAACTACTCTGAAAAGCCTGTGTTTTCTCTGCATTGCAGATCTAGTAATTGCATCTTCTCATGCTTCAACCTTATGCTGAAATACAATGCTGTCGGGAATGCTCTTTCCTGGCTTTGCTGCAGTTGAAGTGCACTTAGTTTTTGGCATTACAATACTTTTGCACTGCTGCCAAACCTCATGATGAGCAACGTGTGTCAGACACGACAAATTAGTGCTCAATTCAGTATGAAAATAACAAGGATCATACCTCAAAGCACTACACTTCTCAATCTTATGAGCTGTCCCAGAAAGAAACTAAAAATGCAATGATGAAGAAGCATTTATAGGTATAGCCTTAGCTGTACAGAATATTAAAAATAGCATTTAGAAAGTACAGTCATGAGCAAATAGGTGCTTTAACAAAGGAGGAAACTGGATGCATTATTTAACAAATGGTTTTCAAACATTCAAGCAGTGCTATCACAGAATAACACTCAAAAATACATTACTACCACTGTAAGACAGATTTCCATTCATTCCTCTTGCAATCTTATGAGTGTATACAATATTTTATTCTGATTTTCATACACTCAGTTGTATTGAGATACTGGTAAAAGGATCATAATTCACAGAGAAATTATTATTCCTAATTTCTGCTCTGTGGGCTACTTTCTGTTATGTCTGAAATCTAAATTTCAGGGACATTTTCTGTAAAAATCCATTTTACAACAAAAGGCCATACCTAAGGATTGGCACGTGAGTTACCTACTGATCAAAGCTACATAATAACTGCTCAGAGCAAGCTCAGCTGGTCTCTTCACTGTTGACTAATTTGTGAAGAAATTAAAACTTGAGGGAATGAGTAACTTGCTGCTTTAGGATGAAGATGTTTCATTAGGAAAAAAAACACATCACTTCTTCCTAACTGAATAGAGCAACTCTTGCATGTATTGCATTGTATAACAAAATTTTTCTCAAAACTCATTATTGAACAGTTCTGTTTAAGCCAGAAAGAAAGCAGGCCTGTTAGTCTAGCTGTTTAGAAGCATTTGTCACAAAAAAAGTGTTCTACCTCTTCAACCAGTAATACAAGGGTACATCAATCCTGCTAAAGAGACGACACATAAAATTAGGCCTCAGCAGGCGATCCTAGGGACAATATTTTCCTTTCTTCCAAAAATATCACAGTCCAGTCCTTCCCATTTTCATAACAGAACTAATGAGGTTAATTACATTCTTGCACCTGTAACACTAAGCATCTCACAATTTTATTTTGCAAAATTTGGACACAGTCCTCAGGTAAAAATTCAATTAAATTTACACATAACTCTGGTATTCCATTTGCTCAAATTGTTTATTTTACATGATCTTTATCCAGGATCTAGTGAGAAAGATCTCCACATACTTCCTTTTAATTTACACTTTTTTAAAACTTCTTGAGCTTCCTTAATGATTGACTTACACTTTTCTTCCTCTTTATTTCATCCCTATGAAAAAATGAGAAATAATCTTCCAACGTCAGACTTTGTGGACAGTATCACTTCACTTTCAAGCACAGGCTAAAGATGTTCAGACTGGGAGGCTTATGGGGAGGCAGTTTCCTACTTGAGACTCAGGTCATGTAAGGACCTGCTAATTCTTATCGGGCCATTTCGTAATAGTCTTCAGTCTTAATTGATACTGTCAAGTAAGATTAGACTTCACATGTAGGCACAGAATGCAATATGGTGATCGAACATTCTGTGAGCTAGAAGGGAGAATTTTTACATGAAAATACTCCTGGTGCTCTGAGGAAAATTTAATACCACTACTAATCAAACAAGTAAAATCCCAAAACTTTTCACAATTGGGCTTTCTGAAAATAAACATCAGAGTCTATTTTTACACTGCCAGAAGCAGTCCCTTCTATAAACTGGCCACATTGCTAAGAAGCGAGCAAGAATAAAATTGACTTAGATGTTCATCATGTTTTCTTCTTCTTTGAAAGAGAGCATTTTGGTCAGGTTGCTCAATACAGACAAGCCTGTTATATGTGTAACATTTTGGGGTATTGGAGAGGTTTCATGTTGAGTTACTGAATTTTAAAAAAAGCCCAAAAAACAACTTGTGTAATATCAAGGATAGATCATATTTTCAGGAAAGATCAGAAACCGCTGTCTTGTCACAGGAGCTTTGAAGTTCTGATTACTCTGTTTATGCACTGTTGTCTTCTTCAGCAGCTGCACTCCAGTAAGTAACTTTTTTTAATTTACTGTAGGTACCTGATTTAGACTTAAGTCACCTTTTTCCACCAAGCACTCTCTTCAACTCAAGTCTAACTGTTCTCTCACTGCAAGTAAGGCATGTGAGAGAAGGATGCAGTCAATAACATTTCCTGTGAATCCAATCCAACCAGCCATGCTCATTGCTCTACTTGCAAATGTTACTTGACCTACACTCTCAGCATTTCCTCCCTCAGAGATTTCTATTAAAAAAAGACAAGACTTGTATGCTTCAAGGTTTGACATTCATAATTAATCCTTGAAAGATTCCAAGGATCCTCCAAGGATCTCCATTGTCATCAACATGACATCCAGACAAATGAGTATGAGTGAGTGAAGAGTTTACAAATTTGACCAATATTTTAAACTCTTATAAGCATTTTAAACTCCATGGGCACACTGTCCCATGTATTTACTGCTAAAGGCTCCCAGAGAACCCACTTAATGGCAACAAAAACCAGACGGCAATTCTCACCCTGGTGCACTTCACTGAGATTGCAGATACATTGGCAGCTATAGTCAGTAAAAAAAAAAAAAAAAAAAAAAAAAAAAAAAAAAAAAAAAAAAAAAAAAAATGAAAAAAAAAAAAAAANTGCAGATACATTGGCTGCTATAGTCAGTAAAAAAAAAAAAAAAAAAAAAGTAAGGCATTGAAAAATATTACAAGGTGAAGACAGAAAAATGCCTCTTTTTTAATTTTAAGCACAGCCCAAAAAGCAGCCTTTCCCACTTGGAAAAAATAGGAATTATGAATGAAGCAGAATATATTTGCATTTCAAGTGACAAACACAAACTTTAAAAATCAAAATATTTTAATAACCAGTAATTGTGAAATATCCCCTTGCTCATTTACTCTGTCTTGGACTAGCAGCTACTCCACAGCTGAAAGCCAGTTTAACACGTTCTGCAACTTTTCAAGGGTACATTACCCTTATTTTTTAACTCCAGCAACATGAACACAACACTAAATAAAATCTTAAAAGGTACTATTTGAAAGCCCTGTTCTGCCAGGCTGTACTATGCAAATAAATTATTACATGTAGTTACAGAAAGCTAGCACACTGGAAATGCTGCCTCATTCCACAGTTTATCCAGACTTGCACATTTAAACTCTTAGGCTACGCAAGTAATTAAGTAAAACCAGTCATGTGATTATGTGATAAATACATAGTTTTGTTTAAAGTTGCCTGTAGATTAAGCTATTGGACCATGCACTTTTGTAATAAATATGCAATCCCAGAAATACAACTCATTTAAAACTGCATTTACACTTAATGATGTCGTTTCATCCAGATAAAAATAAATGTATGTTCAAGAACAAAACCAAACCTCTTATTAAATGGTTTGCAGAATTTATTAGGTCTCTTTTAATATACTCCATACTTTATCAAGCTAGTTGCATATAAAGTGATCTCCACCATATACATTACAGTTTCTGTGCATCATCTAAAAAAAAGTCACCAAAAATAATATTTTACAGGTTGCAGTTAACTTTTAATTAACCTAAAGGTGAATCCTTCTGTAATTTAAGACAATAACCTGCCCACTGCATCTAACTGCAATATTTAAATTATGTTTCACAGCAAGCTAAACCTGCATTTCAGGGAAAAATGTCATTGCCATCCCAACTTCTGAACTTCTACAGTTTACTTCCTTAACACCACAAAAATATCATGTGGTGTTCACTCCAAATAAGGAAAAAGTATACAATTCCCTTAAAACAAAGCCTGCTCAGAATACATATGCTTTAAAAAAATTATGAAACTCGAGTAAAAGGAATTCACCCCAGTAAAAGGAATTCACCCCGATGTATGAATGGAAAAAACCTTTTAAGTTCTTCTTGATTAATGCTTGGTGCTGCTCAAAAAGCAAAACCAGCAAAAAGTGAACTAGGATTGGATATGACTTAAAGCAAAGAAAATTAGAAAAAGATTATATCTGTAACAAGCATGTCCCAATTTAGAACAATCTTTTAAAGGGTCTCACACAGATAATTAACAAATAGGTTTTCTGGTATTTTCATAGGATGCTTGTTTACTGGCCAGGCACATATATTGTAAATATACAAAGAATCCAGAGTGCTGAAGTTTACAGAGCACTTAAACGATTTAATATAATAGAGGTGGGTAGGACACAGGAAAAATATTTAACAACTTGTATAAATATATTAAAATCTCAGCAAGAAATGTAGGAGCCCATGCACACAAGACAAGAAAACATTTAAGACTTGACTTCTTCCAACAGCACTGACACCTGAATTCTGGAAAGTCAACAATTTACAGTATCTTATAACCATCTTTCTCCACACAATCTAAATGTACTGAATCATACCGACATTACATAGCACGTGAACAAGCAGCAGATGCATCAAGGGAACAGGAGCTATATGCATCATGTGGCCTGCCCAGTGAGAGGCAAACATCAGAAAAACTGTTTCTGACATAGGCAGAGATACAATCAATAGAGCTAATTGTATACCCGTCATTTTCAAGAGTTAATCCAAAGTATGGGAAAGGGGAGCTTTAGGTAAAAATTATGCACCCAGTCTCAGAAATGACAGAAGCAGAGATTTGTCTTTCAAAAACTGGGTCCATTCTGGACTGGCCTTGATGCACATGCAGTACATTTATTTTCAGAATGCAAGATTAATTGGGAATGTCTGCACTGGTGTTTCGATTGCCGTATTTGTGATGAATGAACAGCAATACCACTCCTAAGAAGAAGCATATGGACCCAACAGTGATGTAAGCAATTCCCAGGAAGGGATTTTTGCCTCCCATCCACGAGATGGTGCTTAGGATCATCCTTTTTCGTCCATCAAAACTGTGTACAGGATAATCTGAAAAAAACATTTAGGAAAACAAGAAGCAAGTTTCCAAATACAGCTTGAAGTGGGCACATGAAAATTTTGGGTCATTTCACTCAGGTTCCAAATACTAACTGCTGCCTCTGGAACTGGAATTGCAAATATGAAACATTCAGCTGTTCTTTTTGGATAAAACTAATCTGGGCATTGTCAGCTACTTCAAAACAAAAGCCATGTTAGGAGACACTAACCCGAAGAAGAGTAAAAGGCATGATTTTGTGTGTTTATGAAAGTAGCTTCAATAAAGTGAGGGAAATATAAATTTTAGTCCTTGTGTCTATTTTACTACAAAATTTTACTTTATATTCTATCAGTTTTACATGCACTCCCCACAGTTTTACAGCAAAGGAGAACACTGCAGTAGCTATATAAAAAGTATCATTAAGTGCTTTTGAATTTCAAGAATTCAGTAACTATGACAACCCTCCTTCTCTAGTCTCCCGCATTTCTACCTAATATTTAGTCTCCCCAAAAAAGAATGACAGACCTCCACATGATCCACAGCTCTCTCATTTTGTGACCTTCAGAGTCAGTCTGCCTTTCATTACATAATGTCATTTCACCTTGAAGTTACAGTTCTTAAATTCCTTGGCTACCAGCTATCTCTGTTCTTTCCTCTTTTCCTATGATTTTCTCAATTCCTTTCCAGCACCCAACCAATCTGATTTCCCTGTCTCTATGAAGCTATTAATGCTATAAAACTAGCACATTAGTAAAAGATGGTAACAGTCTATCTGGGTCTCAGTGCCAGTTTTCAACCACAGCTCAATACCATCTCTTTTTAGAGATGGTAAGAAGAAAGGCTAGCTCCATCTGATAACTTGCAGATATGTATTTGCATAATCCAGCTAAGGCCTGCTTCCAAAGGATACTGTATGCAATATCCAAAGAGTATTTTCCAGCCTGTAAGGTAGGCTGAAAGCTGTTCTTCCTTTCGATGAGACGGTAGAGCTTGCGAAACGTTGGCAGAGCAGCCGTGCGCATCCACACGATGAAGTCCTCATTGATAAAGCCATTGTTGTCAGGCTCTGAGTCCAGCATATACACTGGCTTGGGCCAGTTCACAGGTTTTGTTGTGCCTAGGATTAAACAAAAATAATAAAGTATTTCAAATACAGGACTGAGTAACACACTGGCTCATCAAAATCCATTCTAATGTCACAAAAACCACATTAACTTCTAAACAGTATGAACAGACAGGCTGACTCACTACTACTGCAACACATGGGCTGTTTAAGAACTTTTTATTTTGCAGTTTAAATAGTTTGAATTCTATAAATAAATAACATAATTCATTAACAGCACTGTCCATTTTAATTGTTTAAACAATTCATGCATGTGGGAAGTCATGTCTCAAAGCACTGCTTGGTGGGTAATTCTCCATTATGATGATAGGCTCTCTGCTCACTTGGTACAATTTGAAAATCACTTCCTGAACCACGAGCATGTAATATTGTAAACATCATTTCAGATTATGTCCAAATGCTTTTGCTACTGTTATTGGAAATACAGTTCCACACTGTATTAAGGTAAGGTATCTGCTTTTCCAAGGGTAGCCATCACACTGGCAACATGTAATTTGGCTATGACTAAGCAAGAAACTCACATCAGGTAAAGCCTGAAGTTATTATATACCTTGCAGAAACACACATGCTCTTAGAGCCCTGAGAAGGGGCTTTTTCAGACATAGTAGCCAAAGGAAACTTTTATTTGCCAAACTGTGTATCACCTAAAAAATGAGACACATCAGTCACTTGGAATGACAAAAAAAAAGAATCCGTTTTTTTAGAGAACAGCACAACCTAGCCGTAGAAACATTTAAACTCATAAACATATGAAAAGTTTCATTTAACAACTGCAGGATTTCTTTTAAGTTAAATCCAAACACAATAGAACTTGTACTGGTCTTGACTGGAATAAAATTAAATTTCTTTACAGTGGCTGCTATGGGACAATGTTTTGGATTTGTGCTGGACACAGTGTTGATAAAGAGTGACGTTTCTGTTATTCCTAAGCAGTATTTGCCAGCATCAAGGCCTCTTCTCCTCACCTCACCCCACCTGTGAGGAGACAGGAGAGGTGTCCAGGAGAGATTGGGAGGGGACACAGATGGGATAGCTGATCCCAGATGACCAAAGAGATATCCCATACCACAGAAAAGGGCAGGTAGAGGTAGGTAGGACCTACTTTAGCTCAGGGACTCGGATGGCGGTGAGAAATTATTTTTATTTGCATTACTTGTTTTTCTTGGGTTTTATTTTCCTCACTCCTTGCTGTGTTTTTGGTTTGGTTGTTTGTTTTTTAACTACTGAACAGTCTTTATCTCAACCTATGTGCCTTCTCAGTTTCAGGCTTCCAATTCTTCCTTCCACTGAGCAAGGGCATGGTGAGTGAGGCACTGTGTGATGCTTAGTTGCCAAGTGGGTTTAAACCCCAGCAGTGTACATTACACATGTTTTAGTATTCAGGGTACCAGAAAAAATCAGAAATTAAAAACTACCAAATTAATGATTACAATAAAGGTAAAAACCAAGCATGTTTATCAGAAATTTGCAGCTTTTATTATTATAAGACAACCTTTCAAATAGCAGAGTAGTCCTTAGCTTGGATTTCTTCAGAGAACGTTTATTTAGCACATTCAGTAAAATGTCAGTGAGGCAAAACTCTGAAATCAAAATGTGTTTGAAATCAAAACTGAAATTAAAAGGTGTTTGAAGCATGTTGCTGTTCTTAAAATTTCACCTTTTTTCTTTTTTTACCTTGGAAAAGCGCAGTTAAGTTGTTTCCATCTCCTGTAGGATTCCTGAACTTTACATTTTTATCTGTCCACCATGCAATGCCTTTTTTGATCAAAGTAATTGGAGTCCTTGTGTCATTATCAATGCGGTACAACTCCAGTGTATCTAAAGACAAAATCAAATCAGAAGACCAGCTATAGAAACATTCATTAGATAGATGATCCTGATAAGCACTGAAACAATTACCTCCAGGAGAAAACAAAACAAAAATAACCGGGCAAGGCATTTACTATCTGCCTGACACAATCACAATCTGTTCTGTAAGAATCAGTGTATATGAGATAGCAGTTTATTATCCATGTATGATATCTATGTTTCTACATCACAGTAGCAGTAGCAGATTCTCACAACAGGTATTTCCAACCTTTGTGTGCTATGAGATTAAATTAATTCTCCTAGCAATTTTTAAACAAGTACAAGCAGTACAAGATATTTATTTTATTCTGAACAATGAAAATGTGTTAATTCAAAACAAAAAAAGCCCACGGTATCTTTATCCAGAATAATGTGCAACACAACAGAAAACATACACTAGATCACAGACCCATATAAATGATAACTTAAAATTGTGACCATACCATTAAACATACTGTTGGCAATAGCTCCACAAGGAGCAATGGGCTTGTCCTCGTTTGTGCGGTAAGGCTCACATTCCTTACTTGGATTCTGATAGTTAGAAAGAAAAAAGGCAAATGAGTCTGTGCTGCTTTATACAACTAACTTGCTTTTTACTACATGATCAACATGAATTATAATACTTTACAGTTATTTTCAGTAAACAAAACATCAATTCCTTATGCTAGTCTACTGTTATGCAAAAATTCTAGTACCTTATTATCATGAAACTAAATATTCTATGTGGTGATTTATGCAATAGTCAGAAATTAGTTGCTCATTCACATCCAAGCATGAATACCTACAAGTAGTGAACTGTTGTCTCCATTTAGCTGGCTGTCATCTCGAGATTTCACGTAACGACGGTGGTTTTGATAAAAGTTGGAAAGTCCATAATACATGAATACATTGCTCTACAAAAAGCAAAATGGGGAAAGAGGGATTTCATTCACACAAACCTGTAATTTTAAGTTCTTAAACTCTTATGTTTATAGCAACATTCATAAAGTAAGAATCCTCAAACTTCATACTGAGTATATAAAAGTACTAATCTAGCAAGGCTGAAGTCAAACAATATAAATGTGCCACCAACTATCAGAATGATATTCACCAGCACTAATCCCAAGACCTGTCTTGTCTGATGTAGAACCCATAAGCCTCATTTGCCTCCAATCTGCCAGAAAGCCCTTATCTGGTATTTCCAATTCCTGTTAAACTGAGATTTTTTATATCATGCAAAAATTTTTTTATCTATCTCAGTTTTTATATCTACTCTCCAGCTATGTGTCACATAGGGTAACTCTGAATGTGTAAAACACAAGCATTCCACTTAACATTTTACATTTCCAGACAAACGGAGGCATTAAGAAACATTTCATCCCTCCTGATGAAAAAGGGAACACAAAAATCAGATCCAAGATCAAAGTAAAATTAAAAATAATCCTCTAAAATAGAAAAAAAATATTTAAGTGACAAAACTTTAGTTTTCAATATGAAATAGATCATATAAACTGTTCTGACTTCACCCTGCATACAGGGCAGCATACCTCAAATGAATGTTCCAGGGTGAAATTGATGGTGCATGTACAAGGGGGTGTGCTGTCCCAGGACACATTTAAGCATTTGTTGCAGGGACTAGAAGGTTCTGTTCCCGTATAGTCAATCTGTAACAGGAAAAGCAGTCATTAATTTACAATGGGAAAGTAAAGAAAAATTAGTAAGCAAGAGAGTTGCTGTGGCATTCATTGTGCAATCACATCTCAACACAAGAGCACATTCAGGCCTACCTGACAATCTCAAGAAGTCTCTTCCAACCTTAACCATTCTGTAAATTAGTTTTTGTTTCTGACTATATGCTCAATTTCAGACGCAAACAAATTGAACACTGAGGTGAAATTACTCCTGGAGCAAAACCATACAAAACAAACAAGCCCCCCGCCCCCGCAGTCCCAACCCCACCCCAAACCAACTAACCAAAAAAACCACACCAAAATAAAACCAGCAGACACTCCAGACAACGTGATGTTTCCAAACACACACACACTATGAAAAGCAGATCTCAGCTTTTACATGCTTTAGTAGATTAGCCAGTTAGACTAAACTTTTAAAAGTCTAGATATTTAATAAAAAAAATATTTGCATTAGAAAACTTGCTTTGTTTGCATTTTTAGCCACCTAATTAGAAGAAAAAATTCAAAAATCACTTAATGCCCAAAAATTGTCCTAAAACAGGAAAGATTACACCCATATTGTTTTGTCAGGAATGGTAAGGACAAGAAAGATGATCCATATTAATCTGGCTTATACAGTATGATCTGTCTTGAATACTGTAGCCCATAAAAAGCATTTTTTAAAAATCTGTACAATTCAGGCTTAGCAGCCACAAGCTCACCCTACAGTCCAAGCCAGCTCAAGTAGCTTGACCACATCAGCTCTCTCTCACGTGCAGCTCCAGCAAGTGTGGCAGGAGAAAGCTTACGTCTGCCTATAAAAGATGCATTTCTACACTTAGCATGAATTACCTATTTTAGAATTTAGACTCAGATTGGTGAAATACATACCTCACTGCAAAAAAACTGTGCAGCAGCAGTAGCATTCAAACTAGAACATCTATACAGCTATAGGAAAGGCTGCTGCCAAGTAGTTTGTGCTGATTTATGTTTGTAGTGAAAGGCATAACCAAGAACTAATGATTTATGACTGGTCCTAATACCCATATTAAGGTTAGCTAAAATAAACACACAAGGTGTGTTTAAGAAAGAAATGAAGCCTATTTTCCTCAGCATCTTGTTCAGGGTCTCTCTTCCTGTGATTTCTCCAGTATCTATTAAGCTACAACCAGCTCCATCAGCAAGCACTTTTATTGATTGGCATTTGCTCTGCTGCCAGATTTCTGACAGACAAAACCTACACGCTAATGAGCCTAGCTGCAACTAGACAGCTTCAGAAGCGATTACCTGGCAGAGAGAGGGAGATTGAGAGAGCATCACGATCTTTGCTGCTCAGCTGAACACGATATTAAGTTTATGCTGATCTAGAAATAGCACTGCTGCAGCAGCCATGACCAGCTCTGTTTAGCTACAGCAGACAGACCCCACTGCTGCTCTCAATGAACAATGCATCTCATTTGTTGAAGGCTAACTCGGGGTGGGTGTGCTCTGCTAAAGTAAGCTGAAGCAAGCATTTCCTTTAGAAAGAACTTGCCAGTGTGAGAAGTTGTTTCAGGTCAAGACTGCACGCTAAAGACTAAGATTGCAAAAGACTAAAGACTTCACTTTTAAAAATGTAATTGACTAAATTCTGTGGAGCATGGAATTGATGTACATTGAAGCAGTACCTTGCTTTGATGCACTGTTATCAGCTTGCATGCTATCAAAGAGCTTTCCTGCACAGTAACCGCCAACACAAGTGTATTTTTCTGCATCTACATTTACAGATTACATTCAAGAGAGAGCTTATTTAAAAGGATGAAGGTATCCATCTTCACCTCTTGACAAAGTAACACTTTTGACCATGAGAACTAAGGACTGAATATGGAGTCCATGGCAAGAACCTGCCTGACCCCACTCTTCTGTCCCCTGGGATCAGCCAACATCTGACAACCAGACACAGTGAGCCCTTCCAAAAACCTCCAGATTTAAGGACATTGGGTATATCCAAGTTATTCCACACCAACGGCATTCCAGGCTGTTGATGTCTGCCAGCTGACATACACCTATAGAAATAACAATTACTGCATACACATATTCTCCAAACTATTTGTGATTTTGCAGACTTCATACTTTGTCCTACTCTGCTTAACCATTTCTTGTATAAAAGGCAATCCATAAATCTGGTCCTCTTTGCAGTTCCTCTTTGTAGGTTTTATTAATTTTTGTATCATTTCTGACACGTGCAGGGCTACAGAAACTGCACACAAGCCTGAAGATGTAGGCAACAGTAATGTACTTGCTTTCAGTTATCCATTCCTAGCCACACCTTAAGTCAATCTGGCTTTTTAGCTATCATTATGCATTTCACAGCAGCAGTCACAGCACAAAGATCTCTTTCCTACACATTTAATACTTTGTATATTCCTCACAGTTTATCATATATTAATATGTTCTTTCAATGCTTCTTATTCCCTCTGTATATATTAAAAAAAAAAAAAAAAAAAAAACCCACCAGAAAACCACACCTCCAGGACATACAGAACTCTCTCATCCTTTACTAACAGGCAAGAAGATATTTACATAGCTGATTAATTTTCCACCCAAATGAACTATTTTAACAACAGACTCAGGATAAATGACTGATTAAACTTTTGAAGCCATGAAAAAATGCTAGAGAAAACACAACAAAAACTCAATAGTTCTAGTACACTTAAATTGTTGGAAATCTTCCACATTTGAATTCAAGACATCGTATAAAGGAAATCAATGGAAGAGGTACATTTTGCTGCTCAGTCCTTGCACCTGTAGAAGAACAGTGCAGTCACAGAGATACTAATGGCTATCATACCCTGTTTCAGGAAAGAGTGACTTGAACCTAAATATGTATTCAGGGTCACAAATTATACATCCTATTCAATTCCAATCCACTAAGTTTACAGGCACATGCACACACATTTGAGAGGTATGCTATTTCCTAGGAGGCAGGTGTAAATAACCACCTGTGCTTCCTCCCCTGATTACATTTCTAAAAAAGCTTAGTCACGGCATGTAGCTTCTGGATGTCTTGTCTCCCACAGCTAAACTTACAGCTGTTTGTGAATAACTTTTGGAGGTTATAACCAAAGCCAGCATTCTAACCAGGGATGTATGTCATCTAAGCATGTATGGGACAGCAGTGTCTTAAACTGCACCCCTCAGTGGTGTTTAGAGCCCAGATGTTGGTCCTAATTGGTGAAATGCTTTATCTGTGTTCTGCAGCTGCAACTATAAAGCCTTTTTTGATTTAAACTTGCCTTTTTTTTGAAACTCAGCTGCCTTTAGGATGATAATCTCACTTGCAGAATGTTACTGGATAAGCACCTCATAAAACACGTATGAGGATCAGGCAACAAAACACAAAGTTCCCCCTTCTGACTTACCACAGGCTCCAAAGTCCCTCCTGTCCTCACAAAAGCCTAACAATTTTAGAGAATTTCAAGGGTGAAAGAGTAAATCCATACAGCAAAACAAACAAATGAAACTCTTTCCAGTCTTGAGTATCTTGAAATTAGAGAGGATTGAAGGCTTGTCCCTGCCAGCTGGGCTCCACCACAAATGGTTACTGCTGCTGTATAAACACAACCTGAATGTGTAGGGGAGCGTTGGTTGTGCTCCCAGCTCACCTACAACTTTTATGCCAAATGTTACGTGGGAGCAGCTGTTTTTTGGGTTCTACTGGAACTTACCAGGAATACCTGACTGAGCTGCGTAAGCAACAACAGTATATAAAAATCCTGTATATGCATACAGCAGCAATATAGGCACAAGAAGTCGCATACATTTTTGGACTCATGAAACTGATGCTTTTCTTGTTCCCAAAGATCAATCAGTCATAATGGAAAAATTATATATTTGTCCAATTACAATGATCTAAAACTTTCTACTGCTTTTTAAATGCAACTGGCTATTTTAAATGCAGTTGTCAACAAAAATCAGATATAGCAAGGATATTTTTATACTTCTCTCTACAGAGTTGAAAATGTGCAATTGTATTTACCTTAAATATGCTACAACATGACAATTTAAAAATCTTTGTGCCCATGACAAGTTGGCTATGTTCTCTGAAGCACCTGTGCCAATTTTCAGATGTTCAGTATAACCCCAACACTTGATATAAGAAGCAACTATTTTCTAAAAAATATGCTTACATACAAATTAGGATGCTGTAAAACACACTTCAGCTTTTTCCCTTCTGCTTTTCTCCTTAACTGTAACTGTAGATCTTAACATAAAAGGGGGTAAAATTGGTTTCGTTATAACCTTACTTGCATTTTAAAAGAAATACGGAAACTCCATTCATTCCCTACCTCATGATTTCTTTAGCTAATTGGGCTTCAGTGACAATTCACTGCCACCAGCCAAGCTGTGGCACTGTCTTAAACACTACTTATTTGAAACTGACAGCTTAGTCCAGTAACTGGAGTGATGTGCTTCACAAAAATTCATATTCTCCAATGAAACAACACAACAAATAACCACACACCTTCTTCCCTACAATCAATCTCAGTCATATTAGCTCAGCGAAACTAATAATAGCTGTCAATTGCTTCTCAAGGCTGTCCTTCCCTAAGCCCTGCAGGTTATTGCCTTTCAACACAAACCGGTTCTGTTATCAAATGGATCTCTGTGATGTACAGTTCAGTTTCCAGCTAATGCTCAGCAACTTTTCACAGCAGTAGCATGACTGATAAACCTGATAAAAATAAAACGCAAATCTGATAAGACTGTAAATCTAATAAACTTCAACTCAAGTTTTGGGTCAGTTAGAAAAAGCCATACTCTTCGATCCCTGTTTCCAAGCTTACTCTGGACACCCTGGTCTCCCATACAACACCTGCAACATTAAATCATCGGTGCAGGTAGGAATAACAGCACTACATTCTCCACAGAGCTTTGTCCTGAAAACACAATTACTTTGGAACATTTGAAGATAAATAATGGACTGCCACAGGCTATCCCACGGATGATGCACTTACTGTCTCTACTGCTGAGGAAAAAAACGTGCACTGGGCTGTGTTGATTAAATGCTGGCAGTAACTTCCCTGGAAGCTCCCTCGGGAGCACTGACAGAGCTCACGGAAGAGCTACAGCCTATGCGGAGATGAGTGTCAGCTCGGCGTCTGCTCAGGGTAATTAATGGACTCTTTGCTGACGAGCACAGACGTTAGGGCGGATCGGAGCCGCCCGGCTGCCGCGTCCGCCCCGCCTGGGTCCCCGCCTGGGTCCCCGCCTGGGTCCCCGCCTGGGTCCCCGCCTGGGTCCCCGCCTGGGTCCCCGCCTGGGTCCCCGCCTGGGTCCCCGCCTGGGTCCCCGCCTGGGTCCCCGCCTGGGTCCCCGCCTGGGTCCCCGCCTGGGTCCCCGCCTGGGTCCCCGCCTGGGTCCCCGCCTGGGTCCCCGCCTGGGTCCCCGCCTGGGTCCCCGCCTGGGTCCCCGCCTGGGTCCCCGCCTGGGTCCCCGCCTGGGTCCCCGCCTGGGTCCCCGCCTGGGTCCCCGCCTGGGTCCCCGCCTGGGTCCCCGCCTGGGTCCCCGCCTGGGTCCCCGCCTGGGTCCCCGCCTGGGTCCCCGCCTGGGTCCCCGCCTGGGTCCCCGCCTGGGTCCCCGCCTGGGTCCCCGCCTGGGTCCCCGCCTGGGTCCCCGCCTGGGTCCCCGCCTGGGTCCCCGCCTGGGTCCCCGCCTGGGTCCCCGCCTGGGTCCCCGCCTGGGTCCCCGCCTGGGTCCCCGCCTGGGTCCCCGCCTGGGTCCCCGCCTGGGTCCCCGCCTGGGTCCCCGCCTGGGTCCCCGCCTGGGTCCCCGCCTGGGTCCCCGCCTGGGTCCCCGCCTGGGTCCCCGCCTGGGTGCCGGCAGGCCGGGAGGGGACCGGATTTCCCGGAGTCGCGGGCGGCCTCCCGGCAGCCGATCCCCGCTCGCCCTGCCCGGCTCGGCCTCCCCAAAGCCCCGGCCCGGGCACCCCCGCCCCGCGCACCTCGTACTCGCGGATGTTGTTGGAGGTGACGAAGATGCCGATGCCGATGGGGATGAAGATGAGGCCGATGATGAAGAAGGCC
>VZRH01003117.1:182127-209202 GCA_013397555.1 Urocynchramus pylzowi
TATATATATATATATATATATATTATAATATAAGCATTAATTCGGTGCTTAAATAATTATATAGGGTACAAAAGTTAATCATATTCCTTGTGGCATCTATGCTAAAACTGTATTTCATTCCTAATTTATCTTTTCCACTATCTTGTGGACCCCAACTTTTGCTGCCATTCCCCCTAAATAAGCCCGTTGTCTCTAGTACCACTCTTTCCTTTATTATCTTCTGTTTGCAATTATTACCTTCAGCTATAGTAACTTTCATTCCCACAGTGTCACAGAGAATCCAGAGAGATGCAACCTGGGATCCCAAGGGAACAAGACTGCTTATAAGCCTGTGGTGAGAGATGGCAAGAAATTTCCCTGGCAGCAGGATAATCAAGGGGCAATATTGGGAAGCTGGGACCTGATACTCTCAGGTGTGAGAGGACTGGCAAGAAAGGGCGTGTTAAATTTGTCTGATTATGTTTCACAACAAGACAAAAAGAAATCTCACAGGCTGTAGAGTTAAGAAATCTCACAGGCTGTAGAGTTTAGAAATCTAAGTATTTGAGATTTTTTCATGGATTGAAACTTTATATTTTATCACTGTAATTATACTACACAGATCTTTTAGTCCTCTTTGGGCAGTAAGAGATATCTAAGGGAAAAGTAGATCTTTCACTGGTTTTCAATTGCTTAGAAGCTTCTGATATCTATAGTGTATATATATATATATAATCTATATTTCACATTATCTACTGTGAAAGCTCTTCCCAATTACCTCCTTTAAAATTACAGTACTTGTAGAAATTAATCACATCTTTAGTCTATATTACTAGGTTTCTTCCTGAATGTACCCAAAATACAGGCTAATTATGTGGCTGATTTACTTTTTTATATATTTATCTTAGATTCATATCCAAGTTAGGTAATGTAAAAAATTGGCTAGGAACATAAATGCAAGATGAAATCACCGGTCTCCTACTCCAAAGTGTTGCAGTTCTTCAAAAATATTTTAAAATCCAAATTATTTCAATACACCATAATTGTATGTATGCTTTAAACAAAGCTTTATTTTGGGAAGCTTAAAAACTTAATGTAAGTGCAAAAGCATGAATGTTTATGTATTTATGAATCATAAACTTACACTCATAATTAATTTGCTTTATATTAAAATTTAGACAAGGAAAAATATTTTCTACTTTGACTGGGACCTTCTAAATCTAGATTCAATTTTGCAATACCATTTTACTTGTGTCCTACTCATATTTAAAAGCTGAAGTTTATTTCAGGCATGTCACTGTCACTTTCAAATAGCCAGGAATTTCAGTCCAGCTGAGCTTAGTGTAGATCTTAACATGGATAGGTTTCAATTCCCAAGTAATGTTTTGAAAATAGAAGATCTGGGTCGCTACAACGTTCATTCTGCTGCGCAGTAAACTGAAATGTAGCACACACTGAACTTTATTCACCTCAGCTGTATTGCTCTCTAAAAGCTGGAATTTTTCTCAGCTTGCACTAAAATATGATCTACAGACACAGCTATGTTATTGGCATATATTGTCTATTGTACAAAAAAAACCCCACTCCTTAAACAACATGGTGTACCAGCTAAGTATAAGCTATACCAACGAAACTACTCTTCTGCCAGGATAAGCAGCACTTAATTTTGATTCTTCAGTATGGCTGTATTAGTAAACTCTTCACAATGGAGATCAGCTCCACAAAAGTTCATACAGGTGCCAGAATATCCTGCTTCTCTAGAGTGTCAGCATTTGCTGCAGAACTCATATGTAAAAGGAAAAACAGCTCCCATGGCTCCCATGAAGACCAAATTGACTACACAGCAATGTGGTATTCCAGCTCCAAAGATGGACCAACCTGACCATCCCAGTGGGATGCTACATTAATGCTCTCTTTCTGGCATCTCACAGCACATCTCCTGCAAGCAACACTGTTTTCCTTTCCAAAAAAGTAATTTCTCCCAGTAGCTTCTGCAGTTAAAAATCTGCAGTATTTTAAGTATGTGCCAATGACTTAGATTAAAAACCATTGGTTATGAAATGTAAAAGAAAAAAAGACCCTGCCTGGATTGTATGTAGCTTTATTTATCATTCATTCAAAAATCATCCTAAGTATAGCTGCCACAGAACTCTCTGGATGTTATTTGAGAATCTACAGCCACCAGTGTAAAAGGGGCCACTCAGTGTGTGGCAGAGTGCCTGGTGTCTGGTCCAGGACTAAAGATTCTGACAGTACCTGTTAAACATCTCTGCCTGTGCTGTGAAAGCACCAGGTTAGAAACAGTTAAGTCATTAAGGGCTTGGTGTTTGATCCATCTCTGTATCTTAACTTCTAAGCCTACAAGAAAGATGGAGAGATTTGCATGGGCGTGTAGTGACAGGACAAGGAGGAATGGTTTCAAACTGAAAGACAGTAGGTTTAGATTGATACTAGGAAGAAGTTTTTCACTTTGAGGGTGGTGACACACTGGAACAAAATGCCCAGAGAAGCTGTTAAACAGCTTTCCTGGAAGTGTTCAAGGCCAGGTTGGATGGGGCTTTGAGAAACCTGATCTAGTGGAAGGCATTCCTGCCCATGGCAAGGGGATTGGAACTACACGATCTTTAAAGGCCTTCCAACCCAAACCATTCTATGATTCTATGAATCAGTTTCACCCTGTACATCACTGTGACACTGTATGAGACACCAGTCAAAAAAAGGAACTTCCAAACCCATATTCTGTTCCCATAAACAAATACAGAGATGAGCACTGCCAGCCTTAAGAAACTGGAGTTTAAATGCAAACACCTGATTACATTTGCATAGTTGTGAAAATTTATTAGTTACAGTGTAAGGAAAATCAACTTTTTTGGTACAGGCAGAAGTAAAAACATACTTTATATAGACAAAAAAATCACAGCTTTAAAAACTGACTTACATAGTTTAAAATGAGTAAATTTGGTTGTGTTTCAAGGCATTGGACTTTAATACTTAATTTTATGCCAAACCATCACACAGTGCAAGAAATATTCTGCAACAAATTCCATACAGCAGTCTTCAGAGTATTTAGTCTCACAGAATCTCATGGTGGCAAAAAAATGTATTGAATACTTTTCCATTTAAACAGAAAACATTGCTGAAGTTACATTTTTCTTTCTTCACATACTCTCTATTACAAAAATATCAAATTGCAAATTCGACAGTGTATTCTACAAATAAATGCATCATAAGCAACAGGAATTGCAACTTTGGCACAGCTACTTTACAAAGTGCATTATAAAAATAAATTATATGGCAAATATCAAACAAAATAAAGCACGTGCCTTAGGCTTTGCAATTAAGAGTGAAATTCAGCTGGCAGAGACTGCTGCTCTCTCTCTGATTAGATACTTTTAAAATACCAGCAAGGCCATTGGTTTTTAAAGCTCTACCAAGAAAAAAAAAAAATATATAAAAAACCTAATGGAAGCACTAATACTTCCAGAAATAATCAGTAGCACGAGTGACCCTGGTGTTGATGGCAGAGAGCTTCTACAGTGGTCCATCCACAGGCATGGAGGGTAGTGCACACAGAGAGCTCTAGCGGGCGGTAACTCATCTAGAGTTCACGCGTAACTGGTGAATGATGACACTCTCTAAAAGAAAAGAGAGCAAAACATTCGGGTTTATGAAACTACCAACGCATTGCAGCTTACTTTAAAGAACAATTACAATGGCAGTGCAAGGCATTTTTCTAAAAAAGTCTCATGAACTCACTCTCACATCACTGCTTGATAAAACTATCCTGGCTAATGCTACAAAGGGAAACTAAATTAGTACCTGTCGAAGGCTCAGAGGGCCTTGGCTTCCACTTCAATGTCAAGACCATCATTTGGTTGTCCATAGGGAAAAAGGAGTAATACAGCTGAATGGATTAAAGCAGAGGGACACCAAAGTTCCAGTTCCACATCCAAACTAAGTAGAGAAAGACCTGGAGTTGGGCGTCCAGTAACTTGTCTAAGCAACTTCATCATAAATCTGGTGGCAATTCATAAATAGGGATGAGGAAGAGGTATGGGGTCATTTCTCATTTTTTTAAATTTAAACTTGGTTTAGAAACCTATGCTGTGTTTATTCAGCAAGTCTTCTTGAATTTTGTTACTGACTTTAATGGGGATAAATTTCAGCCACAGCATGCAAAACTATGTGTGGGCATTTTCTTTAAAAGACTGGTTTAATTTTGCCCTGTGTGTAGTACCAGAGGCCCCTGCCCCTGATTAATCCCTGGGCTCTGCTGAAGTACTAATGGCCTGGTCTTCTGTTCTTCTACCTATATATATAGCTCTTACAGGCAACTTTTTTAATATAAGAATTTAACTGTCAATTAACATTTTTTTCTGAAAAGGAGTATTTTATGCATTTAAAATAATGTAACTGTACCAATAGTAATTAAAGCATACAGTTATACATTTTCAGAAATATTCATCTTAATTGAAATTACTTTTGTTACCTTCCTTTCTTAATAGTCTGAAGATTTTTCAAAATTTACGGGACCCTAGAAATGACACTATTGATATAATTTTTTCCTTTTACATTTTTATTGACTTCTGCCTTTATCTGCTTCCTAATAAGAAGAAAGAAAAATAAAAATATTTTCCATGTACTCTTACTGCCAGAACTTTGCCACTAGATGGCAGACCCCAGCGCTGCTTTTCACACGTGGTGAAGCAAGAGCAGGCATGAGGCAACATCCAATAAAATACGTTAAGGCAAATGAAATAATAGAACTTTCTGAATTGAAAGTATTTATTTTTCCATCAAATTTATCAATAACAAATTATTTTCAACAAGAAATGTACACCAGTTCCACTACATTTGAGCAGTGAATGTGAAAGAACCACAAACTTATTGCATGATTATACCTTACAGCCAGTGCTGTTCTAACTTGAAGCTCTTGGGGAATATGATGTTAAAAGCTACATTTACAAACTATTTTCTTAATATTAAAATACTATTTTTCAAAGAAAAAATTATTTTCTTAATATTCGCTGTGCACATTTAATAAGGAGTTTAGACACAAAATTCAAAAAAAAAAAGGGCAGCAGAAAAATATCACGCTCCTTGTTAAGGCTGTCTGAGCTGAATAAACAGCAAAACTACAGTTGGTGTCTGAATCAGGCACCTTTCTCCTACAGACCTGAACAGTAGCTGTGCAGAAAAGAGTAGGAGAAAAAAAAAAAAAATTAAAAAAATCAAGTAATTTCCACTCATATTGAGCTTTCATTTATTTCTCACACACCTAGAGAACACACACTCTTAAGTTTGTCTCAGCTGTTTCTATTTTAAATCCTTACATATTGACTTGTATGTATGAATATATATATTATGTACACACACACACACACGTGTAGGTACTAAAAGAGGTGTCTGACAGTTACTGAGCTAAAATTAGAGTAGGGCCAATTTTGTGAGAGTTATTTTGGGCCACCCTCTGTAGGAATATGATTATATTTGAAGGATATGATTCAATAAATTTTTTCTAGGGTTCCAGATTTGAATAGTTCAAGGAGCCAAGTATTCACTTAAACAAAACAATTTATTTTAATGACAGAAAATGAAGTTAATGTAAAACAGCTAATTCTGCTTTCAGTCCTACTGATGTAAAGCAGAACTTCTCAAGGAAACACATCAGGATACCAGTTCATATAATGAAGCACATCAAGTGACATTTTAACATATAAAGTTTAATTTCTCCTTACAATATATACAAGTATCACCAGACAATACAAAAATGAATGTACCACAGACAATGCACACCCAAGCAACAGAAGAGAATCATACAACAGTATTTCTGTTTTTAAAATCCCAAGGAGAGGTTTTTTTGTTCAGAGAACCATTCACACCTGAGTGTTTCATACCCGAGAGCAGATAGCTCTGCACCTGACAGCAGTTAACCCTGCTTACATTTTAAGGAAAAAAAAGCCAAAGTAAGAGAATGTGTAGGGAGTAAGAGTCAAAGTGAAATTAAAATCTATAATGAGAAATATTGCATATAATTTTGCCCAAGAGAGCTCAAGCAAAATTAAGAGAAAGAGGATAACTCACACTGACACAGGGGAGAAAACCATTCCCCTAAATGAAAGCAAGTTCAAAAGATGAGCTCACAAAAACTCCTGCCAGCAACTATGTGTTTCAAAGCAACTCAATGAAATTGGCCACTGATGTGTGATGGGAACATATAATTGGTCTGAAAATTGTCCTGACTGTTGCAGCTTATGCCAAGTACCTGAAACCCAGCAGGACAGTAGCTTACTCTATTTAAATACCTGCTCTTCCACATCTGATCAGAATTACTGAATATTCATGTAAATGTTACTGAATATTCATGTAAATATTGAGCACATTTTAGAATTTGTGTGGCATATTTCAAGCAGTGACATGTGACTTGGCATCCTGTTGGCATGGATCAACATATTAATGTGGCTTTAGAGATTACTCCCATGGTGGTAATTACTACGTGTTGTAAGTGGTTTGAGGTTCAAATACAGTGACATGTACTCTATGGGCATATTACAAAGAGTCACAAAGTGTTTGGTTTTTGAAAAATCACACTAACAGGTCTCACAAAAGGAAAAAAGGTGAGCAAAGTAAATAAAAATCTTTATTCTTCTTCTACCATTTGCTTAGGATGTTTACTATTCTGAGAGAAATCTCTCTAGGCATTACAGTTGAAGTTCTCTGCCCCTCCTTCTTCAGTCACTTACTCAAATGACTACATTAGCAATACCCCTATGTAGCAGTAAGTCTGGTGATGGGATCTAACTCAGGGAACACAGTAGATAACTTGTTAGGAACTAGACTTAGAATCAGAGAGATCATCTGGAGAACTGAGGGTGCACCTTCTCAGTCCATGTGTGCTGCTCATGAATGGGCTGGCATTTTCCCTGCTCTTCCCCCTCTCCACCTTACTGCTGGTGCTAAGCCATATATTACTACTGCTGGACTTGAGTTATCACAACTGCTTCTATGGCCATGTCATCAGCCAAAACAGGGCTTCTCTCCAACTGACACTGAATATGACTAAAAGTACAAAGATTACTCAGTCATCTTAGTTCCTGACAAAGCATTGTAACTATCATTATGATTCTGAGTGCATTATTTTGCTACTGAAATTGTTCCACGTCATTACAAAAAAATAAAAAAAACCAAAAACAAAACCAAAAAGAAAATCCAAACAAAATAACAGAAAAAAGTAAGAGAGAGAAAGCATGAAGATGACTGATTCCAAATGATCATTTAGGAAGGCTTAGTTTATTATGCGTTATAATCCAGTAATGTAGAATACACAAAGGCCCTGTGAATCCCTAATATTATCCTTTGGATTGATGTGTCAGAGTTTGATTCTTTGGTGCCTAGTAAAATCTGAGGTCTGAACAAAGCTTGTCCTTGTGGCATTTGTGACATCACTCTTATTTTCATTCTTTGATGCTGTATGAAGGCGAGCTCATGCCCTACACTTCCACACAGTGAGGCACTGCTAAGGTCTTGCTCCTCTTCTCTGCCATCGTTTTCATTAAACTGGAAAAACTTCTTATTCTGGAGATCCCTATAGCTGTGTCAGGTTTGCATGAAATTGATTGGTTGTTCAGTGTTATTCATTAGGGAATGAGAGATGGAAGGATGGATGAGCACAGACACTTCATCTCATAAGCCTCCTTTTCAGAAGGGCCAGGCTCAAAGGCAGCCTTTGGAACAGGGACACAGATCTTGGGGGGGGGCCTCCTTCCTAGTTCAATATCCTGACCCCTCAACCACTCCCTTGTTTCTTCTCAGTGAGCACGGAAGCATTCCATGCAGAACAGCAGAGCCTTTCCAGGAGGGAATGAGAATGCCACCTTCTTCCTCCTCAGCTGTCAGTGCCACTAGTGAACCTGCCTACAGCTGATGTGGGTTTGAGTCTCCTCAGATACTGTCTCCTACCTTAGAAAAAAGGTTTCAATCAAAAGCTTTTGAAAATAAGCAGCACTACCCCTGCGTTTGTGTGGTATTTGATCTACTAGGAGGCATTCATGATCCAGCAGTTACTTTAAAACACCAACTGGTTTTCTGTGCCCACCTTTCTTTTTCTGGCCTGTGAGCCTGGCACTAAGTTATGTTAAAGCCAGCCTGTACGCTTTTTTGCCAGATTCCTTTTAATTCAGATCAGTTCCCCAGTTAAATTCAAACACTTGTGCCAGCTCAAAGGACAACCACATAGTCAAAGAGTACTTTCTTGGCTGGAGGTGACAAAGCAGGACTACAGCTTTTCAGTCCAGTGTGAAGTTATATCCTGACTTTAAGTGACCATGAAATCATGGCTTGACTTAAAAGCCTTGGAGGAAATAAAAGAATACCTGCATTATGGATCTCAGTAAGGTACAGAGGCTGAAGTGCTACATTTAAGTCATAACAGAAACACTGACTAGACAAGATCTGTGGAAGAACATCAGGAAGATCTTCAGGATGCCTCTTGGGCTTAGGCATTGTTTTCAGATTTGGTTGTTTAAATTGCCTTTTGGAGCTGACCTACTGAATGGAGAATCTTACGGTAGTCACTAAACATAACTGTCTTCAGATTCAGAGGAAATTTCAGTATAATACAAATAGTTAGGCTTGAACTTTTAAGACTTCTGAACTCTAGGCTTTCTTTTTTCTTCATCTTACCCTTCTTCTACCTTCAGGAAACAAGAATATTAGGTCAATTAAAACAGATGTCAAAAGTTTTGAGTATCACAAAATACCTGGTTTAAGCTAACAGTTTAACCAGCTGCCTGATTCCAACTCTTTAGACTTCTGCTGCAGAGCAAAAGTCCATTTTTGTTGTGCAGCCCTGGGGAAAAATAACAGGATCCTAAGTCTGACCTCTCTGGAATTTCTGAAGTCTATCTCATAAAATCCTACTGACTCTACAGGAGCAACTCCCAGCCTGTGCCTGCAATTCTGGCTCTAGCTGTGCCAGTCTGTGTGCCCTAGATTTCAGGTACTTTGAGTCTGGCTTGTTTCTTCAGGTGGATTATTTTCTTAGACCTCAAACAAAAACAAAATTTTCAACCACAGGCACACGCAGAACATTGAATATGGCAACAATTAACTAAGGAACTAAGTTTCTTTGACACCAGGAAGGCTTAAGGCAGCCGTATCAAGCTACATTGTCTTGGGGATCACATTTACAATATTATTTGACTGGTTTGACCTTACAAAATACTGTTCCTTAAGTAACAGTATTTAGAGTGAATATCCAGAAAAAAACCTTTTTTTTTTCCTTTAAATATCTGTTCAAAAGTCTGTGTTACAAAAAGAACAGTAAGATCTCAGCAACAATTTATTGACATACTGAGTGATAAGAATCACTTGAGAGGATCTGATATATATATATATATCTGACATATTAACTCACATTGCTTGCTAATTCCAGTTTCCAAGTTTTATCTGAAGTACTGGGAATAGGAGTTATGAAAAAATGCTACTAATACTAGTCTGATTTTTGGGTGTCATACGAACTAAAACCTTGAAATTAACAGTCATTTTAGGTGCTATACATGTAAAAAAATGAAACCTACTTTTTTTTTTATGTGGCAAGGAAAAAATGCCCTTCATGTGAATAATAACATGCCAGCTTTACAATGGAAAAATTGTCGTATCTGGATGTGAAACTGGAGAACAATGCAAAGCAGATGGAAAACTAAACATTGCTTGGATTGAATATAATTTTGTTGACCTTCGGTGACAGAGTTCTTCCATCAAATATCTTCTCCCAGGCCAAATTTTGTATTTCACCCACCAGTGCATTTTCCTTTCTATGAATTTTATTTATAATTTATTGGTGGTCTTCCCACCTTGCTTTCTGTTTTAACCATAGGGCCCTTCACAGCTTGCTGAGGTGGTTAAAGCATTATACAACTTTAAACCCATCATTTATTGGTCTGCTCAGCTTCATTCCTTTTGGTTGTGACTTTCTTCTGTGAAAATTGATCACTTAATCGAAACGTGCTTTAATAACTCTACTGTTATTAAATAAACAATCATAACAATCATCAGCATCCACACTATTTCCATGCTGGAAAAATTCCTTACAACATGCTTAAAAAAATGCAAACATACAGATGAGGAAATCACAAAGAGGGAAAGAAAAGTAATGAATCACCATGGTATTGTAAGGTGGTCTGCATTTTATGACAAAATATTTTAAAACAACTGAAAGCTGAGGGTAATTTTCTTACCAAACCCTCTCTCTTTCACTGTCTGTACCTGAGCTGTGCCTTTAGAGAGTGATTCCTGCCAGCAGCAGGCTGTGCTGACTTACCCTCTCAGACATAAGGATGCTTGGCAAGAAAGGTTTAAATACAAGACCCAAACAGGAAAACTGAAAATCTAGTCGGTCAATGGAATGAGTTGCTTCATAGCCATTAGTGGTCTTTGGAGCAGGCACAAATGAATTGTATTGATTTTTGCCAGATAGTGTTTCTCAAGCTTTTGCTGAAGACTGAACATCTTATGGCTCACAAGCCTTCATCTGAGCCCTGAGCTAGCAGCATTCCAGCATGTGTAAGTCAGCAACCTGGTTCTAAGTGTTGTTTACAAGAGTTGACTCTCTCTGTAAGAATTAAATTGCTGCCAAACATTGTGCAACATCCCTATAACCCTAAATTTAGTAACTGTCTTGAGAAAGTAGCTCACCACTGAGAAATGGTGATTTTGATGGGAGGCTCCTAGAGAGAAGGCCACATGGTGCCCATTCTTCCTCTCTTCCCCTCCCACACACGAGGTACTGGCTTTCATTAAAACAGGACCTCAAGTGCTCATGGCAAGTCTTCTGGCATTGCTTCCCTAGGCCATGTGGCATTTCAATAATGTGATCAAGGCAGGAAGGAAAGTAGACCATGCAGCAGCAAAGGTGAAAAGTGATCCATTAAGGTGGAAAACAATCTAGTAAAAGTGACCAAACCTCCTCTGATCCACTAAAAAGTGACCAAATCTATTCATTAAGAATTCCTGAACTCAATTAATAACCTAGTGCAGTTACCCCATTCTCACTTCCTAGACTGAAAACCTTCCAAGCATAAAGTTGCCTTTTTGACAGTTTGTTTTTTGGGTTTTTTTTTTTAACTTTAGTAAGAAAACAAAAGGATTTTGTTATTTAAGTAGCCAGTGCACACACTTATTAGTTTCTTGTTAAGTGACAGCTGCAGGACTTTGTTAGTACACGCAGACGTGAACAACTGCACAGAGAGGGGAGCTGACTTCCATGGCAGCAGTAAAACCTGCAGAACGTACCCCCTGAGCCACCGCCATCAGCCCTGACCCCCGCCCAGGGAGGCAGAGCTGCTGGCTGAAGATTTCTTCAGTTCTATTTTCATAGACTGAGTCTCAGCACGAGGCTCGAATTTTGTCACATTTCCTGCTCCTGGGGCTGCCACTACTGGCTTTCCTGCTTTCATACCTTTTGACACAGGAATGCGGGTGGGTGTAGGTCTCAGGGATGACCCATCCTGTCCTGTCTGCAAAACAAAGAGACAGAGAAAAATGCTGTGAATTAAGGACTTCTTATATGCTCATCTTATACTTTTCTTTGGTTCTTCATTTACCTCTCAAACAACAGTATCCCAAATCATACCTATTAGCAAAGTCATATTCACATTTGGAATCTGGCCATGGCACATACTGCTAGAGCAGGGCAAAAGGCACAGTTGCAATCAAACGAGTTTCCCAAAGATGAGGTGCAGTCGTTTGAATCAAGATGTTACAAGGATGAGAATTTGTGCAAATCTCCCATTCTACAGCATGACACAGTGAAAGACAGCCTTAGAGGCTACTACAACAGAGGTTTGGCTGTCAAGACAGGTAAAATATTAGCATCTTGTATAGACACTAGCACGGATCTTCAGAACAGCATAGTGAGGTGAGGCTAATGATGAAAACAGGGTAACTGCCAAATTTTAGGAGCTGGGGCATGATCATGCAGCATTGTAAATAAAATTGAATTTTACTTCCCAAAGTATGCTGAGCTCAAGGCTGGGCCACTTATTTCTACACTGGGAAGAGTAGGGGGTCGGCAGAGAAAGAAACAGAGAAAGATCTGGATTTCCTTTTCCTGTGGCTGTGGCAGGAGGGATGTGGGAAAGAGCTCTTCCAGTCCAAGCATAAATCACAACTTGAGAAACTCTGGTGAGGGTGAAGCTGCTAACCCAGATTTCCAAGGATACCTCAAGGCAGTGTGGACGTGGTCATTTTACTATCTCTGCCAGTCTTCTGCCCTGGACAACAGCCTAGCAAGCACACTTATCCTCAAGTTTGAGTAATTCAGAATTAAAAAAAAAAAAAAAAAAGAACAGCCTAAGTGGTTGGCTTGGGGCTGGCAGACCCAACACAGCTCCTGTGTCCCTCTGGAGCCCCAGCTGAAGATAATGATAATGATTTTATTGACACACAAAGAGAATGCTCCCAGATAATGATGCGCATACTCTTCAAGGTCAAATCTGGAGCTACCCCATATGAACCATGACTTAAAGAAATTACTTAGAAACATGACAATTCTGGAAGGAAAACAGGCTTTATCTCTTGCAGTGTGCAATACAGACACAAATGATAATGGTGACAACTTCAGTGTCTCAGCTGAACTTCCTATGTGACTGACATTTCTGTTCAGATTATGGATTAAGACTTTGATCTGACAAAAACGAACAATTCTCCTAAGACCCTGGAATCCTAGCTAGATTCCCACCTGCTAAATGATTAAACTCTGCAACTTATGACATATAAGCAAAGTAAAACTAAACTGCTGAAATTGACTGGACTGGGGGCTCATGTCAGCTGCAACATGCATTTGTACATTCACTTAAAAATGCTCTACAAATGTTTTTCAGCCAGTGGCATCAGAGCTTTCTGTCTGCATCCTGAGCATGCAAAGGAAAACCATTCCTTAATTTTCTAAGAACAGTACAAAACCCCATGTGTGCACTCAAAAAAATCACAATTGGAAAACTTGAATGCTGTCTGCCTGACAGGAAGGAAGCCATTTTCAATAACTAAAAGCAACATTTACAATAGCAGTCTAAAGGCTAATATGGAACTCACATGTAGATGTCAAAACAAGTTAGGCCCATACAATTCTGTAGGGCAAAACATGCAAATGCATTCCATCAGCCTTGGAAAATATGTCAACATCCCAGGGAACCCAAATGACAAACATCTTGTACTCCATGAAAGAGTCCCACAGTGAGTAAACATGAGGCAATCAAATGGAGTAGCTGGAATCTCAGGCATTTCTTCAGCTTTATTCACATGTAAATTATTAACTAAGGATTTGGGCGCTTTCAAGTTACTCATTTCAAGCCTAAATCACTCAAAAGCACTTTGAAAAGAACTCTAACTTGCTTTAAATTTCTTAGTTGCCTTCATTCCAGCATAGTAACGTGTTGATTGCATGGAAGCTAATGCCCGCTTCCCAGGCAGCTGCAAAAGCATTTTGTGTTTGCCAAGTGAGATGGCACAAAGGTGTCTCCCCAGCCAGCTGTCCCCTTGGGTACAGGAAGGGGCAGCAAGCAGGGAACACATCCAGTCCACGTCTCTAGCATCTGTGGCAGAGAACCCACACGACTGCCTGTCTCTCCATCATTTCTTCCAAGAGCTCAAAGCCATTCCTTCCAGCCCCGTTTGTCTGTAGGCTGCTGTCTGCTGGTTGGTCCAGGAATGTGGCTCCAACCAGAAACCAACCCTTACACAGCTGGAATGGAGTGCCTGAGATGCGGCCCCGTGGGACACTGGGTGATGCAAGCTGGATCTGAGGTGGCAAGGCAAGAGATGGTGCTGGAACAGGGACCCAGTGAGGTTACACAAGACATTACTGAGTGAGGTGAACACATGCAGCTGCTATGGTGCAGTCATAATCAGCTCTCACTGCAGACCCAGGTATATTAACCTGTGAAGTTGCAGTAAGGTTGGGCAGTCCCATTGAAGGAAAAAAGCCAACTGAACATACAGAACACGTAGCATGTTTGAGTAGTTTGTAATGGATCCGGCTTGGTGCATTTTATTGACACACAAAGATAATGCTTTCATGCACACACTGGCTTCTGGAATATTTTAAGTTGAAAAGTGCTTTTTCAGCATTTGTTCTCAACCTGATCAGGCCCCAGCTTGCCCTGGACAGAAATGGTTCAGTTCAGCGACCAACAGACATCTTGTGCAATTTTAAATGCCCTGGGCTGGTAGACAAGACAGAGGACCCGAGGAGACCTAAAACTTCTGATAAAGCAGCTGGAAGGTAGGTAGACTGCCTGACAGCACTAAAAATGGCACTAAAATAAAGTATGTTTAGGTATCATGAAAGGGTGGGACTTGAGATCTAGGTAATATAGTCAGCAGAGCCAGTGGGCAATTCAGCTCACACAGAAGCTAGCCCTGTCTCAGCTGGATCATCCCCCAGTCACTACAGAGCCAGCACACAGGCCTCAGCGCTGCCATGGGGAGCACACCGACTACAGATTGACTCAGTTGCCCACACTGAGGCATCTTGTGCCATCTGAGGTGTCCCATCAGCTGCCACTGCAGAAAGGTATGGGTTGGTTATCCCTCCCAGCCTCACACACTTCTCAGTTGCCACAGGCACACAGCCAGCACCACCACAGCTCTGCACAGGCAGGTGAGCTGCCCCCTGCACCTCCAGGAGCTCCAGCAGCAGCTTAGAGCAGACATGAGATGCCTACACAGGGCTACTTTTAGATGCCAATCTCAAACTACGTGCTGTCCAATTGCAAGTGGCCTTAGAGCTGCATAAACACTCGTCCCCTTCGCTCTGGCACCCAGCAGCTTCTCAGCTGGGCCCTCCTGCCATGGTCACAGGATGCCCTGCATGGTTGGTGCGGTGCCACCGTGCTGGCTCTGCTGCGGCCGGGATTCCCTCTGCTCCCTGCAGATTTGCATGGCACTGGAGTCACTGTGTACCCTGGCAGCATGAACAGATGGCACTCAATGCCAGGCTTGTAGGAGGTGGGGAGCACAGGGATTAAGTGATTATAGGACTGACACCCATCATGGTAGCCAAAGGAGATCCACATTCACCAGTAATCCTATAACCAAATGTAAGGCCTAAATCAAACAGGATGTAGGCACCACTGTTTCGGGGTTTTTTTCCCAAAGGACACTTGGGTTTATTCTGTGGGATTTTTTCTGCAAACTATATGAACTGTCCTGGGAACAGAAATTTGGGCCAATGTGCTAAGGGAAGACTATCATGCAGGTTCATTTTGGTCTCCATATCCTCTGGTCTCTGTGGTCCATTTGCAATTAAAAAAATCATATCCTAGGTCTGCTAGGATAGTCCAGGTATTTTCCTGGGAGTGAGTTTGACTCTAATCAAGCTAAGTAGGACTAAACACCATTTTTTCTGTTTCTATAGGAACTATCCAAATCCATAGGCTGCCATAAAAAAGTCATTAATACATTGTACAAAGCATCTTGTGTGAGGAGAGTTAAGACAAAAATTAAAATCAGTGAGCTAAGAAAGCAGCTGTGTTTCTGTTCATTTTGTTCAATTTTATTAACTTAAACCCTAAAAATTGAATCAGTTGGTTTCATATAGGGTTACTGAGTAAATGATCACAGCTTGGGTTTTCTGACTAGGGGCAGTGAAGTGTGTTTGTAAAGTTGTCATTTGCAAAACAGATGGTGAATACACTTTTTTTTCTTTCCAAGAGGCTGGGGAAGAAAAGACACATTTGAGCTTGTTCAAAGTTGCCTGCTCAGCTGACTAGGGACATTAAATACAAAGGGAAGCATAAGATAAAGTAGATCTTATGGCTGAACTATTTTCCTTACATTCCAAATCAGGGAGGATAAAGTGAAGAAAGAAGCCAGTTTTTAGCCAGAAAAAAAAACAAAACAAAAAGTTTTGTCTGCCATGGTTCACTGCATCATCACAGTAGAGACAGACATCTAGTTAAAAGAAAAAGTTTAAAAAAAAGTTTTCCAGGCTTCTAAGAGACAAAGGGGTTTGTAAATTAGTTCAAGACTTTAAAAACTGAACAGTTGCCTCTAATATGTAAGGAAACACTGTATAATAAAGTGTCTACAATACTTTATATAGGTGGGTAGAGAGAGCGAGTGCATGTGCAATCCCAAACAGATCTGTGTGATGAATGCAAGCAGTCTTAATTCCAAAGTCTTAAATGGGAATGGCAGCTTCTCTCCAGAAGTGTGAAAGTGTATCTTAAACACACTTTGACATTTCAGCTTGGGAAGGGATGGCTGATGAGGCGTGTTGTAGGGCTCTGTGACTCCCGAGCAGCACGGACAAATGAGTAGGGGATGACTATTCAGTATTTGTCAAGATACAAGAAAAAGGCTGTAACCAATGAAGGTATTGCATAAAAGCTATCAAACAAAAGAGCTTTTCCCAAAGCCCACAACTGAATTCACTGCCCCCTGATGTTGTGGAAACAACAGTGTAAATGAGTTCAAAAAGCAATTAAAAGAATAAATAGAAGAAAACTGCCATGGTCTATTAAAGACAAAGATGTGGCTACAGGCTCTTGTTCAGAGAGAAATACCCACCTATTGCCAAAAACTGGGAACAGACACTGGGGGAAACATTACTGTGTGTTTACACCCTCAAAATAAGCTTCCCCTAAGAATCTGTAGTAGACTCTGTCTAGCTAAGTAAGTTTTTGGACTAATACAGTACTGCTGGTTTTCTGTTTTGGTTAAATTCTTCTTTCCCAGGGTATTTTCAACTCAAGCAATAAAAATGTATGTCCAGTAATAAACTGGGGGAGGATTATCAATAAATACTGCCCACTATGGTTAAAGACAGAGGCGGGAAGTCTTTCACTATGAAAAAGAAGCTGGGGTACCACCATAGAAGCCCAAAGAGAAAGCAAAAAAAATATGCTGCAGGAAGCACTATTGTAATACAGCACTTACAGAAGTTCAGAGGAACAGAGAGAGCTCTACTATTCACTGGCTAAACAGGCTTGGAGCTGTAAGCAATGATAACGTCTCTGCTTATTTATTCCTTTGGAGCTCAGTAATATAGCAGATTATTAACTGAATTATATGGGGATCATGGGATTATATCAAAGAAATGCCAGCCTGCATAATTAGAGTTTAAAGACTTGCCAGCTGAGCCAAAAAAACATGAGGTGTATTTTCAAAATTCAGATATTGCACTCATCAAAAATAAAAATACAGTTTCCTGCTCTCTCATGCCCATCATTGTTTGTCCCTCTGTCTCTTTTACTGGGTTGCCATTATGAAAACAACTTTGAAGTGACTTCCTCTGGAAGTTAACTGCTTTGGGAGATAATACTAAAAGTCTACCAACACTGCATCCAACAGTGGTACAAAAATACATGAATTGGAGCCTGGAAGAAATGTAGGGAAGACAAGAGTTTCTCCTCACCCCTCCCATTTTCCCTGCCGGTGTCTCAAACCCGAGGTACAGTTTGTCCTTCTCCCTGCCCCCCATGAAGACCCCACC
Organism: Urocynchramus pylzowi; assembly: GCA_013397555.1. Classification (NCBI taxonomy): domain Eukaryota; kingdom Metazoa; phylum Chordata; class Aves; order Passeriformes; family Fringillidae; genus Urocynchramus; species Urocynchramus pylzowi. Next base: position 199,601 of record VZRH01003117.1, read on the forward strand.
ATGAGACCACGCTGCTTACCACTGACTGTGTTCCTCGTGTGGAAGATGTTGTAACAGGCGTGATGGTGATCGTACTTGTCACCTTGCTGGCGGCAGGTCGCGGGGACAGGCTGTTCCGAGGTGATCGCAGGACAGTACCAGTTACCAGCTCTTTCTCTGCCGCGATGTTCACCGGTCGGACTGTTATCACCGGGCTCGCGCCGTCGGGCGCGGCACTGGGAGAACGTTTAAACTGGGAACCCAAGTGGATGTGGATTTTGTTGTCTTCCGTTGTAATGATGTTGGCATTGGCATTGTACTTGCGGATTGGAGTCGGGACTGTTTGCTTTTCTGGCGTGACTTTGAAGACAGCCCTGCCCATGGTCATGTCTTGTGACTGTGGAGAGACGGAGATTTCTGCCGGCGCTGCAGACGTCGATACCGTCATGATCTGAATTGGCGATGCAGGTCTGTCGGCGAAGGGTGCTCTGCCTCCCTCCGGGGACTTTTCCCTGGAGAATGTTGTTATAGTGACTGGAGACATGGAACGATCTGGGCCCATGGGACTTTCAGTGCCTTTTCCTTTTTGTGGCATAACATTTGGTGAGGGAATGATGGTTATTCGTGGCTTCTGATTTCCCAAAGTAGGAATGACAGTGGTACTTGAAAAAAATTCCTCTGCGGATGGACTGGTTATCTCCAAAGTTGCTGTACTGTTCTCATGGTCTGGTGTCACCCGAATATGAAGAGGTTGACCCTGCTTTGGTGAAAGGACGACCTCCCCGGGATGTGCTGGACTGCTGTGGGTTCGGGCTCCTTTATCAGGAGTTGTCTGAGCCCCAGTTTCCCTCTTTTTCATCCATGGTATCCAGGATTTCCTCATAGCGAGCTCATTTGCTGCCGGAGGGTATCTCTCAAGCACTGAGGAACGCTCCATGGGTTTTTTCAGACCTACCTGTCGCAGATTGCTCATGATATGATTCTCCTCCTGGAAGGATTTCCTTATAAACACTGCTGGAGTTTCTTCTTCTGCTGCTTCATTGCTTAAAGCATCTGTCTGCACGCCGGTGGACGTCACGGGAACATCAACCATTCTTCTCCCGTTCATGCTGGGCCTCAGAGCACGGCTGTAACGCTTAGAAAGCTCCAGCTCTCTTGTGAGGTTCAAAACTTCCTGCCCCATGCTCTTGTTTTTGTTTTCCTCTTCCATAAACCTTTGCTGTAGAACCGAATAATCAACTTGGAGCTGAGAAAGCTGGTCTTCTTTGTTCATGAGCTCATGGATTTTTTCCTTAAGTGCTTGAACTTCTGCTTTCAAATCTCTGCTTTTGGCCTCTTCCAGACGAAACCTGTGCCTCAGCTCTGCCTCCTGGCTCACCACTTCACCTTTTTCTATTGCTTTCGTTTTGGCAATCTGGAGTTTCATCTCCTCCAACTGTTGAGAAAGAAAATTAGCTTTATCCTGCTCAGTCCTAAATTTCTGCTCTAGCTGATCATATTCATCTTCAGTCTTCATCAAATCTCCTTCAACCACTTCCAGTTGTTTGAGACGTTTTTTCAATCTTTCAATTTCAATGGTCAGTTCCTTAATCTTGTTGTCCTCATGACAACCATGCTCTGCTCCTTTCCTAGTTCGACCTCTTGTGATTTCTCTTTCTACTTCCTCCATACCATCAATTCTTTTCTTTAACAGGTCAACTTTACAGCTTAATTCAGATGATTTTTCTTCTTCACTTCTCAGTTTGCCAATTAACTCATCCCTTTCCTTTGTCAAACTAGATACTTTTTCCTCCATTTCAGATTTCAGTTTCAAAAATTTCTTACTTTCTTCTATCAATTTCTCTGTTACATCCATAACTTTTCCTTGTTCAGCTTTAAAATTCTTGTTTAGGCCCTCAACCTTTTTTTCCTCCTGTTTTATTTTTTCCATCATATTTTTTCGCTCATCAACCAACATTACAGTAAACGACTTCAGCTTCGTAAGGTCATCTTTTAAGCTTATTTCAGCCTTTTCCAACTTGCTTTCAGATGTCTCAAGGTCCTTCACTCGAGTCTTCACCACTTCCAATTCATTTATCAAATCCTTAGTCAAATTCTTTTCTTTCTCCAAGTTTAAGTGTAGCTGAGTGCATTCCGACTTACTTTTACTGAAAGCCTCTTCCAGCTTCTCTAATTCTGACATTCTTTTCTGCAGTTTTTCCACTTCAAGTTTCAACTCTTTGCTATGATGCTCTTCCTCCTGCAGTTTATTTTTCAGCTCTTTGCACTGGGATTCAGTTTTTGTGATCTCTTCATCTTTCCCCTCCATTTCAAGCACGCGCTTGCGGAGGTTTTCCACTTCTGCCATTAAGCTAGAGTTCCCACATTCCCCTTTTGCTATTTTATCTCTTAATTCTTGAAGTTCCTCCTCAGTTTTTTGAAGATTTTTGTTAGTTTCTTCTAGCTCCTCTATTCTGCGAGTCAACCCCACTAGCTTGAGCCTTAGTTGTCTATTATGTGACTCTTGATTAGCCAGTTTAGCAGTCATCTCCTCATGTTCTTGACAAAATGATGACGTTTTGTGTTCAAGTTCTGCCTCCAATTTCATCAGTTTTTGTCCATCTTCTTTTGTTTTTGCACTTATAATTTTAAGCTTTTCTTCTTCTTCCTTTAGTTTTTGGGTTAAGTCCTGTATTTTCTGGCTTTGTTGACCAAGTTGTTCAATATGCATTTGTCTTTCATCCACCAGCATGAGTGCAAATGATTTGAGCTTGACTAGTTCTTCTCTTAGTTTATTGATTCTCTTTGTATGCTCCTTCTCCTTCCGGGCTTGATAGATCTTCTCCTGCTCAAGAAGTTTCTTCAACCTGAAACAAGTTAGAAGAGATGTGTTAGACTAAAATATATATATATATATATATATATATATATATATGTGTCTGTGTGTGTCTCTCTCTATTTTTAAACTCACCTTTATTTTAGCTTATTTTTTTATTAATTAATTAATAATTAAGTAACTTATTAGTTTTTCTTAGTCTTCAATAAATAACTACCTACTACAGTTGTATTCCCAAACCAAGTATTTTGAATTACAGAAGTTAAATGAAAAATATATAAAATCATCTAGAAATCTGAAACACAGTAAAATATTATACATGTACAGATAACAAATACATCAGGTTTTAATTTCCTTACGTTTATTTCTCTGTTAGGATGATATTGGTAAAAGTATATAATATCCCAACAGGACAGGTATTATCTACTCACTAATCCATTTATACCAAATTTGTTTTGCGAGGTGGATTCCTCTTTATGTCATGCACACAGAAAAATGTGTAAAATAAGGTAAAATATTTAAACTAATTGTCATATGCAGCCACACATAAACAGACCAATCCTGGTTACAAATAAACCAGCAGGACAGAAGATTATCAGTAGCACACAACTGATAACCATCTGGGCATCGCAGGCATATGAAATTAGCAGGAAGATAAATTTTCCAGCACAGTGACTATTATGTTAAAAGGTTTCTTCTTCTACATTTCATTTTGTAGATGCTGTGAACCACAAGGATCAGACTAGTCAAACCTTTGGCTATACCTGAAATAGCCAATAACTCATCTGGAAAATGCTCTTCTCTGTATGGTCTCCAAAGCTGCTTTTCCAGACAATATATCCAAATTAGGCATCTCCTCAGAATGATAATAAAGGCGTACATTACCCAGCCTTAACCATGCAACATGGAGTAACATAACTATTTTATACCCATGGTTTATACTCAGGATCTAGTGACACCAACATAGGAAGTTCCTGCACATGTTCTAAGCATGCATTTATGAGGCTGGTGATCCTCAACTGAAAGAGGTGCAGATAACACAGGGATGTATCCTGACCAATCTGCCTTACTGTAAAAGCAGCAGTCTCACTTAGAAAGACACAGGTATGCACACTGAATTTACTGTGAAATAATATTTTTTCCAAACCGCTGTCACAGCACCTACAGTTTCCACATCCTCTATCAAGACACGAGATAATTCAAATCCATTTGCTTTCCTTACCCTAAGTCTGAAGCTTCCCAGCTTCCTTTTTATAACTGAGACACACATTCAGGTGGTAACAGCAGAGCAATTAATGCCTGGTAATTAACTTGCAGTAACTGGAACATCCATATCTTAGCAAAGATCAACTTTTATCAATATTCTTATCTTACAAGTTGGATTGCAGATGACAGCTCGTGGAGCACAGATACACATTCCTCTCTGCTACTCCAGCAATGAAGGGGTGCCAAGGGGGCACAATGTCATACACAAAGGATGTCTCCCAGAGCCCTCACCTGAACTCTACTCTCCTAGCAAGAGCCAGATTAACTCCACACTCAGCAACTGTTAATGTTTCACTCCTTGTTCCTGGGGGACCAGAATCAAAAGGAACTTGAAAGAAAAGCTATAAGAAAAGAGAAGGAAGTCAGAAAGCAGAACACAGGATGCAGTAGGTAGGGAAGGAGAAGGCTGAAGAATGCATTTGAAAACAAGACTCGGATAGGATGTGGGAGTAAGAGAATAGTAGGAACCAGCGGTAGAGAGAAAAACAAACAAACATTGCAGTCAACCTTGCTGGGTCACAGATTATTCTCAAAAGAAAAGTCTCTTTAGTTGTGGCAGCTCTTTGGAAAGGACTGAAAAGGCGTGCTGGTGGATGCCTCATTATTGGTCAAGTTAGAATGTCAAAAGGTAAAAAAAGACCCACTGTCACTCACAAAGCATGCACTTTTCACACTGAAAAAGGAACTTTATTAGCATGCAATATATTCCCTGGCTGCTCTGTCAGCTTCACGCAAATGTTTCAGCCAAGAACTCTTCCTCATCTCCCCCAGGCTACATTTTTAAAGGAACAGTATGTACCCTTGACAAAAATAATGTTTGCCGTGACAGAACAGTGTAGTCGAACCTGGTGGTGCTCTAAATGACCCATCTTGCAAAGTCACAAACATAGGAGAATGTTTCCAGCCTCCCTTGTCCCACAGGAAAATTTTAAAGTGACCCCTAGAAATCAAAAAACCCCAGAAAACAGCTTTAAAAAAAAAAAAATCTTGACACCCAAACCCCTAGGGATGCTTAGAAAATTGTCTTTGATTTGTAATTCCTAGGCCTGCACATGTGATTTTCACCCAGCAATTGCTCCAGGCAGTAGACACCAGCCAGGCTGCTTAGCAGAGTGCAAAATAATGCACTGACCACACATGGCTCCACGTGATTACCTGAGAGCCTACTGGGGAATACTGCTGAGAAAGCCACTGAAAAAAAAAAAACAACCAAATACCTGTTAAACTAAGACAAGAAAATGCCAGTCATGAGGCTGAGTGAGAGAAGAAAGCATGTTAGCCCTGTCACTGCCTTTCAGGAGTGCCAGCAGTGGGGAACAACCAGCTTGGCCCCTCTGGGAAAATAAAGCAACATTCAGCACTTCATTCTGCCTCAGCTTTAGCACAGGGAAACTACATGATTTAGATATGAGAAGCCAACTTTCAGAGAAAATACTTCCCATAGACATGAAAAACTTCTGTTTTTCATGTGCATGGGAACTGCTTCTAAAATCTGGGTCTGTGGGGGAGGAATTGGAAGGCAGCACACAAATATATGTGTTAATTGCCAAAGTAATTTAAAAATCTATACCTTTCCAGTGTTACTTCTAGACACTAAAATAAAGCTGAGTTTAAGCTTGCTCCCGCTTTTCCATCTTTGTACAACTTTCATACCTCAGTGGTTAAACTGGAATTTTAGCAGGACTGCAAGGTAGGTTGTCCCCTCTTGACCCTCACAGCACATTTGCTGCTATCAGGCTTCTCATCTGACTGCTGCTGCTAATGTTTGCTAAGTAACACCGATCTGCGTGGGCCCCTATGCAACACTAAAAGCCCTTCAGACTCCCAGCACCTGGTCTTCAATGTGTCAGCCAGAGCAACTGCATGCTGGATTGTCAAGAGGCTGAAAGCACCTGCATTCAGGATCAAAATCAAAGCAAACAAAACCTTTAACACTGAAACATTAGATACAGCCAAAACACTGATAATCCAACAATTTGATACCCCCCAGCCCAGTGTCCACTTGTGGTGTCTTGGTTTGTGTTTTTTTAGAAACAGAAATGAGAAATGTTTGGATACAACTGGATAACCTGCATTCATCAGCAAGAGTCTCAGGGGTTTGGCACCTCGACCCCAGAATGGAGCATGCAGATGGGATCCAGCTCCCTGCCCAGAGAGGGACTGTACTGCCTGCCCTTCCGTGGGCAGCACTGCTGCAGGCTGTGTGGCACCTCTTTTCCCACGAGTTACCACAAGTACCAAGTCAAAGCATGCAGCCTGAGTCAGTCCCTGAATACACAGTCTTCTGCTGCCATGGGGTCCTGGTGGTCTCTCCTTCTCCTTACTGTCTGTCCTCCCCACAGTATTAGAGGAACAGGTCCAGTACTCAAGGCAGGCACATTACCCCTTGCAGCACTGTATAAATAAGCAGCAAACCCGTAGGCATGATGACTGTGTGCAAGTGTTAACTGCCTCAGTTAAACACCCCAGGACGCTGCTGCTCCTACTTTGTTCTATAAAGAAAGATGCCTGACTGGCACGGTGCAGGATGCTGGAGCACGGAAGCTACTGCTGCAAGCTGCCATGGTCCCTGCTGCCACGGTCCCTGCCTCTCCTGGATCCCCACCAGCCTTAGCTGCTCACAGCCACACCAGGCAGTGCTGGGGAAGCAGCAGAGCTCTCTTGGCAACCATGATGGAGAGGCAGGAGCCTGAAAACTTTCAACAACCAATCTCAGTTGCAGAGAAAGCAGACATCGGACTGGAGGAAGAGCAACTATGGAATTAGTTTTAATAGCTTTCATGAATGGTGTGCTGGAAGTTTCTAGCAAGGAGGAATGTAGGAGGGGTTGGGCAATAACTAGGCTCTCCCTCTCCTCCTGCCTTTAGGTTTGGTGCTGAAGTGCTTCACACTGCACAGCCTTTCTGCTTCCCCTTCTCTCCTCCAAGCTTTGAATCGATCAACAGAGGAGCAGTGGGATGCTGATAGCAACAACTCTATCCCTCCAGAAATGTGGCTTCATTTCTTTAGTCATGACTCCTCTCAAAAAAACATTCACTTCCAAGTGTTTAAAACAGAGCATGTAAAAGCAAATAGCCCCCCCAAAAAATTTATTGAAAATCATGCCAGGTATGTATCTTATCTGCCTTTCTGTTTTTACTTCCATCAAGATGAGAAAACATCACAGGTACTCATACAATTCTCTTCCACCTCTAGCACAGAAATGGGCACCCACCTACACAAGGAAATCCTGGGAAAGCAGGGCAAGCCAGATGATGCCCTGAAAAGCCATAAACTGCTCCCATGCTCTGCATACACATCAACATTTCAGCACCATAATTCAGCTGTGTTGGCCTGTTTTAGCCCCCTGCTCTGCAAACAAACAAAGCCAAGCTTCCCAAGGTGTTTCCCAGTGTTTAATTAAGCACTCAGAGGGCAATGTAGAGGGAAATCTGGAGAAGTGGAGAGATATTTCTCCTGCTATCAAAACTGGCAGCAGGAGGAACAGCAGTCAGAAGAAAGAGGATGGAAAGGAGGCAATCTGATAAGGTCTCTAGGGGACCTTATTAATTGAGCTCATACACAGCCTGGAGACCCACAGAGTCTCTCATTGCTGCTCTAGCATAAAGCCATGTGACTTACCACTCCTGTAGTACCTCACTTTGCCATTTACATTCCAAAAAGTCTGTTGCTATGGGGTGTAATGACTTCTATCCCATTTCACGGATGGCCAGTAAGTGGGGGTTAAGGCAAATACATTAATGAGGACTTGGTCCCTCTAAGGATCAGCTGACTGAGGGCTGATGAAGGCTGCTTCCTCCTGAGGGGCCAACAGCATTTCTGTGCCACTCACACAGCAATCCCAAGGGAATTGCCACTGGGAAAGCAAAGGTCTTCGCAAACTCATTTTTCCACTTCAAACCCTGAGTTTGCTACTGTACATGCAGAGTTAGACTGGACAACTTCCTAGTGGTAGCTAGAAAGCTGCTGCCCATTAAGTGATGCCAGAGTCTGTAATCCCAGGACAATGAAAACCAGCAAGAGCTGGTTTAACCCAATAAAGGAGTTCCCTTTTTTTTTTTTTTTCCCTGTTTAATGTACAACAGCTGATTTTGAAAATTATTTCTACAGCCACAGGGAAATCCTCCACATGTCAGGACTATTTCCCAGTGCTTCCATGTTTGGGGCCAGGCAGAGATACCCAAAAGGCTGAATTTTGCTAGTTCTGAGTACTTACAACTTGAGCTGAAGTCAAAGAGAGCCATAAGATGGTCACGCTCTCTAGGAAACAAAACAATCGGGCCTAAGACTTAAATGAGGCGATTAGGTCACACTTTCGAATCATCAGCTTCACTACTTCCCATATATCCATCTCAACTGGGAGAAGAAATATGTAAACGAGACCAGATCCCATGGCAAGAAAAAGAATAAAGCACATCTGTGTTACTTTCTCCTTACTATCCATTACATTTTAAAGGTAAGGAATGAGAAAAATGTTTGAATGACCTTACTACAAAACTTTCCCACTTCTTGTTCAGTTTATCACAGGGTCAGCTCTGAAAACACAAGCTTGTTTAAAAAAGTTCTAGCAAACCTAGAGACAATTTTTTGTGGCTACCTAATATACAAACACAAAGTGTAAAAAAGTGCATGTTCTTCATTGCTGAATTAACTTTTGGAAAGTGATTGCATCAAACTATATAACAAGAAAATTAATATTCTTGCTGCTTCTAAACTACATGATAGTTTCCAAGATATACTGAAAGTAAAGGAAATGTTTTCTTCCTTAGGAGAACACATTGCTTGTAATCCACAACAGTTTGTCTTCTGTTTCTAACACTGATTTTTTTTTAAATTAAAATCCAGTTTGCTGAAATAGTTCATTTGTGCTGAAAGTGTCTTACTTCAACTGAGCAGCGACTGAAGGTAGTACTTTGGAATACAAACACTTACTAAATTCAGTGTCCCCCCACGTTCCCAGCACACTGGTCACGTGTAAGAAAAACACTCAAGATCTTTAAGAACAAAACCCGACCGACATCCTTTCAGACTACAAAACAGTATCACCCACATTAATTCTGGAGGTTAAAGGAGGGGAATGGGGATGCACAGAAAGCAGGCACACAGTATCTGAGAGCGAAGGCGAAGCGGAGAGATGAGAATTGCCAAACCTGTCTCCGGGCTGCGGTTATCCTTCCCTGACCCCTCGGTGCGCTGCTCGGGAGGGGAACCCGCACAGCACAGCCCCACCAGGTGCACCTTCCAAGGCTCCAGCCCAACGCGACACCAGCCCGGGGCCGGGCCGGCCCCTCAGCGCTGTCCGGCTCCGTCCAGCCCGCCTGGAGCCGGGGCCGCCGAGCATCCCGGCGCTGCCCGCAGCCTCGGCTCCAGCCCCGCTCCGTCCCGCCCGCGCCTACGCCAATGCCCGGTGCGCTCGCTCAACCAGCGGATTGCGCATGCACACAGCAATTAGCGGCGCTCAAATTAAAACACTATCTTCAAAAATTTAAAAATAAGAAAAAAAAAAAAAAAGAAAAAAAAAATTCCCTTACCTTATAAATAA
>VZRH01003117.1:209328-250065 GCA_013397555.1 Urocynchramus pylzowi
TTTCTTTTTTTTTTTTTTTTAAGCAAGCAAACCAGCAGCCAAGGGGGGCGACGGCGGGGCCCGGCCCCGCGGCTGGCGGCGCTGCCAGGTGAGGCTGCGGGCCGCGCTCGGCTGCAGCCCCGCGCCGCGGGACCGGCTTCCCTCCGCCGCCGCCTCCCCCGGCTCTTCGTGGGTGCAGCTCATAGGTGAACGATTAAGGAACAATAATTTGATGGCAGAGAACCGCCGGGAGTTTCTTTGGCTTAACTGGACTGGGAAGCACGAAGCGCTGCTGCTTCCCAGTGCCAGCTGCCGATTCATTCCGCTGGCTCAACAAAAGTTCCCGTTGCTTTCCTCCTCTCTTCGCGGTGTTTGAAGTGGCAGCACTACTGCTGGTGCGCGCTGGCTGATCTTAAGATCGGCTGATAAAGGCATGAATACATGAAGAAAATCCCCTGGGGATTTAGTATTCGGCCGTGTTTGTTTTTGAAAATCCATGCATAGTAGCAAGCCTAACCAAGTCTGGTGAGGTCTGAAAAGCACCATTCTGCTAGCTCCCTGCTTTAAAGAAGTCCTAAACCAGCCCTTTTGTTCCCAGAACAGCATAAAAGAATTTGGGGATTCCTTGTATTTCCCTAATGATTCCCTGTATTGCTCACAGTCACTTTTTCAGACTTCTTGAGGGGAACTAGGAAAAAAGGCTTCCCTTTCTCTTATGCCTTTGCTTTCCTCTTCCCCTTCCTGTTCACTTTCCACTTTTCTTAGGAAGCTTTCAATAGCCAAAACCGCTGAAAGCATATATTTTCAAATATTATTATCCTCTAAAAATTGACCAATGGGAGTTTACATTTTTGAGAAACTGCCTAATTTCATAATCTTCATCATTATTTTTTCTTAGGACCCTCATTCAGCACACAGACTGGACAGAGCTCATTTGAAAAACAGGTGCTTAAAGACTGATGTTATGCTTTTTATTCAGGATTTTATTGTTATTTACATCACCTTCAGACTCTGCTGAGAACAGCATTATTAATTTCTGGGTGGGAGGTAGAAACACAAAGGGACCAAAGTTTTGCTTGGGACACCTGCTCTGGGGTGCAGCAGGGTAGGTGGTGCATGCCTGCACCAAGATCACAATCCCTGTGATTTTGCCTGTGCCCAGGAATGGATGCTCCAAGACTTCTGCACGTCTGAGCCCAGATCCAATATGTTCCCCAAAATGAAAACCATTCTTAGAGTGAAAAACATTCACAATCCATGTAAATTAGCTTCACATGACTTAACTAGCACTATGTAGGAAATCCATCACACCAATGCAACAGTAAAGTCACATTTTCCAGGGAAATCTAAACAAGTCTTAATCATTCTCTCTCATTTCATATTCCTTTACCTCATTTACTAAATACTTTCCAAGAGATGAAGCTGGGGTCCTACAGAGAGATTGTTGCTTCCTGTGTGCAAAGCTGATGCATCTTGGTATGTTTCTATTTTTCCAGTATCAGAGGAAAGGCTTCTGTCCAAAATGTTTTTGATTGTACAATTACAAATGATCACATGCATTGAGCAGACCAATGTTCTGCTTACTCTACTTATAGTGTCCTTTGCAATCCCAAAAATTGTTTGGTAAAGCTAAATATTCTTTTAAAAGAGGAAATTGCATACACAATGGCAAACACTAAGATATTGACCATTGAAATGTGATGATGTGGCATTATATGGGCACTTTAATAGATCGTCAGAAGAGCTTAGATCCTTTGTATGGCCTGCATAGAAGTCTGCACTCTAAGTTAACAAAATAATTTATAGCAATAGCAGGGTGTCAGCCTCGAGGCAGTTCAATACTAGAAGGGCACAGAGCACTTTGCAAGCAAGTTTCAAAACTATCTGCTGACAGATGGGTTTGGCTGTGATCAGCAGCCAGGAGCAAGGCTCTGTTCCACGGGCTGCTGGCTGGGCAGGAGGATCTCTGGTCACACACCCCAGCCCAGCTGGCTCTGGGCTTTGAGCTCATTGCACAGCTTGTCCCAGTCCTGCTGCACCCACGGCTGAGTCCCAGCTCCTCCTCACCTCTGCACTCCATTTCTAACCCCCACCTCTCCCAGACCAACAGCCCTTCGAGGTGTCCTCTCATATCTGCTCTGGCTGTTCTTTTGTCTGGTTGTCACACTTGGGCCAGGCTGGAACTGCGAGTGACATCTGTTCCCTCATCTGTGTTTTCATGGTCTCAGCTCTGAGCAGAAAGGTCAGGGCTGTCAAGAGGATGTTAGAGAAAGTGCAGTGTAGTAGTGGTGAGCCTACACACCTGCACTGGTTAAGTCTGGACCACCATGAGGTTTCACAATTAAAGTATTCTCCCATCACCATTTCGACTAGTCTGGGTACCCACCACTATGCTGGTACCAGACCTGTAGAGGACATCAGGTAGGATGTCACAGCTAAGGTCAAGGAGGCCTTTAATATTTACAGCTTTTCTTTTACTGCTTAGAAATCACATTATGTGTCTATATAAAAATAGAAAGGTACTCCATATGTTGTTATTTCTCAAGAGTACCTCAACTTTAAGTCACTTCAAAGGCTGGGAAAATTTAACTTGCTCATGAATTTTTTTGTTCACACTTTCACTTGGATGAAGTAGTTCAAGAAGTGCATTCCTGAGTAAAGCAGCACTTGCAACATTGTGAGAACAGATAAGAAAAACAAAAAGAAATAAAAGCAGCAGAAGGAATAGATAGGAATCTTAAATTTCAACTCATCTCTGAAAGTCAGAAATTATACTTTGCATCTGGCACGATTGCCTGCTACAGAGGAGAGTAACTGGGAAGCAAAAGATGGAATTGGAAATAAATAAAAATTTAATGATGTGCTAATAGACTACACATTTCTTTGATAAGCTGCTCTCTTTAAAAATTTCCTAACTATGCACAGCAATAGATTCCTCTTGTGGATCTTAGAGACTTGTAACAAATTATTGCCTGATTATAAAATTCTCTGTAAACAGGGCTTTGTAACCTTCCCAGCAGACTGCCCTGCTCTCAGTTGCCTCTTTACCTTCAGTGCAGAAACACATGTAACATTTCTAGTGAAGACAGAGAGCTTGCAACTCTCTCCAAGTTCTTGAACATGTTACAAAAAGCCCAAAAATTTCTGTTTGTGCAAAGCAAAGCTTTTCCTAAATTTGTGTTTACTTACATACATGAAAAGGTAGAGTGTGCTTGCCAGACCTTTTTATTTTTTGTTCACAAAAGCTTCAAAGCAATGAAAATCTTCCATCACTATTTTGTTTTTCTTTTTTTTCCCTTCTCTTGGTTAAGTCAAACTCATTTGCTAGGTCAGACCTGACCTCCACTTTCTGCTTACAGTTGTCTGTTCTGAGTGCAACAGATACAAACTGATTGAGTGACATCTTGATAGAACAAGAAAATTTTGAATATTTAGGGAGGGAAGAAGCTGCTTTTAATTTGCTGCTGAAGATATAGTGAGCAAGGTGATCCATTGGGCCTTTTGGAGAGAGAAATAAATGATGAAGATAAATGCAGTAAATTCTTGAAACATGACTTTGTAGGAAAAGCCTGAGAAAAATACTTCAAATTGGACTCTGTGCTGTTGTATCTCAGGCAATACACTTTATATGGCATACGTCATGCACATTAAAAAACTTCATTTGGTGTGCTGCCCTGACAACTGGCTTTGTTCACCTTTGTTCTTATTTAAAACAGGTTGTTTCGTGCAGCTGTTAAAGAAACGGTGTGTGCACACACACGTTTGCACACAGCCTTTTTTATTACCCCTCAGATCTTTCAGAATAAGTCATGCTGCCTAGGTTTTAAATTATTTTTCTGTTTATTACAGCATGAAAATCACCCTACATTGGGATCTGCTGCCTTTTGTGCAAGCATGATTCAAAAGTTTAACAAAAGCATTTCTGTTTTGTTTGTTTTTTTTTTTTTCCCATTGCACTCTACCCCCTTCCTTTTGGTTTTCTGCTTTCTTAGCACTTCTGTGTATACTTTTGATAGCTGGAAAGCTCAGCAACCCCAATACTGCTGGGATTCTTTTAAGTAAAAGTGATTACAGCTGAAGCAGGACATGTCTATGTCACAGTTATTGCTTCATAGTATGTTTTGCTCATATTTTGGGAATAAGCACCAGGAGTCTCATAGAAGTGTGTTGTGGCCCTTCAACAAGAGCAGCTTGGGAGCCAAGGAAAAAGGTGTCCAGGAGCTTAGACAAGGGCACTTGGCAGGATGCCACTTGCTGCCCTCTGTGCACCCACCGTTGTCAGTGCTGGCTGCTTCACCTACCTGTGCTCTATCACAGCACCTCACCAACACTGCCTGCTCTGGGCTCCACCCTTGCTCTTCTGAGTTACTTGCTTTGGAGGTGATAGGTGTTCATGGGGAAAAATCAGGTGGAAGAGTGGGCTCAAGTCTTTAAAAGCAGGGAGAACCATGCCTATTCTCAGTTTATTCTCAGAGAGAATTAGTCTTTTGGGATTGTCTTGGCCTCTTTTGCTCCATCTGGGTCTAGGATGGGAAATTAATCCTGACTGATTTTTTCCTTTCTGTTGCTTTTGTTCTGTGGGCCTCAACCTGTCTCTTTGCTATTCCTCATTTTTCACAATCCAGGTCCATCAGTTCAGTTCTTGCCCCATTGCTCTCACTCCTGCTGACCTTTCCTGGACTTTCTTTTCTTTTGTGCTTCTTCCCACTGACCCTTCCTTCAAGCAAGGTAACCCAGTGACTCACTGGGATTGAAAGGCACCTGAGTCCTGCACCTAAAACTAAAGGTTTGTACCTCACTGCTCCCCATTTGATACACCACTGGAATATAGTATTTGATAGAGTGAGTAAAACTAATGGGCAGGGAAAATGAGAGAAAACAGAATCCAAAGAATTCCTGCTTCATTTTAACATCAAACCATACAAGTGATGGTGTGTCTGGAGTCACCACGAGAGGGTCGCAAACATTGGAAAGTGAACCAAAAAAAAGGAAAAAATGGCAAAGTTTAAAATCTTGATTTAGGAAATAAGCATCATTAATATAATTGCACACACTGGGCTAGTCAAGCATGGAGAAGCTCACACAGCTGTACAACAGCAATGCTGCTTGAGAGCAAGTAACTATTCCAGTGGAGTCAATATAAAAACTCATCTCTGTCAATGCAGGGTCTCAGACTTTTTTAGAAATACAGCCTTTGTGTGCACTTGTTCATGTCATATTCGGCCACCTTGGTCACAGTGACATAAGAATAATACAATACACCCCTATAATAGGAGAGAAAAATAATTTTATGAAGATTCTTTCTTGATTTTTAAATTATTTCCTTGTGAGTGTCATATTATCAATAACTTAGCAAATAATGAATCCTCAGAAAAATTTTCAAATGCTGTAAAAGAGCAGCCAGCAGCTGCTTTTATGATCTAGAGAGGGACTGATAGATTTTAACAACATCAGCATTGAGTAATCCTGCCTGTCACACCACATCCTAATAAGCCATGTCCCAACTCTCAGTCTGAAAGGCTGTGAAGGTATTTCCATTGTTTTTGATGCCAGGACCCCCAGCTCTTGCTCTGAACACAAAGGAGCACACACTTGCCCATCACATCCATCCCACAGCCTCAGTTTGCTAGTGCTTTTTCCTGTGTTCCAGAGGTGCAGCATCAATGGCCACCTCTCCCCTCAGAAAAAACAAACAAACAAACAAAAAACAAACCCTTCACAACTGTGAAAAACCACCAAATAAACCCCCCTACACCTAAACAAAGCTTTTTGATTACCACATAGCTATTTATTACAGCTCATGCAATTCTAAGGTTTGCTGGTTGCATTAGATTTGTGTCTACTGAGAGGAAATTAGAGAAGAGTCTGCCCCCACAGCTCCCTTCCCCAGCCAACACACATGGCCTAGACTCACCCAAGGTTTGAGCCTGCTATTTTAACCTTTTACTTCTAGTTGCTTAGAGCAGAATCCGAAAAAGACTCCCATAAATATCTGGAATGCAATCAGTGAAGAATTTTAAAAGGAAAAGGAAAAGAAAACAAACAAAAAAAAAAAAAAAACCCAAACAAAAAACCCCACCCAAACCAAAAATACACAACCAGTACACATATAATATGAATGGCCACAGGCATCTGATTTTTGAGCAGATCTGTATTTTGGTTGCCCAGATTTGCTGTTGCACATCCTTGGTAGTCCCATCATCTTGCCTGAACTGAGCATCATTCTTCACCTGAAGTTATTTGGGCCTTATGAAATACATGTCTTTAAAAGCCAGGACTTTGTTCTGAGGACGAGAGGGACATGGGCTGACCACAGCCCTTGCACAAGAACAGGAGCTGTCGGTGCTTCCATGCAAAGAAACACTTACCTGCACCAGCCCCCGTGCATCCCTTGCCACAAAAACAGCATGTGTGGTTTTATTTCTCTCCTCAGGCTGAAATACTTCTACCTTGCACTACCCCTTTCCAAGATCATGTCCTGACTGTAGCCTGTTGGGTATTTGAACAGCAAAACAAAAAAGGACAGGGAAAACTCAGGTTCCAAGATGGAGAGCAAGCAAGGAGAAATGGGGCCAGTTTCTTACAGTAAGTGGAAATTAGAAGGTGCTGTGCTTGCCTTTGTCTTCAAATTTCTTTCTTCCACGTCTGTATTGCCCTCTGAATAGCTGCAGGGCTTATGCAGTCTGGCCCTGTTGCTTTCTAATCAGTTATTCAGTCATTAGCTGTTGATTTCCACTGAGCATCCTCACTTACAAATCACTATTGTTTTTTACAATCGTCTAGTGACTTAAGTGCAAATGATGCCTCATGCCCAAGGAGGCAAAGGCTTACAGCCTCCTTGGTAGAATCAATAGGCAACACTGACCAAAAAGAATTCAAAACACGAAGCTGTAATTTGGCTGTGGAAATTATATAAAAAATTACAGTCATTAAAACTATTGCTATTATTATTGCTGTTGTTATAGTTATTATTGTTATTGTTGTTATCATTACTATTATGGTTTTTTATTATTGTTGTTGTTGTTATTGTTATTACTATAGTTATTACGATTGCTATGATGAACCAAAATGCATATATAAGTTATACAAAAATATTATTTTACAGGAAATATGTATTGCTGACAAGTTAATTTTCCTGAGAGCAGACTCCCATGCAGAAGCTATAATTCACCCAAGAGACTGCTGTACGTAATGCATTTATATATGCATGTATAGACTGCTACAGGTACAAGCATACACGCATTTCAGAATTCCTCCTCTGATTCTATTAATCCCATTAATCAAGAAGAGCTCTTCTGACTTCAAAGGAACTGCAACAACGCCAGCTTTGTGCTCATAAAATCCAGCATCAGGATTAATTATTTCCTAAGACCTGAAGAAGATGGATGTAGAAAGCTCGGGAGTGCTGATGGTGGGCACAAGGCAATGGTGCTTGTCACTGAAAGCGAGTTGGACCTATGGCCCTTGTTCTGCCAGGTGAGGGCAGGAGGCAGGGAAGGCAGGACAGACTCTCCTCTGCAGCAGGATGAGCTGTGCCCCTGTCACATGAGCTGTCCTCCACTCCACACCACCTGCCTGCCTTTCACTGCGACGGACACCGCTCTGCCCCTGCTGCTTTTGGAAACCACAGCTCTATCCTAGGCAGTAATTTTCAAAATGAAAAAATGTTGAAAGCTATGCATCATTTTAAAACAAGTTAAGTCATCTAGGAAAAGCCTGACATTTAAATGATGAAAGAGAATACAACTATCCCTTTCTGGTTCCTCTGAAAATGAACTTTTTAAATGGAATTGTACAGGAACTTTCATTCTATGATATATGTACTTGTCACCAAAAGATACTTTGTCAGCTATGACATAATTGCTATCATCAGAAAAACATTGCTGTCATTCTGCTATAATTTAGCCTCATTTTCTGCTCATTTCTTTATCTTCCCTCATTAAGGCATTACATGTTCAGCTACATTACTATTAATCATTCCCTAACATAAGCAACTGCATAACAAAGCTGTGTAATTGATTTTTAAGTTTCAGAACAAAACCAAAAATTTAAAAAATATATTTTAAAAAGCTTATTTTTTTACACTCATTCAAGTGAGAAAAGTGTTTCATGTGGATTTCAGTGAAACATTTGTTTCTTTCAGATCAGTAATTTCATTTCCATTTTTGTAATTTTAAGAAAAGCGGGGAATAGAAAGGACTGTAGCTTGGCCCAATTCACCAAACCAAAAAGTGAAAAATCCTCTCTTTTTCAGAAGATCAAGTGATCTGCCTGGACCAGTGAATTCCTCTGTCTGGGAAATTTGAATACTCAGGCCCTGACCTTCAGGAAGATTTTCATCTCTTTAGTGAAAAGAACCCAAAGTTATGTAAGTAACTTGAAAAAATAAAACCATTTTTCTCAGGAAGAAGTGGAACAGACACCCTAAGGAACCAGTGATGTGACTAGGAATGCCTCCTCTGAGAGGTGGATTCAGGTCCCAACAAGTTGACAGAAGGATTAAAAGTCTGTCATGGTCCAGGTGAGTGGCATAATCACAGGGTTATTTGATATGGTTTTTTGACTAGCTAGTCTTGTGAATTAGGTCACCAGATTTTCTTTGTTGACATTAATAATAGTCTTACACCCAAAATGGTATGTCTTAATGAGATTTTAGAAAGTTAGTTGACTTAGTTGACAATACTAACTATGGCAACACAATATTATAGTCAGGCACCTACTGATGTACCTTACAAGTATTTGGTGAATAATGCATTTTGCATTTCTCTGGCCTCACATTTGCACAGGCCTTGGCAAATTTCACAAGAACACTTTGTCTGGATATTTGCACCCCCTGGATGTTTTATTTCTACCTTTAGATTTCTTCACATACAAGCCTTAAAAAGAAATGAAAACTGAAATGATACAAATATAAATCTCATTATTTCTAATCTCCACTGCTGCTGGAGATGCTGCAGGAATGAGAAGAGATGCACAACTTCACACCCTTTTGGGGAACGAAGATGGAAAAAGCATTACATTTGTTTAGGGTTGGGAAAGCTTCCATATAGCCTCACTGATTCAGAATAACCCCCCATGTCAGATGAAGTCTTGAGGTTCTTCATAGAACTTATGGAAGTTATCAGACCATACAGAACAGGTCTTGGATATTAGTAGGGCATTAGGGCAGAAGGTTGTATGCTTCACTTATTAGACTGTGCATCTCTGCACAGGTAAACTTTCATTTAAACATAAAGCAATTATCCAACATGTTCAATCTCAAGGGCCTCTTATATATTTATACTTGTAAATAAGTGGTATCTATTTAAATTTTTTAGAAATTCACTGAAACCTGGCATTTCAACTGAAACCTGTTTCTAATCTTTCTGAATGAGGGAGCAATTTTCCCTACATGACCCTGATTCAATTCTGTTTTCTTTGCCTAAAAAAATGACAACTTAAAAAGATGGCCTCAGTAGAGCTGCGAACTGATATTTATTTCAGTAGTATAATAACTCTGAAACATGTCAAAGGCCTCTTAAATGTTAAAATTGTTACCTATTGCACCCTGGACAGAGTTTGAGTTCGTGAGTAGATTTTGAATGAAGTAATGTTTTTCCCCTGTCTGACCCTAGGAGCATTTGAATTGATGATTTTAGCAAGCAAACTTGCTAGGAATAATGAAGTACATATAGTTTTGTATAATAATTCTCTCTCAAGGGCTGTGAAGCTGATGCCTACCTAGAAAAAATTTTGGAAAAGTAGCTGAAACAACACATGATGCCATTTTATATAATCCCAGAAGTGACTGAAAGACTGGACAGTTTTGAGGACTATCCAAGTGTAAAGAGATGGATTTGGATTAGTCCCAGCTCACATTGTGTAAGACTTGCAATACTTTCATATTGTTTCTCCACAGTCAGATGTAACTGTTTGTTCTCTCGTTTTCAAATTACCTTTGGAACCATTGTGTTGGAAGTTGGGACCAGATTCATTAGTTAAAACATAAACTTTGAGTCATCGCTGCCTTGCAGTCAGCTAGAGCTGTAAAACAGGACCTGCAAAATGGATGACCTTCAGATTTACTTAACTGTGTAGAAATTGTTTTTGTCATTGCCAGGTTTTTTAATTCATTTCTTTTAACAGACTACCCCAGAATTTCTGATCTGTGACCCTGTGACTATATTACATTGACAGAAAATAACCAGCTTTTCCAAACATACCGATAGTGTGTCAGCCTGAAAAGAAAAGGACAAAAATGCACTGCTGCCCTTGTCTTCTACATTAGGATGTTAAAAGTTTAGAGATGCACTTACTGAAAAGTAGACAGAGTGACTCTGCTCTAGTAAGGCCAGTAATGTGCAGTAAGATGAGTAACTGCTATAGGGAATGGTGAAGTCCCCTTGGGATGGCTTTTCCTTTTTTTTGATCACAATTTGGAAACCAGGACATAGAAACAATCTCCATATGAGAAAAACAAACAAACANAAAAAAAAAAGAAGATAGCAAAAATATTTCTGTGAAGTGACCTAATTTCCAGACTTTAGAGGAATCACCAACAGATTACAGTTACAGGCCAAAATCTATGTTATATGTTTGGATCTTATACCTCACTCCAATACTTCTGTATGGGCCTATTCTTACCACAGAATTTGGCTTTATGGTGGTAAATCACAGAAATTTATTAGTCCTGAACACTGCATATTTTTGGCTTGATTGTACTCTAAACAAGTAATTGATGGATACTCTGCCCTGCTGTCTTCCTGCCAGCTCATTTCTTTTACAATCTTCATAAAAATCGAGGGAAAACACAAACTGGAAAGGCAACACACACAAAATCTCCAATCTATATCACACTCCAGCCTTTACACTTGCTTGGGTCCATGAAATAGAGGGAAACAAAAAGGCAAGCACTTCCCAATGAAAGGCTTGGTGCTGCCGTCTCGTGGGAAAAGGGAGAAGGGAAGCTTTGGTAATAAAAGCAGAAATGCAAAAAGTGAAAAAAAGGGAGTTTGAAAACTTGTTAACATCAACACTCCCATTTTTGTTTCAAGAGGGCTGTGTTCTTTATTGCTCACAGATCAGTTTCCTTTGCAGGTGATGTGGGCCCAGAATTACATCACCAGCAGAGCAGCCAAGAGCATCTCAGTGCCAGCATGACTGAAGCCCAGAGGAATGTATTATCACAGACCTCCGAGGGCCTTGCCAGTGCATTCCTTGCTGGGGGTGCTGCAATGGGGAAGGCAAAGAGGAGACAATTTTACGTGAAGACTGAAAGGGAACTTTGTGGAGGAAAGAGCTGGGGTCACAGTCTTGCTGTCTCCTCTAGGCAGATCTAATTATGGCCATGTACTTCAAAAAGAGTGTTTAAGTAAAACCAGATTTAGCAGGGCAATGCTTAGGAAGTACAGACTGAATCCTCAGCCTTGCCTTTGAGGAAAACGTGAAATGCTTCAGTGCACTGAGAACACTCACAGTGCTGGTAAAGAATAATTTGAAGCACTGAGGAAAGCAAGAACCAATATTAAATCCTCATCACTTCAGTGAAGTCTTACAATAAAACATATCTATCCTCTAGCATAGGCAACACTGAGATACTGGGTGTATATTTCCTGATCACTGTGTGACTCTGGGTGACAGAGTCTCAGCACTCTCAGGGATCATGCTGCAAATGATCAAATGATGCATTTCCATGTGAAGCAGTCACACAGATCCCCCATAACAGAGCTCCAACAGAGCCTTTCTGCCACATCACACCCTCTGTTCATCAACCCACATCTCATCCATATAAAAGAAATTCCCTCCTCCCAGTTTTGCAGGCTTTCATACTATTTCTTCTATCCGTCCTGGATGGCAGGACTGGCTCAGTGGTCTTCATCTCAAGACTCTTTCTGAACCTTTAAAATCAGTGGGAGCTTTCCAGTGCTTTTAATAGGAGCAAAATGTGCTGTCAACCAACAGGATTAAAAGAAGGGCACAAGAAAAAAATTTCAGAGATTAGCACTTCTAAAAATGTCAGCATTTTAAACCTCATCTCCTAGGTCAATCAAACCGTCAAAGAAATGCTGAGATTACAAAGATCTTTACCCTTTTCCACCAGGAAAGATAAGCCCTGCTGATCAAATGAAAAGGTTTATATTTGATAAAGATTTCCCCCCTACCCTGCCCCCAGTTCCCTAAAATGGAAGGCAAGAGGACTGGGACTAGGCAGCACAGAGAACAGCCAAGTACCTTTCATGTTAAGCCTGCTTTATACAAGAATTTCTGGGGTCATGAAGTACCAATAGCTGGTTTAGCTGTGCCCAGCTCAGCCCAAAGTCACACCACCAGCTCCCTCCCCAGAGCACAGCTGAAGTTCATGAGGGTGCCTGTGCTGGGAAAGACTAATTTTATCTCTGAGGCTGCTGATGCCTGGTTTGCTGCTCTTGCAAACCAGTGCCCACTGCAAGCCACAGCATCAATGCAGTTCTGACCAGACCCTCCATTCTCCACCGCTCAGACCAGAGACTCCTTACACCACCATCTATCATCCAAGTCTCTGAGGGGGCCTGGAGGCCTTCAGCTCTTCTCCATGTTCCTCAGCCTCCTCAGGAGGCTCCAGGAAGATGTCTGCTTCTGCATTCCCCAGAATCAGAGCTATCCAAGCACAACTTGATGTTAGAGGAAACAGCAGCAGAGGTGTGCAAGCATTGAAAAGGGAATTTGATTGCATACAAAAATAGAAAATACTGTCCATAACTTTCAAACATCATTAGATACTATTATAGCATACTATAGGGAAATTTGCAAAATGCTTCAGCCACCGTGTCTGTAGAAGCACCCTCCACTAAAAGTACCAGATTTCTTTCATCTCCACCTGGCAAATGGTCATCACTATTCTTTTCCTGTAACATGCAAACCTTTTTCACAATCTTTCTTCAGGTCAGTTGCACTTGGTTTTGCAGAGCCAACAGCAACAGTGAGACCCTTCAGCCTTCTCCATTCACCCCCACGTTCCCAACTCTCTACATTTTGAATATCCCAGTGCACAGTTTTCTCTTTTTCATATTTTTCATGCATCATTATTTTTGAGAAATCATGTTTTCCTGATACTTCCTTCCTGTATGAGGCTGGCCTAATAATTAGTGACTCATAGAAACTGTTTGCTTTCATATCATGTTGTTGTAGATGGATTAGAGATAATGTATGAAAGTGCATGTAAAAAACATTCCAAAGTAAATACATTAAGAGAGTGTTAGACATACATTAGAACTGAGGCATATTTCTTTCTTAAAGAATCCCCTTTTTGCTTTGTTCAAACTTTCACAAGACAGCAAAAGCAGATGTGGCCTGTGACAGGTGATGTAGACAGCAATGGTTAGGGAAGATTGATAAAACACTGCGAGGAAAGAAATTGCTGAAATTACTTAGAGCCAGTATAGAAATTATTACTTCTCTCATTGTAGCAGACTGCTGTGAGATGGCCATCCTGCAGCACTGTTCTTCCTCTGGCTCACCCTGTCTCATTAACATTATAACTGTGAGTGCAGCAGAGTGGCTGACGGGCAAAGTTCAGCTCTGTGTCCCTTTTCCTTTTCATGGAGACTACAAGTCTGTTCAGCTCTTATTAAAATAACCCTCAAAGTACCACAGTAAAATGAATTATATGTATAGTGGTACTTATAAAACAAGAATGCCTGTGCAGACCTTAAAAAATGCCTTTGGGCAGGTCAGCTCTCTGTCCAAATATGTAGATTGAGTATGAGTTTCTTATGTGCTTTAATTTGTTGCAACTTAATTTTTCCACTTCAAACTCTTTCTTTTTGACAAAATCTATTGCCACTTTGGGACTTTTCTAAGAAGTCATCCTATCACCCTTTCTTTCTTTGTGAATATAGCCCTCAAACAATACTACTTCTAGTTTTTAATACCTACAATGATGTGGGTGCAGCCTCAGTTTCATGTGCACTCAGAAAACAAAGGTAAGAAATTGAGATTGTGTAAGACTTTGTGCTTAGCAAGTGGTTTCCAGCCCATCCTGATTTTGCCAGTCTGCTCTGTGAATGATCTGAGAGGAGGAATCTGAAGAGGGAGGTACATACATCTTGGTTTTCTATGTTTAGCTGCATGTCATGTTCACTCTGTTTGGTCACTACTATCTTGAAACAAATTAGTGTCATAGACAAATAAAATGGATTAAATAGCAAACATCAGATTTCTGGTGTTACTCAACATAAATCAAAAGGGCTTCAGCACTGCAATTATTCCCCTGCAGCCACCAGTACAGAGGCACTGCTGAATAAAGCCAGTGGATTTAGTTGCTCTTAAAGATCTGCTTTCAAGAGAAATTCAAATTCAAATTTTCCTTTCCTTATTGCTGTTTTTCAAAAAATTGTAGAATGGAGAAAACTTGAAGTTTGAGGGAGCAGGAAGGGTAAGAGAAAATGCCCATAGATATGGGACATGATATCTTAGTGGTAAGACAAAAAGCTCTTTAATCACTTCATTAAAGGAAGTCAATTCAACCCAGGTCATGCTAGAAGACTAGTGGCTTTCACACATTGAGAGGGAATAATAAGAAGGAAACAATTGTCAAATTAATGTGAATATTAAAATGTAAGGACAACTATAAATGGTATTTTAATACCACTTTTGTAGCATTTTAGTGGCTGGATGTCCGCACATACGTGGATATTCAGCATAGATACAAAATGTCTTCTATGAGAATCAGATGTGAAGTTGCTCCTTACTTGAAACTACAACATCTTTTATTTCATAAAACATATTTATTTTTACATTTTTCCTTTTCTACTGTGAGAATCAATTTGCTAAGATGCAGGAAAGTAAAGACAGAACAAAACCAAAACCTATTAAACCAGGAAATACGGTCACTGTAGCTCATGTGCCACCTACTCAAAGTTGGCGCTGAACTGAGTTCAGGAAATACACTAAACAGTTTTGCTCCTGGCTTTTTGCAAATGTCTGCCACAAGCCTGTGGTTTCCTCAAAAGCATTTCTTCTTTGAACTTGCCTTAAGTATTTTTCTTAGAGCCTTTTCTCTTTTTTTTTTTTTTAAAAAAAAGAAGAAACACAACATGGATTGATTTCAAGCAGTTTGTTATAAGCAGGAAAATTTCATATTGAAAAATTGAGGCTGTTACTGAGTGCTCAGTTTTCAGCTTAGGTAAGTGATCTTTCTTTTCTTAGAGACACAGAGAACAAATTACTCATCCAACAAGCAGGATAAACACTCAAAAAAAAGAAACGTGGGGTGTATGAGACTGAGATAAACACCACATATAGCCCATCACAGGCTGGGCACATTTTGCAATGCATGAAAATATTTTCTTCCAGATAACTTGCCTGAGGCATACGTCTTCAAAATGTGAAAAAGAATGCAAATGGTTTGTGACTTTACAAGCCTAAATGCAAAGGGCATGGCAGAGTCCCACCATTTGTGTGCCAGTGTCCTAATGTGTGTTGTGGTTTTCCTTACCCTCCTGCCCTCCTGCTGTGACAAGAGTGCTCTGTCCTTCACAAAACTTAGCGCTTAGCTAAGCAAGCCAGTCCCAAACTTAGCCAACATAAATAACATCTGATCAAAAGCTACCTGGAGGTGAACCCAAAACGGGCGTGACTAATTCAAAACAAATTTGTTTCTTATGTCAAGCTCACACTACAGGAACACTCAGTGGGTATTCCTGCAGCTCCAGACTTGCACAGTAATGTACTTGCAAATGACAGGAGTGGACGGACATTTACAGATGCCGTACACATAAGTTTAGTGTCATTTAAACACAGAAAATACCTGGCCACTGGTGTCACTGCTGAGGGGACAAGCACTGGGACCCTGGGGCTAGTGTTTTACTCACCTCTCCCGCTCCTGTTCCAAGAGGTTGGTAAAGTCATCGCTCTTGTTCATGTAGTCTGTGTGTTTATGTTTCTCATTCTCCAGCTCATAAACGGTGCGACGATGGCACTTCTCTGCCAACAGGAGCTGTTCCAGCATGCGCCGGTATGTCTCCTTCTGCTTTTCTTCAAGTCTGTCCAGCTGGATTGTAGGAGAGGAGAACAGACTGTTTTAAAGGTCTCCTTGCTTACTTCATCTGATTTATTGACCAACAATGTTGTGTTTGGTAAATACAAGTCCCGTAATTATATGTCTTGGGTTTTACATAAAGCAGTGACTAGAAATAAGAATAACTGCCCCGTGAAAGTAGTGATTTATTTGGATGACATATTAGCAATAAACATTTGCACAGTTCTCAGATACACAAAGGACAGAATTTCACTCAGCTTTAGGGTAACAAATAATATTGTTGCAGTGCCGTATTTCCCCTGTGGTGAGGTGCTGTGCACACTTTCTTCATTTCACTGGGAAAAAGCTGTAGCTCAGAACTCAGCCTGGGAGCCTGAATTCACACACCTGTATGGGGACTGGACACTTGCATGTGGAGCATAAGGTGTAATCTGAAGGCTGGAATTTGAGTTACATATCTTTAACACACCTATAAGTCTGCTGAGATAAAAGATCAAAATTATTTCGATTCTGTCCAGATTCAGTTTTACATTACCAAATACAGTTAAATACAAGCCTCAGGAGTTTCCCCTCAGCCTGTTTTTTGACAGAAATTCTCTTTATTTATTCACAACCCATTACCCATTTTGTCTTCTGCATTTTTTTCTTAATTTAATATGCCAACTGTTATTCAAATAAATATTAAAACCAGGGAGGTGTGTCTAAAAATTGCCAGGGCACTCTAAATCCACCACAGCTATTCATGTTGCTCCTTTTGCTGTTTCCTGTGTGCAGATGACCAACTCCAGCCTCCTCCCTGCCAAAGCAGCCATCAGCCTTGGTACTTGTCTGGTTGCTCTGCCCACTCATCTTCCTCAGCCCCAGCTGCCCAGGGCTGCTGTTGTTTCACAGCATAACTCAGTAAACTGGGGGAAATAAGAGAGCAGGAGGACCATGGCAATCTGCTCTCCAAAAGCTGACCATAGCAGTCAAAGCAAAAAAGTTGCATTTTATAAAAGGGTTGGGTTCAGCTTTTCAGAGTAGATTTTGCAATTAATTTTTCTATTTTATTTCAACATAAGTTTTGTGAATCTGTACATGATGAAAGTTTTACACTGAGGTCCCTGTCAAATTATCAGTTTCTTTGGAAAAAAGCCTTGCTAAGTGCTTTTAATCTTGCTTGAGTATATTCTATATATGCTCCCACATACTGTGGTTTGATTTCCTTATTTACTAACATCCCAAAAATTCCAGGAGATGCTTCAATGAGAATACACAATACAAAGATATCCCATGGTAGACACAGCTCCTGGTGAAGAAATTAAATGTTCTAATTGGATGAACGATGAAGATTTGGACAGGCACTACAGTAGGTTATATTGTATGTTGTTATGTGCTCCTTCCCCATGAGCTGGACTGTTATGAAACTATGAACAGGAGCAATGGCTGTTTATTTTGGCATTCACTCTGGCCTCAGACATTCTCAGGTCTACTCTAATTCTCAGGTCTACTTGACATTCATTTATTGTTTAAATTTCAAAGCGAGGAGTCCTATAAGGCTCCTTTAGGGGCTGAACTGACTTTGCAGTCCTAGAGTTTAAGTAAAATGAATATGGATTTATGATCCCATAAATATGGTTAGTCTCCAAAGGTCTTCTTTTCTTAACTACCCTCATGAAGAGTTCTAGTATGCCAAGAAAATCAAGGAGTAGTTACCAGTGCTGTGAGCAGTAGAGGTTGAAGCCTATAATTGAAAGGAATTTAAAAACTAGAAATTTAACACCCAAAGATTTTGTTCTTGCTTAACAGCACCAGCCCTGGGAAGCATGCAACCTCTTTATGGTTTGTGTTCAAATCCAGTGACTTCACTTACAAATTATTCTGCGTATGAGTGAACAAGACTTTACTTTCAGTGTACAAATTCAGTGTTATCCTCTTGCATGCTTTGCATATATCCAAAATACATGGAGTCTCACTTCTGTTGAGGCTTCCCCCTACACAGACATAATATTGTCAATCAAGAAGTTGTTACCTCTGAAATTGGTTTCTCATAGACATCTTCCCCTACAGACTTTTCTTGGGCAAGGATGGCATCCCTGTGTAGCACTCGAAGCACATTCTCTGGAGTTGCAGACCCATAATGAGCTTCTAGAACTTCAGGTTTGGTTTTCTCTGTCTTCAGCATGTGGATCACATCCTCCCTTGCCTGTAATATTGCAAATCACTATCATGAGTCAACCTACTAACCAAGAGGGACCATGGGGAAAATAGGGGCATTTCATAAAGACTGCATATACAAAAATAAAATAAATTAGAAAAATGACAGGCTGTCAATGCAAATATAAAAATTTGGGAGATCTCAGATTAAACATGATCTGTCCAATACAAATATTGTACTTAAAGGGATGAATTATTTGGTTCCTGCATGACATTACATTTGAATGCTATGAATTTTTATCTGAGTTGCAACTACACCCAGGGAACATCATTATTCTTCATACACTGGATCTTAGTTGTTGCCCATGCTGTTCCCTGAAGACATAAGGAAATGAGGAGAACAAGCAGCACAAGTGAGCTGAACTAATATTTCCCAGACAGCTACTACTTCCTAGTCACTCCCTAACTGAATTTGCAACTAAATACTCTTTTCAAGTAACTTTTAAAATAAAATTTTCTTGGTTTTTTTCTTTAAACAAAACCCTAGACACGTTGCAGACCCCAGCTAACAAGACATGGAAAGTGTCCTAGGTTACAATATAAAGATGTGTTCTATTCCCACCTTCAAGAGCTGTTGAAATGGGGCGGGGCATTGTCCTTCCTTGTCTCCAGTTAATGGGCCCATCAATGCCTTGCCCATGACTCAGAGATAACTCCCTCCTGGAACCATTTCTGTTTCATGGACCCACCACATGACTCATAGCCCATTGTGAGATGCTCTGCCTAGGGGGGAGGAGCTAAGCATCTCCACCTGGATATAATCTGGGTTTTTTGGGACAGGAGGGGCCAGTCTTTTCACTGGATTCCCAGAGGAATAGCTGTCTTTTCACTGGCTCTTCAGAGGAAGACTACACCCTTTCTACAGGATCACTGCTCCAACAGAACCACATCTGCCACTCTGGGAGGACTGCAGCCACCAATCCAACTAGACTACTACCAACACTACTACAACAACAGGGTGTCAGGTTGTATTCTGACTTTGTCAGTGGTTTTTCTTTTGTATTTTTGCATGTATTTTGGTTTTCTTTTCCCTTTTCCTAATAAATTGCATTTCTGACTTGGAGTCACTCACTGGTTTTGCTTTCAAACCAGAGCAGAAAGTCTGTTCCAGCCGTGGAGGATGGCTGTGCTGCTGGAGCCAGGGCTGGGAGCAGGGGTGCACCTGTGGCCAAGGGCAACCTGGAGCTCCCTGCCCCAGGTGGAGGCCCCCAGTTCCAGTAGCATGAGCAAACATCTGGGCATGATGAGACAGCTCTGCAAGGCCACCTGGCTATGAAAAAGGAGCATTTTAGGGCTATGCTGTGGATAAACACTTAAGCCAGGGCTCTGTTTCTAATGACACTTGCCAACACCTGTTAAGCCATCTGTAAAATGGGGGCAGGGCACCTGCTTGTCTTTCAAGGCGTGTTTATGAGGCCATATTCCAGGGAAGGACTGTAAAACCTACAGGCTTTTGGTGGGCAAAGGGGAGCTCCTGGATTTCCCTAGAGAACGTCTTTCCCACAAGTGCAAATGGGTGGGGGAGCAGAAGAGTATGGGCATTTTTCTCTTGCCTGCCTTTCTGAGAACCCATGTGAGCTTGGGAAATAAATTAAGCACTAAGGAAAGGTTCAGACATTTAAGAAAAAATCCTTTACAAATCCTGCCCCTATGTAAGCAATGACTGTTTTAAGATTTATGAACTGATCAGCTCTTCATGCTTCTCCGTGCCGTTCATAACAGCATTCGATTCATCCCTGTAGCAAATCTTAAATCTTTGCCCAGAACCATAGAGGCACCACAGCTCAACAAAAATCAAGCTCACTTGATTTTAAAATGAACAAGAAAATAATTTTGGGAAATGGCAAAGACCTTTCATTTTTTTTTTTTTTTAATTAAAACTGACTAACTTGAAAATAAATAATGAACTTCAGGCAAAGATCATGCCATCTAATTAAGAACTAGCCCAATTACACTGTATAATGTTTTGTAACCTTAACTAAAATCTTTACACTTGTCTGCAATATACAAAATGCAAATTGGAATGGCATTCATGTTATTTCAAAATGAGAGTGGGAAAGGTTTGTCACTCATAGATGTTACAACTAAGTGAATGATGTGAGCTCGTCCCAAAGAAAGACAGAAGAGCATGTGCACCTCCCTACATCACAGCCTGAGACTGTGCCACTCTCAATACAGGAAAAATGTTATTTTAGGCAGGTTCTTGACAGATTTGAGAATGTATTACTTTTTTCTATCCCTGTAGAAATAACAGATGTCTTAGTGTCTTCATCACCATGAGGCCAATGCTTCTATATTGAAGAAAAAGCCTTTAAAAAGTCCAGTAGGATAGCATGGGAGCATGGAGGGATTTCTAAACATCCAGATTTTATGATGTGTTGTCTTAAGCCCTTTTAGGAAGAGGCAGCTCTGAGGCCATGAGGTTCATCCTGTGGCAATGAACTAATTTGGTACCCTGCTGTGAGCCTCCCAGCAGGGGCCCTGTGCCCCAGGCATGCTCAGGGAGAGCACTGTGCAAAGGGAGCACCAGCACAGAGGGATGGGGATGAGGGAGCAGCTCCCTTCTACCCTCTGCACCAAGGGACACAGCCAATCATGTTGAAAGGTCTTTTTATTTTGATTCTGAGCACACAAAGCTTCATGCCCCACACAGCCCTTTCCCTAGAGACAGGCAACCTCAGACCCTATTTGGGAGGGGAGGAGGATGAGTTCATTCTCTCATGTTGTAGCTGTTGGGCCCTGGGTGGCATAATTGAACACTGGCAGGGCTGGGCAGAGCAGACAGAGACAGCTCAGGATTGGGGATTTAACATTGTGAACAGGCAGAGCAAAAAGCTGGACTCCAGTGCCTGCAATGGTTATTTGATACAGAAATAGCTGGTGGAGGCAGCTGCTCTGCCCAGCAAGTGCCCAGACCCTGTTCAGTTGTGCACTGCCTGACTTTCCTTCAGGCCTCATTAGTCTGTCATCACTCACTGTTGAAATGGAGCAACTTTAGCACAAGGGAGTAGGAATAAGAGTCCCTGAAACAGCTAAGAATGTCCCTGCTAACTAAGAAAGGCTTCTGGATGCTGCAGGTTTGGGTCCCCCAAAAGCCAGAGGGAGTCAAGCCAGAGGGGGCCGAGCCAGGGGAGTGGATGATGCTGAATGGAGGAAGTGACACCCCAAGAAGGAAAACAGGTGCCCAAGCTCAGTTCAGAACTTTTTTTTCAGAAGCATTCATTGCTTCATCTTTAAGGGGAAGCAGTGACGTGCCTAGCTCCAAGGGAGCAGGGTAGGTCAGCACTGAACACTCCTTGCTGCAGCCCATGGGGAGGAGGCCTAGCCCAGAATAGGACTGGGTGGCACCATCCCCAGGGGCACAGTCAGCTGCCATCTCCTGTACCCCTTCTTGGGTACCCTGCACGCTGCTGGCCCTCGGGATTTGGATGGCATTAGTGTGGCCAGCTGCCTTTTGCCTTTTCTGGGCTCAGCCATTTCTCCTGTCCTTATCTTCTCCAGGGTATCGGTTAATTCACCAAGTACTTTGTTTCAGTTGTGATAACAGTTTGTGAAAAACAAATGACAAACAGACTCACAGGTTGCTAGGAAGCATTGGACCAAAAAGGGAACCTAATGCTAATAATAAACTGGAGACAAATTTGCTTTTATTTGGTCAGAAACAAGCTCCATCACAGGGAGATTCTGAAGGGCAGCTAACCTAGGTCAGAGAGACATCCAGGCAACATCCATCAGCCTCGGGCTTTGTGAATTCCAGTTAATCTCTCTAAAACTCCTCAGGATAATATAGAGGAAAGGAACTGAAACAGCATGCTTGTGCATCTTGTGATTTCTTGTTTCTCCAAATGACCAATTTTCCCCTGAAACAACTAGAAGAGAGGTCAGATAGAGATGTTTTCTTCCAATGTATAGTGATCTGCAGGACGCAGACCATTTTCAGAAAACAAGTTAGAATAATTCTGCAGAGGAGCTACTTCAAAACCTATATCTGTGAAGAGGCATGAGAGGCTCAAAGTGGAGGTCCCTAGCTAAGAAGAGGGGACTTTGCTGGCAAGCTGTTTCTACTGGTGCACATCTGCTGCTGGTGCCTCCCTTGCCCCAAAGCACAATCCTGTTTTGCATAAATCTTAAGCTAGGAGACAAACACAAGGAAGATACTTCAAACTGCAAGTAAACTTGCATATAAATCCCAGAGAACAGTTTTTAGCTGTTTTGGTAGAAGGAACATGATGTTTGGCACAGGAGAATCATCTCTCAAGTCCCACTTTTGTTTTGTTTTGTTGGTGCTGTGATGAGAAAGAGCATCCAGAAGACCGCATATTGCAACAGCTTGTAACACAATGAAACTAATTTGCAAAAGTCCAAAAGACTGCAATTAGAGAAGCTCTTTAAAGTCAAAACACGGAATTTTAAAAATTTACTTTTATTAGTTTTTCATTATTTCAATTGTCCTACAGAAAACATTGAGCTACCTTTCTGTCTATACTGTTAAGATTGTGAGTTCTTGAAAATAGAGACTTTTCCATTAATAAAGTGTCCTAAGTACCAGATTCTCTAAGCAGAAGGAGCAATAAAGACAGATTAAAGATGTACTCATTTAACGCCTTCAGTTGCTCCTGCTGATGGAAGAACTGTAAAGTTGAACTATGTCTAAGCTTGTTTTATGCTTATTGGAGGTGGCAAAGCCTAGAGGCTGATGACCTCAGCTCTTGAGTATGCCCATGGAGGGCCTGAGGTGCTGTGGAGCACTGCTGTCCTACAAAGTTTTGCCTGCTCTCCTTTTCCTCCCCTCTATTCCCCACTCATGAGTGCACTTACCAAAGAGATGGGATTATTACCTGGGAAATCCAAGACAATGTTCCCCTTCTCTCATGAGTGCACACTGCTTGCCCAGATGGGAGGCTGATGTGAGCTCACTCCTCACAGGGCTACCCTGAAACACTCACTTTTTGGCAGAATAAAGTAGAAGGACTTTTTTTGCTCACCAACTTGAGCGGAGCAGGGGGCCGTGTTCCAAACCTCACTTTACTACATGCCTAGTAAAATATTTAAAAGATATAGAAAGGATGTAAAGAGGTTCCTGCATAAAATTGAAACCATTTAGGAAACAATAGCATGACTCTGCTGCTTGTAAAAGGGGTCTGGCAGCCTAGCAACCAGATTCTTGGTCAATGGAAAGACTGTTACACGAGCTGGGCGTTCAGACGTGCTTCTTCCTCATGCCCTGCCCTGCCAATTTACTACAGCCCTCTCTCCCCATTCCCACAGTCTTTGGCCTCTCCCATGAGCCTGCTGACAAAACTCAGCACCCACTAAACGGGGAATTTTTGCCACAGGCCATTTGTCACCTGGGAAATGGGACTGAACTGATCAAACTCGTTTCATATAAGGCATCTAGTAAATCGGGGAAAAAATTCAGTTGTATTCAAGATGGGTTGAATGGAGTCGAAGTAATCACTGTCAGCTAGGAGCAAAACCCAACTCAAGATCATTTGCCAGTAATTGTCCTAAACTCTTCTCCTGATTTTTTTTTTTCCTAAGTAGCCTTCCTGCAAATTAATGGTTTGTCTTTTTCGAAATCGGTTACTGGTAACTATTGCCTTCATAGCTCCACATCTGGAGGCATCTAACTACTTTACACCTAACTACTTTAGAGAAATCTCAATATTTCAGTAACATGACAACAATCCTCTTAAAGAGGATTGAAAGAAAGATGAAAGAAGTTTTGAAAATTCAGGAGCAGGAGTAGCATTTACAAGAAATGCAATTATGTAATATTTTGGCAATCGGATATTTCCAGCTTTTGAATATTTCTTTTCTGGTTATGAAGACACTTTATTACACCTACACAAGGAAGTGCACTACGTAGTAGATGTTTAATATTTATGAAGCTGTTATATATTTTTCTTGCCAGTGATTAATGACAAAAAATAACTATGAAACCACAGACAGGAACCTTTACTTCTACTTGTGTTGTTGTTCCTTGCATTGCACACAGTTCAGGTTATTTATAGCACAACAGCTGCTCTGTTCAGCATCCGAAACTAGATAAGGTCACAGGTTATCCATGTAATGTTAGGGTCTTACCAGTGACTGATTTCCTAAATGCCAGTAGGCTTTACAAATATTTCACCTAGAGTTAATAAACATCACACTCAAGGCATCCAGAGGGAGATCAGGAGAATGTTCTCACACTGCTTTCTGCACTATCCAGAACATGATGTGCTGCTATCAGGGCAGGAATAGCCTTATTTCTGAAAAGTTCCATTAGGGACCTCATAAAGTGGATATCACTAGCTTGGTTAGTTGATTTTAATGAAAGAAAGCACCTTCAAGCAGGGGTACTCAAAACACCTGCATCTGAAAATCTTTCCTAACACAAATCCACTAGTCCCTGTTTAAGACCAGTAACTTCTCTTCATTCTCATCTTAGGAAGAAACAAAAATAATTAAAAGGAAAGTGTACTTTCTCCATTTTGTCTCATAATACTACAAATATGCATACAGAATGTAATAAAAGCTACTGAGAGCTGGAAGGATACTTTTATTAAAGGCCTGATTGCTCACTCTAGCCCTTGTATTGTACAAAGCATGTTTCAAATCACAGAGGTTAGATGCTCTATTGCATATTGCATCACACAAAGATCTTTTTGCCAAAAACTCTGTAAATATTTTTTTTCTTCTATACCAGATACCTGAAGTAGCCTTGTTTGTATCACTCACTCAGTGATGCTAGCCATGCAAAATGCTGGCTAATTACATAAAATCATAGAATCATAGGAGTCCTGAGTTGGAAGGGACTTGTGGAGAACATCAAATCCAAATCCTAGCCCTGCACAGGACAGCCCTGAGAATCACATCATGTGCCTGAGAGCACTGTCCAAACACTTCTTGAACTCTGTCAGTCTGGTGCTGTGACTACTCCCCTGGGGAGCCTCTTCCAGTGTCCAACCACCCTCTGGGTGAAAAAACCTTTTCCTGGTATCCAACCTAAACCTCCCCTGACATAAATTCAGGCCATCCCCTTGGGTCCTGTCACTGTCACCAGAGAGAAGAGATCAGTGCTGCCCCTCCTCTTTCCCTCACGAGGAAGTTGTAGACTGCAATGAGGTCTTCTCTCAGTCTCCCCCAGACTGAACAAACCAAGGGACCCCAGCTGTTCTATGGTTTCCCCTCTAAACCCTTCACCATCTTCACAGCTGTCTTTTGGACGTGCTCTAATAGCTTTATATCTTTCTGTATTGTGGCACCAAAACTACACACTCGAGTCAAAGTAAGGCTGCACCAGCAACGTGAATACATCGGGTTTTTTGCAAGGAAGCCTTTATGTATAGCAAAGTTTTTTTCACACCTTTCATCTTAGCTTTATTTCCTATACTTGAAACTGTGTATTTCACTTGCATTAACTTCTTTTAACTTTTCTGTATTCAAGTCTAGGTACACGATGTACTCAGGAGGTAGAGATTACTTCAGTGATGATAAGTGACCATTGTTGATTGTTAATTTTGTACAAAGGGTAAGTGAAATATACATCCAGAAATACAAATGACCTCTCATGACCCTGAGGATATTGAACAGAACTGTCCTGTCTTCTCCACACCGTGCAGAACTTTCTGGCTTTGTGTGAAGCCTTTGGAGCGCTACACTGTATTTAATTTTATTGTGCTTTATCTTGTGATAGCTCAGAAAGCTCTTCTGAAATCAATACTGGAGAAGAGGCACATGATAGACTAGCTCAGCCACTGCATAAATCTTCTGAAGTGACTCCAGAAGAATTACATCAGAAATTAATTTGGCCTCTTATGTTTGAAAAAGTCCCTGCTAAAGATTGCAGAGCTGAGGAGAAGCAGCACTGAGCAATGCATTGCTTCTTCCAGCAAGCCTTGAAACAGATCAAATGAGCACTAGAAGACATCTGTCTGTTATTTCCTGCCCACACAGCTTTGTTCTGCTTTATTGCCAGAGCGCTCCATGCATGATGTCACTTTTTTCTGAAGAAAACAGGCCACCAGAGCCTTTCACTGACATAATTAATTATCTGTAGTCTGGGCCATAGCCAGCAAAATTCCCATGGCAAGGCCCTGAGAAGTATTAACTCCACACTGCTTGATGTTTTCAGAATTATTATGGTCTGGGATACCCTGTCTTGTGTTTTCACACTGAAAGAGTGCTTTGCTTGATATTCCCAAGCCGTGGGGCAGTTACTGCAGCATATAGAATTACAGTGTCATGATCCAGTCAGCACAGAGACACCAGGGCAAGGGGCCACTGTCAAGTTATGTGCGTGACTCTGCATGTTGGGATGTGTTCTACATGCCCCAGCAATGCCTCACAATGGCTAAACCCACTGGTTTGGGTTTGCTGTATCCAGTCATAGAGTTTTTGTCTCAGCCAACATTAACTGTACAATATTTTTCACATGGCCTGAAGCCCAGCAGCAAGCAGAAACCACAGGCTGATCCAACTAGCCATCAAGTTGCCATGTTCCTTTTGTAACCAGAACTTATTTTGTGATCCATTGGAAGCACTTTAGGAGGGGGAAAAAAGTGACTAATGAAAGGGCAATAACAGGAAAAGCATTTATTTTCCTCTTTCTTCTCTTATCATCTGGCCTTATTAGTAAGTCCTGACCAAGATAGAAGAGACCCATGGATCATGAATCTCTTTCTTATGCTTCACATATGAAATTAACCCCACCATGCTCCAATTTCCATTCCATAAAGGAAATAATATTTCTCATGATTTCCATAATTTCCAAGTATACAGAAGATCTAGATATGCTGTGAATGCTACAAAAAATATGGCACTCTGACATCAATATCATTGTTCTCCTATTAATTTTTCCCCATTTGCTGTATTTTATTTCCTCCTAGTACAGGTTCTTCTGTACTGTCATCCAATTTGTTGAAATCCATTAGAAACTAAAAAGTATCTTCATTAGATGTGTAACTCATTTTGTCTAAATCACTCTTTGCAAGTGCTACATTTGTGGTATAAAGAACAAAAGCATCTGAAATTAGTTGCTCTGACTTGAATTTCAGGGATGCACTTCAAGTTGCTGCTGTGAGTACCCTGTCTCCAAGAGGAACAAATCAGCCCAGGTTTTTTTCGGTTTTTTTTTTCCCACAGTGATCTTGCTGCCTTCTGGCAGGAACAAGCACACAAGGAACAGGATGGAGCAAGACAAGCTGGAGCCAGCAGGGCTGTAACCACCAGGATGATGAAGTCAGAGGCAATCCTTCTGCCTCCTCTGTGGAGACAGGAGCATGTGGGACACTAACAGACCTAAGTCTGTGTACATGTGTAATAAACTGTATACACAACTTTCTCTTGTCCAAGCATTTTGTTGGCTTCAACAAGATGTTTTTGAGTACTCTGTGCTGCACAATGTGCATCCAAGTTACTGGTGGCTGATGAATGGGCAAGAACAGTAGGACTGCATTACAGCAAGCACTCACCAGCTCAACCAATTACTTGAACAGAGGAGTTGTCAGAAAAAATGAGGGAAGTGGCCAAACTCTGAATGCGAAGCAACTCGGGCGGGTGGGCAGTGAAAGGCGCAGAGTGAGAGCTCCCAGCCATGCCCATGATGCCCTCACTTGTCTCCAAAATCCCCCTGATTCCCCCAAATGTCTGTCCTTCCCTTTGCCCTCCCCAAGCCCCACCTGGGGACATTCTTTCCCCTCTCTGTTCTCCCACTGCATTTCCAAGAATGACTCTGAAGCCCTTCAAAATGCTATTTTACCTGAACTGCCGAGATTGCCCAAGCCAATAGTGGAGAATTGGGGTTTCATATTCACATCAATATTTCTGTTTCTGATTTGTTTAAACTTGAAGGTGACAAATGTCTGGAAGTTACCATGCAACTATATTTCAGTTAGTTCAGTTCCACTCAATTTCTGGCATGGAAGAGTTGCTGCTAATATTTTGCAAAGAAAACCAGTAATTTCCAGGATAAGAAAGATGCCACTTGCAAAATCCAAACCCTTCCTGTCTCAGGAAAGGACTTCCCTCCATAGTGCCTCCCTCAGCAGTGCATCATTTTGGGTACCATGTCTGCCCAGCCCTCTGAAATAAATCAGAGTTTACTGTATTTTGGACACCATGCAAACACTCAAGGCAGCAATTTTGTAAGATGTGCCAAGACACAGGATGTTCAGTAGGACCTGCAGTTTTCTATGTGAAAATGTTACATTTCTCTCACTTTAGTCAACCAATAGGTGGAGCCTTTAACCCTAGAAACGAGACATTTTCTCAGCCATGTTATCACAATTATTATGTAAGGATTTATATTTACATTTATTAAAGCTTGTTTTGGATGAAAAATAATCTGTTTTGCTCTCAAGAGCTTGTCTGATCCTCATCTAGAGAACAACAGACAAAAACTTAATAAACACTGGGGCAGCAAAGTTAATAAAAACAGGTTCATCTACCACTGCAATATTAAATTAACAACTGGTGACTCAGAGTACTGGACAGCATTCTGACACATAAGACATATGCTCGTTGCAAGCTCTCCAAAGAATCCCAGATATTTTAAAGCCAGAAAGCTCATGCATTTAACATTGATTGCAAAATGATGGGCCATGTGCTCTCCCACAGAGTGAACTTTCAAGAAAAATGAGAAAAGGTACATTCCTCATTACTGTTGCACTGAATATACAATTTCTAGTCAATGTAAATGTAAAGAAAAAGAAAAATAAATGGTCCAATTATATCATTATTTAAAACTAATTTTTAAAAGTTTGCAAGAGAGGATCAGTTTGGAACAAGACCAAAACTGAAAAAGCTGGTTGTGGGCAATTCTGTTCTGTTTTGAGCAGAAGACTAAGAATTTTTGGAAAAAACTCCAAGCAGTTCATACTCTTCCTTCCACTCTAGATAAGATGTTCAATGGATCAGAGACACTTGCCAGTTATTCCTCTCTCTTCTGATCCTTCAAGCCTCACTAACACAACAGATATAGCTCTGTTAAGTACAGCTCAGGCATTACTAGAGAAGGATGTTAAAATGTCTTTGTGAAAGAGGTCTTCAGCCTACAGCTGTCCAGTGACAGTGACATTTTACTGAGGATCATTGCTTTGAAAAGCATACATGTAATTCTAAAGCAATTTTAGTACCAAAGAGATGGATGGCTATCATACCTATAGTTGATAGTACCTCTGCCCTTTATTTCAGATGGAGCAGGAAATTGCCTAAATAGCACAATTTAACTATATTTCAGTATACTGTCTTACTTCTGGGTGGGTTTTTTTTGGGTTTTTTTTTTGTTTTTTGGGGGTTTTTTGTGGGTTTTGTTTTGGTTTGGTTTTGTTTGTTTGTTTGGTTTTTTTGGGTTTTTTTGTTGGTTTGGGGGTTTGTTTGGTTTTTTTGTTGTTGTTGTTGTTGTTGTTTTTTTTTCCTTCTCACAAAACAGCCAGGTTCTATTTTAAAATTGATGATTTTGGGACTTGCTAGACAAGTTCTTCTTACCTCCTATGGTATGTTCTGCTCTTTGTGCAGCAGCAAATGCATGCTACAGAAAATAAACCATACTATTCTGGACAAAATTAATCTCTGGTTATAAATTATTCAATAAAAATAGTAGAGAGCATCTGTGGTCCGAAGACTTTTTTTTTTTTTCTCTGCAAAAGCTTTCTTTACCAGGAAAACACAAACAAACCAGGGTTCAGTAAGGGAGGAGAGAAATTTTTAACTCATTGTACTGATGTGCCAGACATTTTTAGGGTTTGTTTTAGGCTCTTATTTTCCTATACAGTGGATACTATCTTTCCCTTCGTTTTCTTGCCTTTTTTGTGCCCACTTTCCATGTCTCTAGCTTGGCTCCATTTATCTCTCTTGTATTCCCTTTTGCTTACACTCTTTTTCTTCTATTGCCCAGCCTTCTTTCCCCTCATTCCATTCTGCTTAAGTCACCTCTCCCTCCTCACATTAACCCTATCTTCTCTTTTTCCCTGTAGTTCTGTACTTGCCAAGGTTTTTCCCGTGGGGAATTTGTGTCTCATCTGTGATATGCTCATAAATCCTAAATTACTTCAATCATCAAGACTTTGCAGATACCCTGCATGCACTTTCCTCTGGCTTTACCTATTCTTTCTGCCTTGGCTCATCTGCAGCTTGTTAATCTGGGCTGTTTTGCTAATGACCATTTGAAAACTCCTTCTCTTCACTGCTTTCTCTGGTGCCAAGGCAACTTGCCCCAACTTTCTCTTCTGTTCTCTGTACCTGCACAAGAAACACATCTGGTTTTTACCCACCTATCTATCCCACATTCCTCACTCGAGCTTTCAGGCAGATCCATATTTATTAATATTAATGCAAGAGTATAAAAAAAAAGGCTCTGAAGAAAAATATAGAAGTTTGTACAGTGTTTTTAACTAAACAACAACTAGGTGGCTCTCCCAATGTTGTTACAGTATCTTGGAAAAGCCAATACAAAAGCAATTTGAGGCATTACATGCAAGTTTACGCGTTGCAGGAAGAGGAAAAAGAGGCAAAGAGAAGAACATCACACCAACAGCTAGAGAGTCAAATTCTCTTGCTTATACTAGACAGTGACAAGTGATGGGAAGGCCAAGTAGTGCCATGCCCTAAGAGAAAGGCAAGTATGAAACCCAGTGCAGGAGGCACTAGGGAGCTCTCTCCTACAGCAAGCACCATGTGCAGTTCCAGCTGCAGACACCAAGAAGGGTGAGCCCGGGGGGCAGCTGCTGCTGGTCAAGGGGGGATGTGGACACAGAGAGCCCATTTTGCCAGAGGAAATGGAAAGGATGTGCTATGGCTAGCACAGCAAAAACAAAGGCTCAGAAGATTCAAGGCTGCTGTCTACAAACACATCAGGGGTCAAAGGCAGGAGGGACAGAGGTGGGCTTTCAAAGCAGGATCACTGTACAGCAGAGTTTCATAAAGGTTTTGCTACACATAATTACAATTGCTTCAGAAATTAAAAGGGAGAAATCAGTTAAACATTAAAGCTTTTCAGTTCTGGGAATATTTTCCAAGAGTAGTGAACAAATTAATCAACCCACCTAATCTTAAAACACAGTTTACTAAGTTAAAACAAATGTTAAATGGAGCATTTGCCTAAAAAATTAGATGATGGAATTTGATATACATAGATCTTCTACAATTTTATCTCCAGAATTCTCAGGTCAGTCAATACATCTGCAGAATAAGGGTGAGGAAAGCCTGAGTTGGGAAGTGACAAAAAGGTAGAGTAAGAAAAAAGGTCACAACTAGAAAAATAAAGAATGGAAGAAAAGTGAATAGGGAAATTCAGATTTAGGGAAAAGAGCAGAACAGAGCAATTATAGAATAAAATGTATTATATAATATGTAGCCCTACATAAGGGAAAGAAAGCAGAAAGATGGAAACAGTAAAGAATTTCCCTTTCCTTTACATTTACAAAGCATAGTTTTCCACAAAAAAGAGAGACAGAAAAATACTAAAATACCTTTTAAAAGGTTAAAATGCAATGGGTAGTTTAGCACCTATACCCATGTGAATTAATTGACTTTGTTAAGAGAGAGGATTTTCCTTGTGGCAAGATATGCAGCCACTGATATCAAAGTGTTTCATAAGGACCTTGCCAGGGAGAACAAAACACAGAGTCCTCTGCTAACCTTTCCCTGATCCTTCCAGGCTGAGAAGAAAGTCTTGCAGCCCACCTGAAGGCGAGCTCCTCCAGTCTCTGTTGGATGAGAGAGCTCCTTCCCCCACGACTGTCTTGTTTCAGCCACCAGCTCCCAGCCTCCCACACCTGCCCTTCAACAAGCTATTGCTCTGGCACCTTGTGTAAGCACTCAAATTAACCATCAAATGCAGTCTTGATTAAATGCTTGTAAGGAAGGGACTTCTTTGACAGCAGAGTGATTTGGGCTCTCCCTTTGAACAAGGGATGCTATAGAAACACTGCTACACAGTGTTTTCCTTCAAAGATCAAACCAAAGCAAACCCAGTGTTACATTAGACCATTTGGAAGTCCGAGGACTTGTCAGAAACCTTGTCTTATGATTAATTTATATATCCCTTGTATATTACACATACTGTTCCTCTGGTCATCACATTTCACATATTGCCCATCTGCACCCTCAGGTCTGCAACAGAGGAAGTGTGCAGCTGACAACTTAACATGTACTTCCTTTACACCCCATGGCTGCATGGCTTTGAGGAGCTCTGCTCTGTTTGCAGGCTCTCAGGAAACATTTCCCTCAGCCTTAAAGCATGCAAGGGACTGCAACAGGAATGAGGGGCTGAGCTGCAGGGGATGAATGCCACATTGGCACTGGAGAAATGCAGTAAAACATGGACTATAATAAAGGCCTTGAGTGGAGAAGTTGCTCCTTTTTGAATTGGTGTGAAATATAGGAAACTGTCTCCCAAGCTTAAATTGTCCTCCAGCAATAGGCACAGAATCTGGATAAGAAATTATTTTTCTTGAAAAACCTAATGATTTGTAGTGGGATGCTGTCTTTATAAATATTCTTTTATTATTGTGGGTTTTTTCCCCAAACATGCAATAAAAGAGTGAGTCATAAACATGTAGGAATACTGCTATTCATTTCCTTTTGGGACCCCAATCAGGAAATGTTGAAAATTAGTGTTGGTATTGCTGAAGATTAATGGCTGCTGCTCAGAAACCATACAGAAAGGGAATATATTCCTGCCAGGACAAATACATAGGCCATTGGACAAAAATCTGTGAACCACAGATAGTATTATATCATCATTCTAAAGATCCACATTGCCTGTCTTGCTCTGTAATTAATAATATTCACATGTGGGTTTGACTGAAATCACTGTAACAACCAGGCAAATTAATGCTATGCCTTCATGGTCTAATTTATTCTACTGGTATTTGAAGTTTTCTTTTCAAATCAGCTTTACAGTATTTAAAAATTGGATTTTTTTTCCAGGTATAGGAAGCAATCCTTCATGGATTTTTTGCCACTGTATGTTCAATATGGGTTTAAAGACCATGTAATCACTACTTTTTTTTATATGAGCAGTTAGATTTCACAAGAGAAAATACACTCCACTGAGCTGTAGGGCCATTAAAATAAATCCCTGTCATCAGTTCATTTGCTTCCCACTCTCCTTCAGAGAGGCTGTACTTAAGAGCTCTCCTACCATGTATATTGGGGGCCCATTCTCATCACCACAGCTTCTGTAAACTTTTTCTTCCCTTTTGTTTTCTGACAAAATAAGGCATAGGCTGTGGTGACCTCAGATGTTTATGAAAAGCTTTCCTTCTCAACATTCAGTAAATGTACAGGGTCCAGCCAGGAAACTTGAAGACAGGCAGAGGTGAGTCCAACTTGGTTCTAGCAGCTAAAGCACAAGAAAGCTACCTGAGGGTATTATAATTTTGAAAACCAATCAAGGTA
The DNA here is from genome assembly GCA_013397555.1 of Urocynchramus pylzowi. Taxonomy (NCBI): domain Eukaryota; kingdom Metazoa; phylum Chordata; class Aves; order Passeriformes; family Fringillidae; genus Urocynchramus; species Urocynchramus pylzowi. The sequence goes on from VZRH01003117.1 coordinate 242,888, forward strand.
AAAATGAGGACATAAACATACTTTCCAGGGCATCTCTCCATGGTTTTCTGACACATTTGACTTCAAAATTAAGAGCTGGGGCATCAAGTTGTGAAGTAAGTGCTCAATATTGATACCAAGGTCAATGTGGTGTGGGTCTGTGTTGTCAGATGATGTGAGTAGTGAACTAAGCACATGATGCATATGAATACATTACCAGTTTACCCTGCTAACCCCACAGTTCTCACTGTCACAGATTACCTCCCATGGCTTAGCTCACTGTTTGAGGGCTCCAAGGCAGTGTCATCCTGGTGGTATGGGCAGAAGATGCCCCCTGCTCATGGCTGAGTAAACAATTATGGTATTTTATCCCTTTTTTTTCATTCAGAAAATAATGCATCTCCCTACATGTGCAGCCCCATGCTATTCTCAAAACAAAATCTTCTTACATGTGCCTAGATAACGTTTGCTTTGCCAGTATTGAAATGGCTTCAAAGTAAACCTGCAATATGATTTCTCAGTCCAACAAAATGCCAGCCAGCCACAGAGATGTCTAAAAAGATCTGAAAATAAAAAGCCATGACATGACTCAGTGCATTAGGTCACTGTGACAGCCAGGAGGTAATACCAGAGTATTTACTTTGGCTGGAGCCTTCCTTGGCTCATCTTCCTTTGTAGTGTTAAAGCCAGGCTCTCATCTCAAGCCAAAGTGCTGTAGCTTGCCCACTTCAGAAATGGGTTAACACAGGTACCAGGGAAATAACTAAAATGGGGAGTTTGACATGAAATTAAAAACTTGTGTGGATTAAAAATAATTACTCTCTTCCCTGCCTGGCTGCAAGGAGCAGAAGAACAGATGCACTCTATGGCTACCAGTGTGGGTGTCCCCATACTCTCCTGTCATGCTAGGAAGCTTCAGCAGTGCCTAACATCTCTTTGGGGTCTGTATGTATGCAAACCCCTAAAAGTAATGTCCAGGTCTATTCCCATCATCCCCATAGGGATAATGAGAACATGGGCAGTCCTTCAAAGATTGTGTACCCACCCTACAAAGTAAAAGACTATGGTGAGGAACAGGAGAATTACTCAAACAATAAAGACCACATTTATTGCCACACAGGAAACATAAGTGACTTTCTTCACCTCGCCTTTCCAGACCACAAAGGTGACTTCAGGGTAAATCTTTGTGAACAACACGAGCATGATACATTTCTATTGAGGTTTGGCTCTGTTCACCACAGAAGCTGCATGCTAGCTCCATCTCTAAGGAAATTACATATACAAGATTTTGAATAAAGTAAAATGAAGCACAATAAAAATGGTTACTTTTCTGTTATGGCAATTTCTTTTTTTCCTCTGCAAAATTGCATTCAACATATTTTCTTCCTTTTTTCTCCCCGTAGTTTTTCATTGTAAAATGACTATTTTCTGTCTTTGACAAAATTATTTATTTCAAATGCATATTCTTGTAACTTGACAGTAGTTTCTGACAAACTAGAGGTGAATTATGTGCAGAAAAAGTGGTACTTAATGATACTTAGTGAGATAGAATCTCAGAGTTGTGCTAATGGTGACTCATGTACCAAAGAAATTAACAGAATGATTGCTTCTCCTAATCAGATAAGATGGTAACAAGTTCAACATTAAAGTAATAATGTTATGAATGTGGGTTTCAAGGGAAAAGCAAAGCCTTCTATGAAAAGCTAAATAGTAATGGTTAATTGGAATAAAGAGATTAAGACAAAATGTTTTCACACAGGGCGGGTGACTTTTTTCTGATTGTCCATAGGTTCAGTGAAAAAGGTCACTAAAGTACAACCAAAAGAGTGTATGAATTTGAAAAGCAGTCCTACTACAAAAGGGGATAAGTTTTGAAAGCCACAAGTCTTCATATTGACTTTTTGAAATACTACGTTCCAGCTTCTTATTTTGAAATTCTCTGGAGGCTCACACTACAGAGAGTTCAGTGATGTATTAGCATTAAAGGGAATCTCAAAAGTGGTGGGACATTTGGGGACCAGTTAAGTGCAAAATCAGGCTGAGTGCCATCAAGGACTTGCTACTGGGCTGAATTAACATGCACCCAGGACAACTGAGAAAGCTTTCAAGCAAGCACTACTCCAAGAAATAAAACTAATGGATCTTTGAAAGGCAAGGAATGTGCAAAGCACCGGTCTCCGGTCTCCAGCTGAGGCCTCAGTAACATCTAAATATGCAGAAGTTCCATGGGACATCCTAAGTCTATTTTCAGTATTCCTGACTTGTATATTTGCCTCTTTAATATTTTCAATCATGACTGTAATTACATTCCCTATATTTACTTGTCTTCCCCCACTCCTTTCTTCCCACCCACCGCTGATTCCCCTGTGGTTGTTTTCAGCCTCACCTGCAGATCCATATTGGTTTGTCAGGTGTTTCTTTGACAGGTGTTTATAATTTATCTTGCTTGGGTAGCTGCAGTGATAAATAAAGCATCACTTAAAACAATGACTGTCAAACACCAACTAACACTGCTCTCTCCATGTGGTCCTTTGCCTTAAATATGGGTGTTCCTGTTAGTTGAGCCCTGTGCTCTTTGGACAACCTAAAAATAGAGAGGTACGTAGAAAACATGGTTTAGAAGATGTTTAATTTACCTGCAATTCTCCTTCCATTATACTGAGTAGTTTTATCAAGTCTTCTTTAGAAAGCTCTATGGACTTCTTGTTCTTTCGCTCACCAGGGCCAGGTGATTTTGAGTGCCGTTTGACAGTTGCTGAAACCATGACCTCATCTTCCTTCCGATGAGGTTTGTTCTTTTTCTTGGCATCCTCCTGAAGTTTTTCATTCTCTGCGTGGCTGATGACAGGCTTGGAACTGGAGAAGTGCCCGTTAGACGAGCTTTCTCCACCTTGGTTTCGGGACCTCATCCCTGCCTAGAAAGAAACAAACATAAAGATGCATTTATAAACAAAATTACTTACAAAAAAAGAAAGCCACAGTGGAAATACTGCCTTTGGTAAGAACAACAGTCTTCTAAAAACTGGAGGATACTGTCATGCTCAAGAGACTGTGGTAGAAAGCTCAACCATTCCAACAACTCTGTTTTTCTGTGGCAGAAAAAAAGTCCTGGGGTAAGGTTAGCCATCTTTTTCAGCAAGCCAAATGCTGATATGAGTTTAAATGTATGGAACTCAAAATTGATGTGGGACAACATGTTCCAGTGTTTCCTTTTCTTCAGCTGACATGTTGATCATTCACAATTCAACACTACAACACAAAGCAGGTTGTCAAATAGATCTTATTTAACATGTGGCTTACTTGAAAAACAGAAATGCAATTAAATTTTTGAAAAGCATGTTGCTGGAGTAGAAATTCTCTATGAGAGTGGAGTGCCAAGGCATGATGAATGTCAGTCTGCTGTTTCTCTGAAATAAGCAATGATTTTTTTTTTTTTTTTTAGGTAACCAAGAAAAATGGAGAATGCAGAGTAAATCGGGTGGCAAATACTGCAGAGGATTATTAGACAATAAGTTCCATAAAGGAAAGTTGAAAAGAAGTTTGAAAAATGAGCACAAATGGTATGAAATCACTAACAGGTAAATGGGCAATATCAACACACTCATTCCAGAAGATTCAGGGTTTCTCAAAAATGTCAGTTCATGGTTATTCAATGCTCACATTTCTGTCTTCTTAAGCACCTACATTGAGCCTTAGACTACAACAGCAAACATTCCTCAGCTCTGTCCCTTGACCAGCTGTACTGCTAAATTTTTATAGCAATAAATCTAATGAGAAATATCCTACTGCTTCCAAGTATTTCCTCTCATTTAAGTTAATCTCTGGTGTTAGTTTGCAGTTTGTTCATTAGTCAAACAGATGCTTTTAACATCAGTAACATCACACAGGCACTTCTGATAAGGAGTTCAGAGCAGCAGCTCACTAGTGAGGGAGCAAAACCTAAAATACATTGACTAATCAGCTTTGCTAAATTACACTGGGTCTGCAGTGGCTTGCCTAAGTACTTGACTCAGGCCAGCATTATAAATCTCTTGCCACAATTGGCCTTGCACTTTTGTAGTTTCACACTCAGCGTGAAGATTGTATTTTTATTATGACTGGTTACTCATGTCTTCACTAATTCAGTGGAATTCACCCAGCAGCATAAATAGGGAGAGAATTAGACCCTATATTTTGGGGTGAGAGAGTTTCACAAAGAGATTCTTTGCATTGTAGGCCTGCTCTTATCCAAACAATATGTGATACAGGTATACAATGGCCTTTAGCTTCCTGAATGCTTATGCAGGGTGTTTTTCATCAAACAGTTTGGATTAAATACATGAATTACACTTTCTAAAAACAGATCTCCATTATAAGCATGAACAATACCTGAGAACCTCAGGAAATCTTTTAGTTTTCAGATTTATAATGGAAAAATAAACATAGTACCATGTTTCCTCTCAGATAGGGCTTTTCAATTTGTTTAACTTTAATGGGTTTGAAACTTTCCAACCATGCTTCCTCTCAGGAGAGAGCACTTGGGATTCAATCTGTCTCTATTTTCTAAGTGTTTCCTTCTGAGTCCCTGTGGGTCACAGCCTCCAGCCACTTTCATCTCTAAACCAAACCTATTTTTTATGGCTTACAGTGAATAGTTTCATGGCTCCAGGACATTCCACATATTTTAAGAACAAATATTTGAAGAATGTCTTGTATATGTTTTGCAGTGGAAAACAGATCATTACATTACAGTATATTCTGCTTAGTAACATGCCATCATAGGGATTTCTCTGTAGTAAGACGACTCAACTTATAGACCTGATGGTGCACAATTAATGTTAAATTTAACTGATGACTGGTTGAGATACATCATCAACCTGAAACATTGCATAATCAACCAGATGCACTTAACTGAGTATGTTAGACTTCATGAAAAGTGGTGTGTCACCCAGGCACATCATAACTCAAGACAGCCACTTTGATCCATCTGTCCTTGTGGGAGCTGAGAGAACAATTCATGAGGCCATGTAAAGACTGAGCAGTTGACTATAGGCTTATCAACCTGTTAACAGAGAAATTAGGAATGCATATTTCAAGTGTGCTTATGCTCAATGTAAATCAGTAGAGGCCCACCAAGGACAAATGCAAAGTTATCTTCATTAAAATGGTAACAGAGAGGCTTAACCCATTGACCTGGTGTTTCATATCATCTGGCTAATTAGCATATGATTGCTGTTAAAGGAGCTCAAACTTGGCCTCTTTCAAAATTTCTTTTAAACTTGTAGATTTATTTTGTAGCAAGCCTTACCTGACAGTAAGTGTGGCAGACAGTCTGCCTCAGTCGGGACACTGCCCCTAACAGCCTTTCTGTGACAGCCTGCCAAAATCAGAGTAATGCTAACACTTACTCTGTCTTCCCTTATGGTGTTGATACTTTTTCAACACATTACCCAAATGCAAAGGTGTCATGTGCTGAAGCCAGGGATGCAGGTGACAGAAGCTTAAATGGTGACAGAAAAGGCCAAGGTTTCAGTATTCACACAGTAATTTCCAAGGAGCTTAAGGGCCAAAATCAACGGCATGATCCAGCTGTTGTGCAGTGCTCTAGGAACACAAAGCAGCTGTAAGGATGACTGAGTTCTAATTAGAGCAGCGTGAAGGAGCCAGAGCATACCAGGGATGTTGGCTGAAATACTGAGTGCTGGAAGGGAGGGCTCAGCGTTATCGTTTTGGATGTTCCTCTGCATTTCTGATGGCATCACGAGAAAGAAAAGTTTCTGAGTATTTGCATGACATTATTTCAGCATGAAAATGTCCAAATCCCAAAACTTTGCTTATCTGTTGTTTCACTAGGGCTCCAAAACTGATTCTGGGGACACTGCCAGTCTAGCACTGGTAACAAATGACCTCCTGCTGTCAGTCCTGATCACATCTCCATGTGATCCAAATCTTACGGCATTCCTGATCTGCTGGAGGGATTGTGTTCCCTGAAGAAATAACTCATATGATTTATAACAACTTTAGAATTTAATTCTACTTCTTTTTTTCCCACTCCTTATCATATTGCATATCAGTCGCGCAAGAAGACTTTATGTGATCAGTCACCTTGATTTTGACATTTATTGGCTACTCATTTCAAAATGTGCTCACAGCATTGGTACTCTGCATGGGAACTCTTCAGCCCCTCCTCTGGTTCAACCATTTGTTAAGCTTTATGCACAAAGGACAAATGCTATGATTATTTACGTGAGCCTGTATTGTTGTTCTGGGCATGGATCCTTCAGTTTTCACAAGTTAGAATCCACACAAGATTTTATGAAATAACCTTTATGTTAGTTTTACTGACATCAGGAGGAAATCTGTGAGGAATTTGCTGAGTAGGATGTCAGGAGAGGACAGGCTGCACGCTATTCCAAGTTTTTCCCCCACTAATGGCAATTTGTTCTCCCTAAAGCTCTTGAAATGGCAGGTTAGATTAGGCTCTGTTACTTGTTCTGTGAGAATCAGATAACGCAAAGGGGTTCTTTGAACTTAATGTGTAGCCCCTCTTGCTAATTGGACATGATGATTTTGGCTCCATAGTACTTTCCCTTAAAATAATAATAATAATGTTATAATACACACATGCACAAAAGTTGATTTAAAGCCATGATATGGTTGTTGCCATTGGCAATAAGTTTGTAGTCTGGATCTCAGTTGCAGATCTAACTGATTAGACTATGACATGAAAGTGCTGGGTTTCTGACAGGCTAACAAAGTATTGCAGGGACAGTGCAACTGGGTTAGTGAACCAAAACTGGAATTTGTTTCTCTGCTGTGGCTTTGGGAACTGTATCTTTCAGGGGCTCTGCTGTGCAGGAATTCAGACTGGAGCAAAGTGATGTGCAGAAGTGCCTGGGTACACAGGGTTGACAGAGGAGAACTCAAGCACTGAGCAAGACAAATTTCTGCCCAGTGATTATGGATCAATCTATAGGACTAGGAATGAAAAATAATTTAAATATACTCAAACTGGAGACCAAATGATATAAAACCTCCATCAAATCTGAAACACCCCACAAATGATGAGGAGAGCTAAAAAAAATTTTAAATAGTGTCAGTCTGTATCTGAAAGTAGTATGTACCAATCCAAAAAAAACCCAAAAAGACAAGACAAGACAAGAGAAAAGAGGAAGGGAAGGGAAGGGAAGGGAAGGGAAGGGAAGGGAAGGGAAGAGAAG
>VZRH01003117.1:250383-320929 GCA_013397555.1 Urocynchramus pylzowi
AAAGGGAAGGGAAGGGAAGGGAAGGGAAGGGAAGGGAAGGGAAGGGAAGGGAAGACTTTTTCTCAAATGTCAGGAGGAGAGGAGGATGGGAACATCAAATTGACTTTGTTGGCTTAGAAATCCTCAGCAAGGACCAGTCCAGATGGGAATGGATGGCTTTAGCCCCAAGGAATCTGGATAGCCACAACTAAGTTTACCTGGCTTCAGTGGTAAACTCAAAGTGTGACTTTCACAGGACAATCATGTAGAGATACAACTATTCATACCACCTCAGAGGCTGATTAAAATTATTAGTTTTCATGTTGGTTATTCCAGGTAATTCCTGGGCTCTGAGTAATTCCTGGGCTCTGCAGATGTTCATTATTTTGTCTGGCTTGAAGAGATTGAAAGGAATCACATTCCCAGGAGGTTGTGATAGGACCAGTAGGAGCGGTGGCTGCGCTGAAGGAGCAGTGCCGTGTTGTTGGACTCGAACGCTCCTGTGTGAAGCAGACTCTGGATGTGACAGACTCTGGCCTGTGAATGAACTAGGCCAAGGCAATGCAGACCTCATTCTTGCTTTTGCTTTTGCAGATGACTCCTGTGTTTGTTTCAGTCATGATGGTCACAGGAGAGCAATAAACCTAATGACTAATACAATGAAGAACAGAAAAAATATCTGACCTCAGTAATCCTGGAGTTTCCTGAATTTCTAAATTTTCAAGCCTAAAGTACTAATCTGTTGTGCTGTCTAACCCCAGTCTCTTGTCCTCATTTACATCATGATTTGAGCAAACAAGAAAAGGTCTTTGTTCCTTTTGACAGTGTTATACTTTGCCAATGTGCTTTTGTGAGAGCACATGTTTGCCGCTTGCCCTTCTTGTTGGACTCTTGGCACAGAGCTATGGATACTCTTTGAATCAGGACAATTCTCTATTTAGTGAACAGCTTGAATAACCAAACCACAGGGCTGTAATTCCTGTACAGACTAGGAGAGAACCTGTGGCTAGTCTAGCTATGTAAACCACTGCTGCTTTCATCCTTTCACCTGGTCTGCTTACTGCCCTGGAAAAGAGCTTGTCATGCAGGTGTTAGGAGGAACAGCACCCCAGTGCTGAGCCTCATGCACTGAAGAATAAATATTTGTTTCATCCTGTTGACACTGCTGCCATGGTGGAGTTTGCTGTTTGCAAGTAGTGTAGAAAAGTAGCAAGGTTATAGCAGACATACTTGCTGAGGTGCAGCATGAGAATCAGCAAAGCCTTTTTGCTTTATCAGACTTATTTTTTAATTTTAAAATAGATTCCTGTAACAGTGGTGCATAGTAACACACTATGGACTGTGTTCACCAAGGACCATATCAACCATAGTTCCTTTGTTTGGAAAAAAAAAAAAATTAATAAGCATAAATGTACTCTCAGGAAGAAAACAAATTTCTGAAAATTCCATTTCCAGGTGTCTTTCTAAATAAGTGTAATCAGCATGAAAGCAGAAAAGGATTTCACAAAATTAAAAGAGGAAACACAGTCATCACCAAGGCAGATTTATACCACTTTAACTCCATTTTCTTAATTCCAAGGTAAACTCTTCTCTAGTTAAATTATGGCACAGATTTACAAAGAACAGAGTTTATGCTGGTATAATTCCATTAATTTTGTCATTTTCAGGAAAACTTGTGGTTTCATCTGGAATACTTTTACATGAGTAATGCATGCTGACCAACTAAGGAGTATCATAGACTTGTTTCACAAAGATTCATGTTTCCCAGGCTTCATCTGGAAAAACATCTTGGATGCATGAGGCATGAGGAATGATAAGCTATTAGATCATAATTGAGTCAAAAAAATAAACTTTTTTTATATCACCCTACCCATGTTTTGATTACTGTTCTTCCCAGCTGCCAAAAGTACAAACAGGAGTCACAGAGGAGACAGTTCAAGTAGCTGACACCACTGGACAAACATGCCACAAGGTCTGATGAGGGCTGAGACATTTATTCTCTGGAGTGGCCATGTGGCTGTAAGGGACTAGCCAGGAGCAAGGAGGGTGGCAGCAGTGCCAGCTGCCTGCAGTGCAGCCTTTCTAGCCCATTTCAGCTGAGCTGGGAGAGGTGGACAAATCATCCCTCTTCCCAACCCACTGGGATGTCCCATGCCCAGGAATACCTCTGATTTGAAAGAAGATGAATCTTTGGAGGAAAGTGATGCTGCTGCTTTCATTACCCAGCTGATGAAGCCTGTCTTCAGACACAGCCACTCTCAGAGCACTGGATTGAGCACTGTGCCCTGTCATGATTCCTCATGTACTGTTTTACAGCTTTCTGCCCTTTTGAGTTAATCCATTTCAAATTAAACTGTGAACTTCGCATGAAGACAGCACTAGCAGTGTTGTCACCATTAGTTCCACTCCAAACCTCCTAAACATTTGTTTCATCACCTGACAGCCAGAACGTGCCTGGAGAATGGTGAGAGAGGTGATGCAGATTAGCTGGCCTACCAAAGATTTTTCGCTCCTGTAGCTGGGAAATCTCTGGTGTTAGGTAAGCACTGGTCATTTCTCTTTGTTGGCAACATAGAACCAAGCTGACAACCAACAAGGTGAAATACACCATGGACATAGGAACACTTCTAGTCTCTCTAGTAAGTAGTTTCTAAAGACCACTGCTCCTGTAACAATGCACAGTCTCCTGCCAGGGTGGTAGAAAACTGCTGAAAGCAGCAGTACACAGGAGCAGGTTGAAAATCATTACAGGTCTTGCCTTGTTTGTATCCTTACTATGACCAACCAAAATACCTAAAAATGATATCTCACTGAGGGAATACAGCACAGAAACTAAAGTCATTCCCTGAGCCTTGCAAGCCTGCTTTAACCTAGGAAAGAACCATGGGGCCAATAGCAAATACAATTAGGAAATGAGGAAGCCCTTAGCTTTCTACAAAATAAGTTTCAACTTTTCACTTTGAAATTACTTTTAGAAGTATAAGATGAGACAAGAAGATTAATGTCCCAAAAGCAGACTCTAAGCTTTGGATAGAGGTAAACATTTTGCTGTCTCTTTCTGACCTGAGGTGGGTCTTGAATCTGTCTTCTTTTCAGTGGCCATAATTTGCACAGCTCTGATTTTGCTGAAACCAGTAAACTACGGCTACGTTTGCATTTACGTGACTAATTTATCTTCATTTAGTTTTTTAAAAAAAGTACAAAAAATAATCACAATGTAGATACCCTTACAGATTTTACAGCAAAGGCAAAAAAAAATTAGACAGAGGACCTGTGTCTTCTACAAATATAGTCTCCAAGAGACAACAGTGTAAAAAAAAGCCATCTGCATCATCTCAAATTTCAACTGTCAACCAAAGCAGGGAGCAAGTTCCAAATCTCTGTCAGTGACTCCTTTGTAGGAAGTTTCAGTTGTTGATAGACACAGAGTACCAGCTTGCACATGAATGCCTTATCATCTGGTGAGACATGAATTTAACCCCCTCCATTAGACTGGGCTGCCTTCCACCTCCCAAGAGGTTCCTCCTCTGTGAAGTTTTATTGGTTTCAAAACAAGGAGTTAAAAATAGTCTCTGACACTAAACCTGCCCTTGGGTTTCACTATCAATTTTGGTGGTTTTACAATAATATTTTTCCCACTGGGAAAAAAAAAAAAATTCTCTGGCTACATGTGTACTGGAGATTAAACATGCCCAGGGCTCCTCTCTGACTGTGAGGCCAGCTGTCCTGGAAAATACTTCAGTCTCTTAAGCCCTCTTAGCATCCATAACATGTTGGCTGCATCCACACTGCCCACTGGGAATTGCTCCTAGCCCATGCTGCCTCCTGAAATGCTCTCAGATGGGTCAGGAGGGTGTTAAGTGGCCTGGCCAGAAGTGTGCCAAGGACCACTGCAAGAGTTTAGCATGAGTACAGACGTTCACCTTCCAGTATCTGTGCTCATGCCCCTCCTTCACTGTTTAATTTACAACCTTTCCTTTCCACAGCCTTTACAAACAAAGGAAATGGAAAACTAATCAGCCATGCTAAGGGAAAGTGCAACTCACCATAAATACACAGTCTGGAGAGAGAAAATAAGCAGTGGGTGGTGGGAAAACAGAAAAAAACCCCGAATTTTTCAAGTTAGGTCAAAGCATGCAGAACTCTAGTACTTATTCTAGAGGCATATTTTTTAGTTGCTACTGAGGGATATTTTGGTGATAGAGAGGTTCAGCAGGAGCAGGAAGAGAGAGAGAAGCTGAAGCACAGAGGTTGCTCAACATCCCCACTTCACACCAGGCTTATCCTGGCTTTTGCTGGGCTTGGTGGCACAAACTTTGAGCTCTTCCTGTCACTGATAAGGGGACCAGCACTGTGGGGCTCCAGAGTGGCCCTTGCATTATTCAAAGCCCTGGCCTTCACTTGTCATTACTGTTTGCAAAGAGGTAAAAGGAAAGGAGAGTCTTACTTCATTCCTGGCAGTGCCAGCCCAGTGGCTGTCATCATTTCCCTGTAATCCTGCAAGCTTTCCACTGACTTCAGAACTTGTGGCAAAGAAAGTAAAGGAGTAAATGTCAGCCTAAATGATTTAAATAATACCAATGTCTCACACTGACAGGGAGCAGCACAAAAACCTGCAGAAACCTCACCTGGGCATTGAGAATGGCCTCAGCCACTTTAATAGTTTTCATTTTTAGAAACCATATTTGCATGCCTCTTCTAATGTCATGGTTTCAAAATCCCTAGACAACAATTTCTTCACTTGAAAAGAATGAAGTTAAAGAGTTATCCTGCATGTACAGGTTGAGCTGGTTTTGATGGGGTTTTTTAACAGCCTTTTAATGATAATCTGCTTAAATCTTCACCTGGTCTTTTAATTCACAGCAAAAATTCAGGCTAAGCTGAAAATACATTATAGTAACTATGCTGTAAGGAAGGAAAGGAGAAGGAAGAACCAAATAAATATTTCTGCATGGGCTTGGTCTTGCATTAGCAATACTAGGTTACCTGTTGCCAGATTCTTTAATGTCTGTGACATCTTAAAATCCAATTTCATCAGGGATAAAATATAAGTTAAGTGTGTTTGTCTTGTTGCAACTAGCCAAACACACTACCTTTCTTAACTTCATTAAAAGGGTTTAATTTTTTTTTTTTTTTTTTTTTTACTAGGAAGGATAGAGAAACACTTTCTCAGCTGCTTTTCTTAGAAAGTAATTTCAGTTCAGAGCCATGGAAAGATATTAAAAAGAGATCCAACTAATGGAGTGGTGTTTTACAAGCCTACGTGATGTTAAAGTTGTCTGCACTGGTATAAATTCATAATGCTCAGCTTTAAGTATTTCACTTGTGTGACTTAGGTAGAAGTTTAGGTTTCATCCATCATCTGCAGTGTCTTTGAAATGCAGTCTGAGCTCTCTGAGGCTGAGTTAGGACTGCAGGTCTGTCCTCCTCCTCAGTCAGGCAGTTCCAGTGACCACTGCTAAAGCCCCCCATGGCTCCTCTTAATCAGGGAAAGCATCCCCTGATTATCTTCCCGTGGTAAAAGGTGCTGGGTAGAGGGTGGTGTTGTTCCAGTCTCCCTGTGAGAGGACATGGCTGGAGGTCTCAGTTTTGCCCCTCTGAGTCAGCCCTAATCTCTCTAAAGATGTTGCACCCTTAATTTGGGCACATCAGTGAACTGACTGATAAACTGGGGCTGGATCCAGAAATGCATCATCACAAAGGCCGAGTTTGCTGATGGGTGGGGAGGCAATAGCAGGTATTTGGCACCTCGTTATCAGCATCTGACACAGTGCCACACTTGGTGGCAAGTGTTAGGACATGGCAGAGGCTGTGGGACACTGTCTGCCCCTCACAGTCCCTGCTATAACCAACCCTGCCAACTTTGTATTAATGAAGTCACAAACTGAAGTGGCTTGTGCCGTTGGGATGGGCTTTCTACAAGACATCAGACCTCTGCTGCAGGCACACTTCTGCCTGAGAGGGGCAGAGAGCACAGTATTTCTAGCAATCACTGAAAAGAGTCAATAGGTGTCCCTTACTGAGCTCCCTAACTTGGAAATGAGCTCATTTGGTACTCCAGCTACAACCCCTCATGCTAAGCTCTTTTCTTGGGAGGAAGAGTGGGGAGAATTTGGCTGTAATTGTAGAAAACAACTAATAAGAGCAATAAAAATGGATCTATGTTAGCTTTCTTTCAGTTAGGGAAAGTGAAACTAGAAACTAATTTTTATTAATGAAAAATCTGAAAAAAAAATTAATCACAAAATTTTCAAGTTCCTATTTCATATGAGAAGCTGAATGACTGAAAAGCAGTGGGGATTTCTGTTGCTGAATTGATGAGGGAATTGGTGGATGTCTCTAAATATTAAGACATCATTGAGTCTTGGAATATAAATTTTCAAGAGTGATTTGACATTTCAAAAAATTTTGCTCACCATCCAAAAAAAAAAAAAAAAAAAGAGACATGCACATACAGATGGCATATTATTGATGGATCAGGTAAGAAAGCAGCATATAAGTACTTCACTGGTTTTCTTTATTTAGTGAAAAGCTGTCTGACGCTGTAGTTATGTAGCGTCTCAACATTCCTTATTTGTTTCCTTAAATATTTTTCATCTGCCTTCAAGGAAGTTTAGGTGACTGAGAATTACTTTGAGCTGCTTCTCCTGTGTGGTGGACCCAGGGCCTTGGCAAGGACCAGCTGCTGTTGCTGCTGGCAGCTCTGTCATGTCTTGGCTCTGCTGTGACCAAGCTGGACCAAGCTGTGATTGGGAAAAGGAAGATGAGCCAGTTTTCCTCCTCTGAGGAAGCAAATCCACCTCTCGTCATATTCAAGGTGCTATACTTACTTATCTTAAGAAACAAGATTTCATTTACTGTTTTACATTTCAAATTTCATTTACTGTTTTACTCCCAGTGAGAATAAACCTCACTCAGGTTTACATGCCTAGTGAAAGTGTCTCAGTGAGCTCTCACTACCACTGCTTGCTGTGGTACTATTCACCACAGAGACCACAGATAAGGGCTTTTCCTTATCTGCATTTGTCCACATGCAGACTGCATGAATTTCAGAGGTAAGAGGCTTTTTTCAGACCTGCCCCGATGAAAGTTAAAAGGCAGCTCTCCAGAGCATCTAATAGCCACCTGCTAAGCACAGCTGTGCCAAAAAAACAAGCTCAAACTAAACAGCTGAGCCTCCACTGTATATATACTGAAAATATTTCCCAAGGTTTTCAGAAAAGTTAGAATGAAGTACCCATGTTGAATAAATATTTCCTTACTTTTACTAATTAAGAATATTTTATATATTTAAATGTGAAAGACTCTGCTAAATGAAATGGAATTTGAGGAACACATACACTCTATGCCCCTATATTAAGTTGTGCAACTCATTTAATCAAAGTACATTCAGAAACATGGTACATTCAGAAACATGGTATCCATCTTTTCAATTCATCTGGCACAACACCATTGACTGCAAAAAAAAAAAAAAAAAAAAAACCCACAAAAATATAAAAACAAAAAATTAAAAAATCAATCAGCAAAAATCCATCAGTTTGTCAGTGAATTCTAGGCCTCCAAAACCACCCTGCTATGAAATGGCCAGAGAATTGAGAGAAACCCTGTGCAGCTGGCAGATGGCCACGAGCTCAACCTAAGGTAGCTGTCATGATTGCAAAAAATATCTTTATTCCAACTGTGCTTACTGGTACAGTTATTTCTTTCTGCCACCAAGAAAAACCAAAAGCCTGCATGGAAAAGTGCTCAGCAGCTCATCCCAGTGTTGTGGGATGACTTGGCTGCAGCACAGGATTTCCAAGCACTAGAATTCACCCAGCCATACCCTGTGGAAGCAGCAAACACCAAGGATTTGACAAACCTTGGACTTGTTGAATAAGCATACATGTCAAAGACAAAGAATTACAATCAAAGGGATAGGAAAGCCTAGAAAATAAAAAATATTAGCAGAACCCAAGACTTAGGATTATGGCACAAAAGTCATGAACTGCTGTGGCCAGTCCCCTGTCCTCTGCTCAGCCAGGGTGTGACACAAGGTCTCACAGAGGATTTCTGCAGGTAGCCAAACAACTATTTAAGCAAGCAAGAACAAGGCTGAGGAGATCTGTGTAAATACCTGTCACTGACTGGTCTCTTATACCTTGAAGTTGCATCTCTAGAAAGGAAAAAAACCCTGAAAATTGTTCTCATTGTGTATTCAAAAAAGCTGAGAAGTGCCGTTATATTAGTCTTTCTCAAACCTCAGAGAAACTTTTCCAAATGTCTATAGAGTCAAATATTAAATAAATGGCTTGCTGAAATAATGGAACTGTTGTTGGACTTTATAACACATGTATATTTTTAAAAGAAAGAAAGAAAATACTGGGAGGGGGAGTAATTTTTTTTTTTTTGTTAATTGTTTTGAAGTCCATAACTAGAAACACATCATTACCAGTTTGTACTCACATCAATTTTATAGCATAGAAAAATAAAGTTTTGTTTGTGTAACATTGTTAGATAAAACAGTAACTATATAAATTTTAGAAAGCAAATTACTTTTGCCAAGTTAGTGTCAATTAGCATTATGGATGACAGTTTAAGGAGGATTATATGATGTATTGCAGGTTTGAAACAACTAAAAATAGAAAAGCTATGCAAGCCATAAAAATTGCACAATGTGCAACTTTCAGTTCCAGGAAGATTGTGTTTGCAATCCTTGACTACAAATGGAGCTGCTTTCTCACTGTGGAGTTAGAGCTTCTGGGGCCATAATTAATACAGACAGTCCTGAGCTTTCCAAATGACTTAGACATTTAAAAATATTCTATGATATTGGGCTTAAAGCAATGAAATTTTTATAAAATAATTTAGTGTTTGCCTTCCAGTCTCTGAGCTGGGTTCACAGTTTCAAAGTATGTTCAGCACCTTGAGGAACTTTAAAACTGGAAATAAAGAATGCTGTATAACCAATGTGATACTAGCAATGGGGCTTTTAAAAGACAGGAAAAATCCAAGATGAATATTGTATCCATATTGATGAATATGGTCATAGGATTCCATGGTGCCTGCTGCAGAGTTCCTCCTTACACTAAGTCCTTAACTCAGGATGCTTATTTTTAACTCATGATGCTAAAAAATTCCAGAGAAAATAATGTGCATTGAGGATGTCCTTGGGAATCTTCAACAGTGCCCGAGGGCTTTAACAGCTCTGCAATTCGGATGAGCCTTTGGAAAACTCTTGGTTTTCATGTTCACATTTTCTTGGTTTGAAATAAGTCTTTTTGGTTACCTCCTGGAGCTGACATCTGCAGAAAGCTCAGGCACTGCTTTCCAGCCATGCTATTGCAGCAGCATGTCCTGAATGTTATTTATGTAGGAGTGTGGCTCCGCCTGGGAGCTGTGCCAGCAGAACAGCCCGTGGTGTGCAGGGGTACCTGTGTGCAGGGATGCTCCCAGGGCAGGGGCTTCACTGGAATCTAGGTCTGGAGTGGGGAGGAGGGAGTCGAGGGCAGAGGTGTCCCTGTGCCATCGCTCTGCTGCTCCCACCTGAGGCTGGCTGGGGTCCCTGCTGCTCCCTAGAGAAGAGATAAGGCTCAGGGCAAAGAGAGAAGCAGCACGTTCTGCTCCTCTGCCAGCCAGCCAGCAGGCCAGCTAGGAAACACAGGCTTCTACACCTTAAGTGGCTTGAAAATACTAATATTTTTTATTTAGAGACTGCTGTTGACTTTATCCTTGTGTTCCCAAAGCCATAACAGTGCACAGTGGCCTGAAGAATCCAGGATACACGAGGTGAGGCATTTGTAGGATGGATACAGTGCAGCAACCAGGTGGTGAAACCTCACACTCCCTTTGCCTCCAAGAAGCTGTACCACAAGTCACAGCTTCCTGCTGTAATTTGGCAATCAACACCAAGAAACCCATCCATCCCCAAAAAAGCAGCTGTAATGAGGGAAGGAAAAAGCTGGTAGGTGATGTGCTGGGTTCCTCGCTGAGTAGAGCAGTGCTGCAGAGTATGTGCAGGGCAATGACACAACGTGGTGACAGGACAGCAGAGTACTAGTGACACTGCAGGCAGTGTCTGCAGAGTCCTGCCTGCTCACTGGGGCTGGCTGAGCTGCCAGCCTGCAGCACAGCAAGACATGCAGACCGGTTTCTCTCACAGCCCTCAAAGCAAACAAAGGAAGGCTGGGGGCGTGGTGACAACTCCAAATGCTGTGGAGATATAGAAGATGTGCAGGGAGCTAGGAGCTTTGCTCCAGGAGAGCTGGGGATGTTGCTGGGCATAAGGGGATCAGAGCCATCACACTGGACAAAGGTAGGGTCTCACGTTGATAAAAGCTCATTCATGCATTTGATTGGGTTGCATAAACAAACAGGATCGTGGACTCCCTGAATCCTGCCCTGACCCTCCTGACTGAGCAGCATGGTTAAAGCATAAACAAAGTTCTGCAGGTCAAATACACTCCAGACACAGCTGGCATGGGAGCACCAGAGCCAGTGGGTCTGAGCAATGCTGCATCCAGGCAGGCTCAGCGGCAGGACTGGAGGGCTCACAGAGATTCTGAGGGCTGTGAGACCATGGAGGCCTTTCCTGGGCAAGGAAAACATGGTGTACTGGGAAGCTGTGATCTTTTTAAATAAAACATTAACAATTTTGTTCAACTCTACAAAATGACTGTTATTTAAATAATTTATATAGTTCTAATAACAGTATAGTCATACAAGGAACATTACCATTCAAGGAGCAAAGCAGAACTGCTGCAGTATCTGAGTCAGTTGCAGTCAGAGCAGTGTATGACCCATTTGCCTACTATTTCTTAACAAACTCTATGTCAATTCTTGCAAAATAGTAAGGATCAACTTGGAATTTGTATCTTTTTTCCCTTGCTCTGAGTGGAATGAACAAGATCTATTGGGTTATAGGCAATATAAGGAGAGATACAGTAATGAAATCTTAACCAGCTATAATTGGTGCATGCATATTAAAGCAAACTTAGCTTTACAGGAAGGTTATTTTACTGGTAAGCATTTTCATTTTCTAGAAAATTTGCTTAGAGAACTTCAATCTTGAGCAGCTACTTCTTGGAAAAGATTGAGCAATTACCCATCTATTTATTTATTTATGAATAGCAGAAAACTTTTCCTATGTGTGCAAGAATTATTAATAATTAACAGTTATCACACTGTTATACCCACAAGCCCTGAATCACATCTCTCATGACAATTCACGAGAAGCAGAATAGAGATAACTTGTATGAAGCACGTGGGATTTACAGCAATTAATTCTTTGGCCTAAAAGGTGAAAAGTTTGTCCTTCAAAAAAAATTCAGTGAGCTTTTTTTCATTAATTTGAATGGAGGAAGAAATCAAGACTACTGTCTTTAAAAGTATCTAGACCTAGAAAAATAAAATGAGTCATGTTTTTGTAATGAAGAGCTGAATTTGCAATGCAATTCACACAATGTAAGAAACAAGAGTTTGCTGTCAACAAGCACATACTAGTTATTAAGATACAAAAAGGGTGGACCAAGGCTTAGTGGGTCAAATTCTGACCTCATTTGCCTTTACTCTTCTGAGTTTAAAGATGTTACTCTGGATTTTCATCAGCCTAAATGAGACTGAAGTCTGATGTTCTGTAAGCAAACAAAAGTGGCATTATTAAATTCATGATTTGCAGAAACCTTGTTCACAGAAGACGTTGTTTAAAATAGGCGCTTAAGGGTGCTTTCTTTCCAGTATTTATTGTTTTAAAGTCATTTTACAAGTTTAATAATTACACCAATATCTTCCCAAGAAGAGACATCCTGGAACACAGATAGGACTTAAGTACTTTCTGTCCTCTGATACTTGACCAAGCATCAGGATAAAGTAGACATGGTATATTCTTTGGAAAAGCTTTTTCTTCATTAAGCATTAAAATATCTCAAGATAATATTTATGCCTATACATGTCTTCTTCATTTTAATTAAGTGATGACACAGTAAATATAGTGAGCAAAAGAAAGAGTCAAAGTGAATACCACTGTAGTAGTTAAAATAGTCCCCATTATACAACACTGTGTTGTATCAAAAAGCCCATGAGATTTTGCTGCCAAGCTGAATGCAGCTGATCCTTCACTCACAGACATCACACAGGTGCATCAAAATGCTCCTAAACCCCTGTTGGACTAATGAAAGACAAAGCTTTGGTTGCAGACTTTTCCTCACGAGCAACTTAAACCTAGCAGGGCTGAGATAACACCACAGCTTTTTAGGCTGCCTTTCTATCCCAGCTGTTGAGAGTTTTATCATCTGCACTAAGCAGAATAATTTCTGTTTGTTACTCTCAGCAGAGTAGTAAGAAGCTATTGATTCTCTGTAGATCAGTTTTGGAGAAAGCTTCTCTTCTTTCCTCGTTCACATACCCATGTTCCCTCTCTCCCACTAAAGCAGGGACAAGGAAACCAAACGTAGCAAAAAGCTGACGTTTTCTTTGGCAGGTTTGCCAAGAAGCCCTGATGAAAGGGGTCAGTGAAAGTCCCCATATTCCCATTGATCTACAAGCCACCATTCCCAGGACTTTCAAAGGCAAAGCCAGGGAAAGCAAAGAGCTCTCAAAGCTGCTTTGCACTCCAAGCTCCACACCCCAGCAGCTACACTGGGGATTGTACAACAAAGGGCAAGGCCTGGACACACAGTCTGGTGGGCTACTGTGAAGGTCTGGCTGTGCACAGCTAGTCAGAATGGGACACAAAATTAAGCTGATTTTGTCAAGCACCCTATACCCCACCCCCACCACTGGAGAAGGCTCTGGGATGTATGAAGGGACACCTCCTTCCCACGGCCCACAGGCCACCACGGGGGCAGGAGGCGTGTGACAGCATCCACTATCAAATCAACCCTTTGACTATCACTGTTATCACTGTTTGTTAGATTTACAGTTCCATTTAATTTATTATCAGTGTCCCATGAACCCAGGACCCCACATCAGCCCCCTTGGGGCCACCAGCCCCAGTCCCAGGATTGCCACACAGCTCCACACAGCCCAACCCTGCCCTGCCTGTCCATGGAGGTCACCATGCTGGGCCCATAGCCCATCCTGGGCTCCTCCTATCTCCAGGAATGTGCCTGATGCCAAGGCCTGGGGCTGTCCCCAGGTGTCTCCCTCAGGTCTCTGTTCCCCAGGGGATTGCCATCCCCAATCCTCAGAAAGCAGTGCCCCGACATGTATTTCTTTAATTGTCTACTTAACTGCTTGTATTCACTGTTGGGATTTTCCTTTGCTCTTGTTCAAGTATTTTAAAAGTTTTTCATTTTCATTGATCTTCATATGTGCATGTAGTAGCTTAAATTTGTGCTTTCCTTTTCCTACAGTATATTACAAAAGCTCTTTTTGCCTTCTGCCACAGGGCAGAAAAATGGAAATCAGCCTGTTTATTCCTGAGAAAAGAAGGACTGAAGAAAAACAAATGCACCCCCATTATCTCTCCTTTACACTTACAGAGACACCCTGTTCTGCAGTGATCCTGATGCAAAGCGCTGCGATGTCAGGCTCAGAATGACTGGGAAAAAGTTTCTCTCTGAAGCTACCCTTGAACCTTGATTAAACTATCAAGTCAGTAAGGATTACAAGCAAAACAGCCAAAAAAAGATTGCTGTCACAGTCTTAATAGCTGGCAGATAGGAGTCTCCTGGAATTCTCCAAGAAGCTATGGCACAGGAGACCAGGGGATACTGGATTTGACCAAACACCCTTTTCTCTGTGGTCCTGGGAGGTGGTGGGATCAGTTGTACCCACATTCTCTTCTGCTTTCCATTGGCTCACACCAACAGGAGCACTCTGCAGAGGTAATTCCAGGGTAATTCCAACCCTCTGAACTCTGTAACTGAGATTTCTTAAGAGCAACATGTGAATGCAATTGTGCCTTCTCCAGGAAAGGTGCATCACATATTATACAGTGTTCAGTGGAATTTTCCCAGTCAATAATTGTAAAACTTTGCCTAAGAAACTTTCAAGATGCCAGACCCATTTCTTCAATTATCACTGTCAGAAATCTAATGAACTGCATACAACCGTGGCTGAAGGTCTCAACCAAATAGAAATTTTCATTGATTTCCCAGCTTTTGATTGAAACCCTAAAACCTTTCATACTGCAATTTCAATCAACAACTTGGGGGGGGGGACATGGAACCCACATTATTTCTAATGAAGATCCCCTCAGAAGATTCAAAACCTTTACTCAACCTCCTAAAAATTTGGCACAGCACATCGTTGCAAGCCTGAAATTATTACTCTGTTTGCTATGGTTTCTTTTATTGTGCTATTATGCAAGACTGTTGTACTTTGTCATTTGTAGCACATTACCTCAGACTTGCCCAGGTACAAAGCTGGACTTCTGGGATGATTGGGCTAATGGAGAGCCTATCATATGAGAAGACAGAATGAAGAGCTTGGCTTGTTTAACTTGGCAAAGTAAAGGCTGTTAAGGGATCCAGTTGCTGTGTATAAATATATCACAGAGGCAAACATCAGGGAGATGGGAGAGCCATTTCAACTAAATGACAATGGAACCCAATGGCATAGATTGGCCAGTATTCAACCTATGTGAGAAACCAAAAACAGGCTCTCACATGGGGCCATGAGATTTGGGAACAATTTTCCAGCTGGAGAAACAGCAGCAAAACTCCTAAATGCACTCACAGTGGAACTTGATAAGTGTATGAAGGGGATTATAAAACATGATTCCTGCAATATTATAACAATAAATTTGATGACCCATTAGATCCTTTCCAGTTCTGTGTTGCCATATAAAGCTATAATATCTCATGCAGATTCTGTACACTTCAATCATGTATGCTTCAAAACAAGATATGCCAGCATACTTTATATTTTTCAAGCTATTTAAAAACAAACCAAACCAAACCAACAACTCTAACCAAATAGTTCAGTTTAGTAAGTGTATTTGTTCAGGGTAGGGATAAAACTTAAAATCATTTTCTCTCCCACAATGACAATAAATTCAATAGAACCCAAATATATTACAAAATAAAAATATTTTACATTCAGTTGTCCACCACCAAAATTCCTAAGATTATTGATAATTAGTTCTACTTGTCATCTAGAACTGTTTAAGCTTTATTACAATTTTTATAAAATATTTTATCCATGGATTTAAAATCTTTGCAGCTGAAGTTCAACTGTTATTTATGGTATTCTGCTCTAAGCTATAAATTAATTAAGGACAAGAACATTTTTGTGCTAATGCATTTTATGTTGGAGGGTATCCAAAAGATATAGCCAAGGGAACAGAATTATGATTGTTTCTAATTTATGTTGGTCATAGCATGGGTTGAACACATGAGAGAGAAGACTTTTTTTAAAAACAGAGTTGTCTGGTTTTGGAGATACTTCATTTTTTTCATGCTTAAAAGGTTTCTTATGCTGAGCTTGAAGTAAAAACCCATGAACATCTACTTTTCTGAAAAGCAGAAAATTTCTTGGGTAAAAAGAAATACTTTGTAAAAATCGACTTCCACCAAAATCAGTAAAATGGTTACATAAAAATTAATCATTTATGAAAAGTTCTTCTTTCTAAATGCAAACCCACACACATACACACAAAGAGCCCCTGTGAACGGAACCAAACTATAGCCATGACAGTACTACACTTAGTTTCACTTTCCTGTATCTCTTTCTTGAAATTTTGATGAAAATACCAGCATGCTATCTTCATATAAAGTGTACTAGCTCAGTGAATGCAAATTTTACTCCAAAGATGCCCCTAAATTACTGTAATATCATATCTTATGGTAATTAATAATATCAAATTCTGATTCACTCTACTCTCTACTACGATGGCTTCATAAACTTAGCTTGAGGTTTCCTGGTTTTATTAGCACTTCACTGTCTTAACCAGCATTAAAAATTAGTTAAAAATCTCTCACCACTTTCTTGCAAGCAATGCTGAATTCAGCTCTCAAGATTCAGCATTAGATACTCAGGAAGAACAGAAAACATGTCTCCATTGTCATCACTTAATGGATGGCTTAGGACCTGAATTACTGACTTCTAACATCTTTTCCCATCTTATATAAAAATTCTTCTGAAACATTCTAAGTTTCTGACTTTAATTGAAGACAGTAAAAATCAATTTACATATGTCTACATAACTTTGCATGCATTTCTTAATTTAATTTTTTTTAATCATATGGACATTCACTTACATGGTGAAGGAACATCCACCCATCCATCTTCTCTAGCCTCTTGTTATTCAATATCCTTCTTCCATGCCTCTTTACACCTTTTTCTCTCAAGTAAACAGATCAAAAGTTTTGCTTTTGACTCTGACACTGCTGGTGATTTTCATCATAGCCTCTGCTCCTATTCCCATTTGTGCTGGTTTTGGTTGGGATAAAGGTGATCACAGTAGCTGGTATGGGGCTGTGCTTTGGATTTGTGCTGGAAACAGGGCTGATAGCACAGGGAGGTTTTCCTTACTGCTGAGCAGAACTTGCACAGAGTGAAGGCCTTTTCTGCTCCTCAGCCCACCCCACCCGTGAGGAGGCTGGGGGTACACAAGGACTTGGGAGGGGACACAGCCAGGGCAGGTGACCCCAACTCACTAAAGGGACATCCCATACCGTGTGGTGTCACATCCAGTATATAAAGCTGGGGGAGGAAGAAGGAAAGGGGGGACATTTGGAGTGATGGTGTTTGTCTTCTCAAGTGACTGATACCCATGATGGGGCCCTGCTCTCCTGGGGATGGCTGAACATCTGTCTGCCCATGGGAAGTGGTGAATGAATTCCTGGTTTTGCTTTGCTTGCACATGAGGCTTTTGCTTTACCTGTTAAACTGTCTCTATTTCAACCCACAATTTTCCTCACTTTTACTCTTCTGATTCTCTCCCCTCCCACTGTGGGGAGGAATTGAGTGGCAGTGTGGGTCTGAGTTTCCAGATGGGATTAAACCATGACACTGTTATATATGATTAAGGATTTAATCAGAAGAGATGGGCATTTTTCAAGTCCCTGATTTGCCTCAGCAGTCCACATGACACATATACATCAAAACAGCCATGTTTCCTCCTTGAACTGCTACTTTTGTCTCAAGCAAAAATAGTTCTTGATTTGAACAGAAACCATCCACATGCTTTGAACCCTTTCAGAAGCAAATTGGTCATGAGTAAATGAAGACTGATCAATTTTCAGAAAACTGATATTCTGAAATATTTTCTCTTACGAGGGAAAAATGTCCATGCTAATTTTAAGAAAAAAACTTGATCCATATTCAAAAGAAAAAGTTATATACTGTCTGACACTAGATTCTGGATTTACACATTATTCTGAGAAATTCTGATACAATCCTCATGGGCCACATTATTTTGCTCATGTTTGTATGTCAGAAACAAGACATAGCTTCACCAAGGTTTTAAGCCCCCGTTGTGACTGGTCAAAGTATAATAGAGCCTCTGTAAGGACTGCCAGTTTCTGTGCTCCTCTGAAATATTAGTGAGAAACAGTGTAAGGATGGTCAGAAAGTGCATGATACTAACTCTAGGTTTAGAGCCCTGGACAACAATTTCATGTACTTCCTTTTTTGTTTGTTTTCATTTCCTGTGGAAGACAAATCTGTCCTCAAGGATCTCTCAGTTATCAGATGATTTTTGTGCATCATGGCAGCCAGAGAGCATTTGCTTTGGCTTTCCTTGGTCATCCACAGCTCAAGGATCTGAGCTCTGCAGGGCTCTGGAAATGACTGCCTTCCATCCTGGCTGTGGCTGGGAAGAGAGCCAGAAAGGTGAGTGATGCTGACATCTTTCAAACCCATAGAGCTCTAGTACAAAACTAGTCTATGCCCCTATCATATTCTGGCACCTGCTCTCTTTTGCTGATTATTGTTGCTTTACATGGGCTTTGAAGCAGTCCCCACCAACAAAAGGAATGGGATGGCTCTTCACACACTGAAGAGCGGAACTACAGAACTCCTTCTCCACGAATGTAGAATTTAACAAGACTTGGGAGGAGACATTCTTGGCACAAATACTCACTTATGGTTGCTACCCAGATAAACACCATCAGGTTAGGGCAATCTCTTGAACTGAAAATAGCTGGAGACAGAAAGAGTGCTTGGGGGAAGTTTCAAATCCTTGCCATGCACTTGCTTTCCCCTGCTGGCAGTCTTCAGCTGCTGGTTTGTGTGTTGCCTGGTTTGTTTGCTTGCCCAGAGTGGAGCAGAAATGCAATCCCCAGCTGCCACTAATTATGCTGCAGAGTTCCTTGCAGCTGATTGAATTTCAGGGGTTCGCTCAGAGAAGCCTTGAACCTCACTTTGGGAAAACCAGTGGTGGCTTACTACTAATTGAGTAAACTTCCCTCTCTTCATCTGATTGCTTATGACAAGACATGGAAGTAAAACTGAAGGACTTGATGCTCAGCTATTTTAAATTACTGTGGCTTGGCTGGTACCCTTGAAAGCAGGCTTCTTTGTCCCACTGTAGATCAGACATGAAAAACATACTGTTATCTCAGCAAGGATGGTTTATTGAGCTGCTTTGTTCAAATACAAAAGCCTTATATTTTTAGAAGCAAAACTGTAATTCATACACTACAACAACAAAAGCCAACTGTATCCTGAGCTGAGGTACACAAAAAAATTATAATACCTCCCGGCAGGTATCTGGAGCTGACTTATGTTAGTCTTAAACCACAAAAATTTATTGCCGTTACTAAGTGGTTCAAATGTGAAAGCTATTCTTGCAAAACAGTTACTAATGGGCCTGCAAATAAGAACAGAGCAGCAGGGAACTGCAAAACGTTATCTCAAAAGTACTTGCCTCACCCTTAAGTGAAATCCAAAAGCAACTCTTCCCATGGACAGAAAAGAAGGGCAGAGCACGTTGCTCGTTGCTGAGCATGTGGACAAATTGCATGCCATAGCTCAGATGTCACAGCACTTTTTCAATAACACTTTAAAGCTTTTGCTAATGCCTCAAGCACCTAAAATTAAAGGTGAAATATCTTGGATAGAAAGGATCTCAATCTTACGTATATTTAGATATTTATATTTATTGAAGTAACAGTTGTTCCTCAGAAACTGTTCTGTTGAATTAGTGCTGGAGCTGCAAGTTTTTAAATGATCTGTATCCAAATTTTTGTAAAGCCAAAAAGACTATTCAAGATAAAAGTAATGGAAACATAAATTATACTTTCAGAGCTACAATTTAAAAGTGTATTGAGTTGCTTCTTAATTGCAGAACAATCTCATATCTGAAATAATTAGCAATGTTCATGGTGCATGCCACAACTAAAATTCCATTTAAACATATTTTTAAAATTATCTCTTCTTTCACTTAGCCATTTTGTTCAAGAATCCCTTTCTCATGGATGGGTTGGTAAAATATGCATCACTCAAAACTCTGTAGAGAATGCAGCCTCTGCTCTGCTTTATGTCAGATCATTTCATCAGCTCTTGGAGAAGGATTTGAAAGGCATGTTGGCAGATGAAAGTCTCTTGGTTTGCTCTAAAACCATGATTTTCAAATTTTAACAAAACATTAATTGAACACAGGGCATTGAAAACTTATGGAAGAAAATGGGTGGTCATTTTTACTTCATGCTATCATTTCAGGATGGAGTTGCCTCTGAGGTTCTGCTGCACTTACAGGAGTGAGCAACTCCCGGGGCTCTAAGGCACCACCACAGTCCTTTCACAGGAGAGGAAGGCCAAGGAATTCATCTAGTCAGACCTCATGAGCTGCAAATTCCAATGCTCTGCTTTTGCATGGAGAAGTGTAGAAGGCCTTGCAAGGCCTGATATCCCCACAAATGTGAGTTGTGCGCTCTGTTCTGCGAAGACAAGGGCTCAAAGGGGTTCTTTGAGTTTCTGGTTGGTTTGTTGGCTGTTTACAGTTTAGTTGTTGATGTACCAAGAAATTTTGGTTTTTGTTTTTTTGGTTGTTTTTTTTGCTTAGAATTGCCTGTATGAGTTTCTTGTGTTACTCATTGAACTGCTGTTCAATAAAAAACAGTCCTCCAAAACCACATATGGTTAAAATTAACTTTTTTGTTAATTGGATTTTTTTTCAATTGGATTTTTTTTCTTGCTTACATGTTGCCTTTTGAAAAGGAGATAGTCTTGTGAAATCATGTGCCCAGTTGTGCTTGTAGCTCTAAGCACTGTTTGTCCATAAGGAACTGAGAAGACCCAATGAGGTGTTATTAGCTTCGACTCATCTGACTCAAGTATCATCTGCTGTGCTCATTAATGAAGGTAGTTCAGGTGGAAACTCTGATCCCTGAGCTTTATTAAAATTGCCTGTGTTGTTTTTACTCATCTAATGAAAAGAGAAAAAGGAAAGTAGATAGTAAAAAAAAAAAAAAAAAGGTGCATATAGAGGATATATACTAAAATAAGGCCTAAGGAACTAACTTGAAAAATCAGTTTAAACATGTGTCACAAAATTTTTTCCAATGCTAGATTTTCCAGTGTTAGAAGTTTAAAATATGCTTGGAAAACAGTCTCTCTAGCTGTAATCTTAGAGAAGTCTGATTCAATAATAATAAAGTATATCTTTATAATGCAGAAAAGTTTTTGTGATGGTTCAGATGATCCCAGGCACTTGGTGTGCTCAGATGAGTGTGACATGAGGATTACATCTAAATTAGGAGATCAAGCAGTGCCAGGGCTTGGTCAAAATTTTGGCATGGACTGCCTAGGGGTCTTCCTAGAATGATTCAGGAGTTAGCCCTGCCTGGGGATTAGCCTAGCCAGAGTTTGGCAGCCTGACCATAGTGAACCTGTTCTGAAGTCTACATTTAGTAATGTAGGTATGACCAGCCAATGACTGAGGGTCAGAGAACCAGCACTGCCATTGTTTTGTGTCACCCACACATTTTTAACTGTTTCTGTGTGGCTTTCAAACTGTGAGAAGTGAAAACACAGATTTTTGCTTTACAGAACTGCAGCAGAACTGCAAAGCCCTGGCTTTGGAGAGGAGGGCAAGCAAGTGAGGAACACTGAGACAGATGGCACAGTCAGATGGAATGAATTCCTTGGGGGGAGAGCAGCAGGGAGAAGAGGAACAGAGAGCATGGTAAAAATATGGGAACAGCAGCTGCTGTAGCTGTTTCTACAAGAGTAAAGCAGGTTGAGCAAATTGCCTTAGGAGCTTGCCCTGTCCCCAAATCCAGTGCCAGACAGTGCAATGGCACAAATCCCACACCACAGAAAGACACAAACTGAAATAATTCTGATCCCAAATGTGAATCAGCTGAAGATCGAGATAAATTCCTAATAAAAGTATATTTACACTGGCAAAGTGTCAGTATGATTATTGATTATTCTCTGCCTTCCCAAAGGCAAGAATTCCATCCCACAGCAAAGGTGATGGCCAATATTTATTGCTGGCAAAGAAATCCTGGCAGACAAGGTACAAAGGGATCACAAAAGGGCTTGTCACCATGCTATTCCTCACCAGTGACCCTCCCTAGCACTTAGAGCAATCATGCTAACATCTTTAGCCACCACAGCATAGGCTCTGCTGAGGAAGTATTGTTGAAACAGAAGGAGCAAGGACTTTGATCTCATTTTGTTTTGAGTTGTAAGCTGAAGAACCAGGTGAAGGAGTAACTGTGGGAAGAGGATTACTTAACCCAGTGGTGCTCTCTGCAAATGGCACGTGCCTCAGTCACCAGCAATAGGTGAGATACTAGGGACTGGGACAGCTTTCAGCATGGGCTATTCTGAGAAGTTAGTGACCAATCTCTACCAGGTATCTTTTCACAAGATATCCTTGGTGAAATGCTTTGTTCAGTGCCTCTAAGCCCGGCATAATTTTCACAGGAATGGCAAAAGTCAATTTGCTGCCACAGAGCAGTTTCCTGGCTGAATTTCAGTAGATCACTCTGGAACACAGAGACATTAAAGCTCTTCAGCAAAATGGTTATTGGATTGTTTTCACATGGGCAAACAAGAATTTTCTCTCAACTAATTCTTGGAAATGCTCAAAGCATTCTAGCTGAAACTTCCAAAAACAATTCAGACTCAGCCAGACATCCAGCCTGAACAACTGAAGTTTGGCAAAGCTGTAAACAACTGGGCTTCATATAAGACTAGATTTTTAATGAAAAGTGTCAGGCAAACTTAGATAGGGCTTTGTTATCAGCTTGCTCTGCAGTATGTGTTCTCCTCTTATATTGCAGCCTAACATTTAATTTGTAAATCGATTGTCATGCCTGTTATATTGTAGTGTTTTTATATAGCATTTCATATCTGCTCACATTTGTACTTCAAATTTTCATCTATTGTCAATTACCAGTTGATTAGATATATTTTACCAATAGTAAAGCAAATCTTCAAACTAAGAGAAATCCATCAAATGCCACCATTAACAGAGTTTCAGGTTATTGCCTAG
Organism: Urocynchramus pylzowi; assembly: GCA_013397555.1. NCBI lineage: Eukaryota > Metazoa > Chordata > Aves > Passeriformes > Fringillidae > Urocynchramus > Urocynchramus pylzowi. Next base: position 272,735 of record VZRH01003117.1, read on the forward strand.
ATAAGAGAAACCTGTCAGATGCATAAAAGTATCTTGTGGAACACCTTGATTTTTACCATTTTTTTCTTGACTTCAAGGAAGGACTTGCAAAGCAAATTTAAGAGAAAGCTACTGAAGACACTCAAAATGTACCTAATGTTGTTAAGACTGTTTATCAACAATCCATTCCCTCCCTTCTGTGTTCTAAAAGAAGTATTTTTAAAGATGCTAAAAATAAAACTAGAGGTTTTATTAAATATTTTTTTTTTTTTTTAGTCAAAACATCAGAAGGGGTGTCTGTTCTGACTTTCACTATCTCATTCTTGGCAGATTTTGAGTTTTCTTAGAGAATACATGAAAAAAGGACACGATCATGATCTGTGAGCTGACATACACAGCACATTCTCAGACATGCTTTAAGAAATTTCTAAATTCCTTATTATTATTTCAACCAAACTTGCTAAGTTTTGGTTTCTTTTTTTTTTTTTTTTCTGTATTTGATCTGCAAATGATGCCTATTTTGGCAGCACTCAAAAAAATATGTAAAAATAATATAATGTCTGCAGTTTGTGTTTCCTGCCTGCAATGCTCTATGACAGCATTTTTAAGATGAACCAGTCTGACACTGCCAGACTTTTGTGCAATGTCCTTGGGAATTTTGACCTATTAACTACAGCAGATTTTTAATGCAAGCTGTTTCAGTCAGGCTCGTTTCCATAAAGAAAGTGTTTTGATTTGAGGGGTCACACAGATGAAATGCCACTTGTCAGAGTTAGAAACTGGATGATTCCACTGAACTGCAGGACAGAATTGAGAAGTTTTGCCTTTCTTGAGAAACCTGTGGAAGGGGAGTTCCACCAAAGAAGAGAAAATGAATCCAGTATAACACAACTGTGCCTGTATTGGGTATTTCTTGAACTGTCAAAGACTACATAATCTAATGTCATCACCTGACACAGAAAACTGTGGTACACTGCCTTCTTCATAGTACAGTGACACAGCATTATTTATTTGTATTGGCAGGTATGTTTTTCAGTGGTGGCTTTTTGCTTGCTTAGGTTCTCTCTCTGCAGAGAAATAGGAATATGAGGTTAACACCAATATTCTCCAGCCATAAATCAGGTCCCATGGGCCTAGAGAAGGGCTAGGACACCTTCACACTACCTGTAAAGGCTCATGGATGTGATTTTTCTCAGCCCCTGGTGTTACAGCTATGCAACCATCCTGCTGCTTGCCTCTTGTGGATTCCCACCACAGGGGAGCTGGAAGCACAGCAGTCTGATTAGAGCCTGCAGCTGAAATTATGCTGGGCAATTTCTTCTGGTAAACGTTTTGCCTAAAAGAACGAGCTTGAGTATCCTGAAACAGATTTGGGTCAAATTCAGCATAAAGTTGAAAAGAAACAAGAAATGAAAATGGAATATATAAACTGCAGAAACAGCTCCTTTTCCTATTTCTGATATTTTTTTCCCCACACTAAGATCACAAGAAATCAGAGGTACTATGGGAGGGAAGTAGAACAATTTTAAGAAACTTATTTCTCTACCTTCTTTTACCAAAAGTCCCAATTTTCTGTCAAAGCCCAGTAGTGTCTTAAATTCATAAAATACATAAACTGTTTTTCAAATTGTCTGCAGAATTCAAAAATGGATATTTGAACAAAAATGTGTGAATTCTGGTGACAGGGAGTCAACCAACTCTATCACTTTGCATGTAACTTTGGGTCTTCTCAAGTGCTAGCTCTAGCTCCAGTGAATATTTAAAGATTTCACACAAAGTTGATTTTTTTTTTTTTCTGCAGAGTGAAACAGTCAAAGTATTTTCCTGGGAGATGTTTTAATGTGTATAGTGTAGTAAAAAGGTACTGTAACCTTTTCCTTTCTGGGTTGTTTTAGTCGGTTTTTTCATGGTTCCAAACTCCCACTTTTCTTCCTGTTCTTTAAATTTTGATAGATGAGACCCATAATAAAAGCAGTATTTTGAAGTGTAGTAAAATATTAAATCCAAACTAAACCTAATGGATCTCACTGCAAATCCTAAAAAAAAAAAAAAAAAAAAAAAAAAAAAAAAACAAAAAAAAACAAAAAAAAAAAACCCACAGAAAATATAGCAAAACATTTATTTGTTTTTCCTTTTTTTAAACTCTGTCATCAATCAAAAAAGTACAGATATATCATAATTAGTTTTTCTGAGAATTTATCTGGAGGACTAACTGAGCAATGTCTCTTTCTCACTTTTCTTTGTCTCTCTTTCTTACATGTTGACTGCTTACCTGTCCTCCAGCTTCTTCTTTCTAACAGATATGGATGTTCAAGGACAGAAGTGGGAGCACTGTAAATGTTCTTGTTTTCTCTCAGGGAGGAAAACAGTCCTGCATTTGTGAATAGTTCCTCTTGTGGGTGGACCACCATAGTATTTCTGAGCGCTTGATTATGATCTGAAAACTCCCACAGACCAAGAAATCAAAGCCTTTTTGCTAGGGAATTGTACATTAAGATGGATAAAATAACTATTATGTTGGCTATGGTAACAAATATAGTTAAAACAGAAATATAAGGTGACAACTGTTGTAAAATGTAAAATATCAGTTGACACACTGCAGAGCTATATATGCAAAATTATTTTTATTCCCAGGCTCAGGTGCCTATTTTCTTAGGATGTGGGAGAAGGAATGAAGGGAAAGAAGAGGAGCTGTTGCTGCACCATTCACAGATGAGAGATGAGTGATGTGCTCCCCCAGCACACGACCTGCCTGCAGCCCTGCAGCCCAGTGCTCCATTGCATGTGGCCAGTGGATGATTGCACACTTGCAGAGGTGCACTGTGATGCAGGTAAAGCCACAAGGAAGGCAGCACTTTCAGCCTCAGGGAGCCTTGAGACACAGTTGATGTTGGGGTGAGCTGAAATGTTATCTGTCAGCTGTAGCTGTCAGCAAAAATATTAAAGGAATAGCAGCTGCATCATGCCACAAGCAGGGGAGTGGAGCAGCCGTAGCTCCAAAATAGATTTTGGAGTCAGACAAGAGTTTTCTTTTCGTGAACTCCAGTAATAGTCAAGGACCATTTATTTTCTAAGCTGCTTTGAGACAGTTCATAATGCTACTGCTTTTAAAATGTTTTAAACAAATGTTTGAGATGCAAGTAAAGAAGAGCTATTTAGAATAGGATGTATTGAAAGGTATGTTACTAAATCTTTAAAATGTAATTTTTCCTACTAATTGTTTTCTGCTTCTGTGGCTTTAAATTTGCCCTCCCCATTGTATTCTCTAAGTTCTGATACATCAATAAAACTGATATGACAATACAGCTTCTGTAGCATTTATTCTTCCTTTTCAGATCATTTCATTAATAAGATACTAAGTTATCCTGAAGGTATTTATTAAAGAATAGCATCTTACAATCTTTTTGGATAGTCATTAAAGAAAATAATGATAAGCAGTGGTCTCTTCAGGACCTTAAATTCCAAGATAAATGTAATAAAGTTTGTGGCAGTGTGTTATTGTTTACTGCTTGGAATAACTTACGCAACAGCAAAATATTGCTCTGATTTTTGAGCTGCTGCTAATGAAGTACAAGCAGACAGGGTACAGTTGTTATGAGTCAGGAAATGTGGATGTTCCTGGACAGAGGCCAGGGGGGCTTAGACACACAGAGATGAGATGTATATGCATCCTTTGGAGGAAATACACTGGGTTGGTTGTTTTGAAGCATCTCAAGCTGCCTGATCCAAGAAGCAACCAAATGACCACCCAGAAAAGAGGTTATTACCTCTCCATTTCTCAGGGTCCCTTGTTTTTATATCAGGAAAACAACAATGAAGTAGGCTGTCCAGGGGAGCTTAGAGATCAGATATTAGGTTCAGCCATGAGACAGTAGGCTCAAAATCCTGAGGGCTTAACTTTGCACTTTCACTATGAAAAGAAGAAAAAACAATCCCATAGAAAACCCCACCAACCCCATACCCCTAAATTAAAAAAAAAAAAAAAACAAACCCAAACAACCCAACCATAGCAACAGCAAGAACCCACCAACCAACCAACAACTAACCAAAAAAAGCCCCCTGATGTGCTACAATTTTTTGGTGAGAATTTAAACAAATATTCATATTCTGCCATAGTATGGTGGGAGTTTTTTGTAAGAGAATGGGTGTTACCACTGCACACATGGGGAGAAGCTCCACTTTCTACAATGACAAAGCATTTGTTGAAATGCATGCATTTCATTGCATGCTATTTCAGTGCATGGCACAAATGCAACTCTCTTTCCTTCTTTTGAGCATTCTAAATGTCATCACTCTTTTTTAAGTGAAATTAACTAGGATCATTTAAAAGAAACTACTGGTTTCTCTTCCTTTCCACACCTCTTTCTTGCATCTGAATATAACTATCCCAGAAGACTGATTTTTTCATACTTTTGGTAGGTGACTTCTCCTTATCTTCCTGCAACCCCTCCCTGTGTCATTCCCCAAAAGGGGACTTCAGCTTTCACTCCTCTCCCAGCAGAGCAGGACATGCAGACCACTGTTCTGTGCTGGTAAGCCCAGGATGTGGGTGGCTGCTTGGACTGCTTCATTTCACACCTTTTTTTCAGGGGAGCCCTCACAATAAAGACCTGAGCTGCCTTTTCATGAAATCCAAGGAAGGGTCATTTATTGCTCCATTCTCTCCTCAATCTGAGAGGCTCACAACTCAACTATTTCCAGACCTCCTGCTTTGGTCTGGGCTAGTTTTGAGGCCACCTGTGCAGTTGTCCCTGCTGTTCCACCATGGCAGGGCACAGTGTGGCAGACCCACGCTGCCCTTGGCCTCTTCTGAGCAGTGGCACATCCGTGGGGGTGACACTCTGCCCTGCTCCCAAACTCTCCGTCCCTTCTGTCCACTGGCATCGCCAACCACACAGATTCAAAATCTTGAGAAAATCTTCCTTTTTTTCAGGACATTTTAAAGCATCATGGCATCAGATTATCTAGAAATCAGAGACTTCAACTTCCTAGAAGACATCAGAACTGTATTTTCTTCTAATTTTCTCTGGTTTTAATTAAAGCTGAGCGTCGTGTTCTGGCAACTTATTTCCTTGGTAAGTCCTTATCAAAAATCCCAGTCAGCAAGAGTCACTTGAGCTGCCACCATTGCTTTAACAAATCAGGAATGACTGGAGACACTGGTTACCTGCTTGCAAGAGACAGGCAGCACCACAGGACATTTCTGTTTTCCAGGTGCTCTCTCTTCCTCCCTTCCCACAGCCCCATAGTGGCTCCAGAGCTGCCAAACCCCAGCTGATTTGGGCAGTCACATTCGGCTCACCCCTTCTCTGAAAGGTTCTTTTTCCTTCAGGTTTATTTTTTTTCCCAGTGGTCTCCTGCTTGTACTAGAAAGCTTGTCCTGAGCAATCCCAAAATAACAACAAGCTCACAAGCTGACAGCACCCTCTTTGCCCTGTGAATTACTTCTGGTACAACTGAACCTGAGGGAATGGTTTTGATTTCCCCAAAACATCTTAGTATTGACATTAGTTTGGTTTCTCTTCTGGTATGGTTTTGTTCCTGTTCTGGTCACATCCCTGGTCCTCCTCCTTCCTTTCTTTGCTGTGCTTTACCAGTATGGCTGATTCTGGTGACCTACAACAAAGGGCACAGCTAAGCTTCCCTCTGGGGTGCTCCTCTAAAAATACATATTCTTGTCATGCAGACTAATTCAACTTCTATTCCTACTTCTCCCTGCAGAATCTGGTTTCTAAGGAGGGCTATTTAAGTCTTCTTATTCAAAGCTGTTGACATGATGTTCAATACTACAACATCTCAGAGTGTCAAAGTCACTACTATGTTTATTCTTGTAACATTCCAGGTTGTTATTAAAAGTGGAAAAGTAACTTGCTGTGAGTCACACAGGGAGTCACTGATGTGAAAGTCAGCAATTTAAGCAGCCTTTCTCCTCCCTGGTATCACAACTATCACCTCACATTTTAAGGTAACATTATTTTAAACAACAAAATTCAAACATGATGTGAGTATTTTGGAGAGGGAACCTGAATTTAGCAAAGTGTTTCTGGTGAATAATGAATCTATGAGATGTCCTGCCACTCTCACAGCCTTGCAGTTCAACCACACTCTTGCAGTGTGATTTAGACTTTGTTTACACAACTAGTGCTGGTGGTAAGTAAACTAACCCTCCTTGTGTGCAATTATGCTTGCCTTATTTCTAGACACTCACTGCTGTCCCAGAGGGATTTTTGGAGCTGACACCAACAGCCTGTAGAATTGTTGCCATTCCACTTATTCCTTAACAAACTGTTACAAACTGTTATGTTACATTGAGGGTATTCACTGAACACTTCTCTAGATTATTCAGTTTATTTCTGTTTATTTTCCTAGGCTTCTTTTGTGCTAAGATGACAAACTCATCACACTGTCTAGAGCTCTCACATATTTCTCTAGCACTCCATTAGTTCTCATGGGCCTGTAGTGATAAAGGTTGTGTGGCTGATAGTGATACAGAGCAGGGGCTAGGAACTCGTATCACTGCAGGGAGTTTGTTTGCTTGGAATGAGGCAGCTGTGTCACTATCACAGAGAGGCTCTGAACAGTTCCTCCTGGGCCCCCAAGTACCACAGCAGTACAATCCTGTTGTGTAAGTTCTGCAAATTTTCATTTGCAAATAGATGGAATTCTGTACCAAAGATACTTACACCCTCTATCGTTCTTATAAAAAGCTGTTCCGAAAAAAATTGGAGTTTTAGAACATTTTCTTTAAAAGCAAAGGAAAATCAGTTTAGGTATTTTTTTCTCCAACCCACCAGCTACTTTTGAAACCTCTGCCCATATGGATACAAGGCAGGGTAGTTAAAGATGTTTATCTGGTAATTCATGGTTAAAAGGTTTGGAGTTCAGCTTTAAAACACTCAGCTTCCTGGCCTCCTGCTAAAGCACTTCTTGTCTGTCCTAGCCTGTTCTCGTGCCTTTCAAAGCATGAACTCTTCTTCCTAAATATCTCTACCTTTCTCATTAACTTAACCCCAGTGAAGCTTATGGCAGCTTTTTTTATTAGAAAGGCTGCAAGGGTGTATGACGAGTGTGTGTGTACCAGCTCCTCCAGCTCCTCTCTGCAGCCAACACTGAGCTTGCTCCAGACAAGTACAATGGGATCTGAGACCTCTGTACACCAGCTACGAGAATTCCCTCTCCTTTTTCCCTCCATATGTACAGATGATGGCAATATTCTAGTTAAAGTTCCAGTTTTAGGAACATTCTTTATCTACAGAGAAGATTACATGTCTTCAGTGGTTATTCTTATTAGGTCTAAGAAACCCTGTATGGAAAGACTGACTGCCACATCCCTTTGAGTGTTACAAGACCTCTGCTTTGTCCTTGTTTCATGTACAATAGTCACTAACAGGTAATTTTAGATGCTCCCACAAGTTGGGCTTTTTAAAACTAGCCTAAGCTAGTCTCAGGTTAACCAGAACTCCATCTAGGAATCCTGTTTGCCATATGTGCATCATGCTCTGCTCCTGATTAGGATACAATTGGAAAGAGATGTTCAGTGAGAAAAGGAAACTCAGCAGTGGAAAGAGTCTCCAGACTTTCCTTCCTCAAAAGCAGCATCTGTTATCCTTTCTTATATACTTACTGTCTTATTACTTACATTCTCAATGCTAGCCTTGCAGCTTATTGGACTACCTGGATGGAATATACTTAACATTTTTCAGAATTGTTTTTGCAGAAAGATGGCACCTCAACAGTGCCTAAATATAAATGTTTGGCTTTCAAACAGAATATAGCAGGCAGAAGGAAGAGGGTGTGCACACTGAAAGCTGGAGTAAACTAAGATAAAATATTACATACAAGATATTTTGTCCTTATTATTCCTATTTTAGGACATAACACATCAAACACCACAAAATCAAACCAAAAAAACCAATTTACAGGTGGGTTCTTGGCAATTTTGAAAGTGCCAAAGGCCTGTGATTTGTTACTATCAAGCCATCTTTTATTCAGTGTGTTATGTATTTTGATATATTGATTATCATTTCTTGCAAAATATTCCATAGCCAGCCACGTCCAAAACTTTCTGATCCAAAGATCACAAAGATGAGAGACCTTAGAATATTTATAAATTAAAAATACTCAAGACATATGAAAATAATCAAAGCCCTGAGCAACCTGATCAGACTCTGGAGATAGTCCCACTTTGAGGGAGACTGGATGACTTCTGCCAATTCCTCCCACCCGAATTGTGGTTCTGTAAATAAGTGGCAGAGGATATGCTACTGTGACCCTGCCTTTTACTATTTGCACTCTGATGCCTTTTGTGCCTGGGATTCCAGCCTCTGTCTCGTGCCCCTTGAAGCAGCAGTGGTTCCCCAGGCAGCTGCCTCAGAACACGAGGCTGCCCTGGCACTCAGGAGCCTGCTGCCATGTGTGCCCCTCTGCACACAGGGACATCTTGTTCTGTGCTATGTTTGACATGCCTGAGGACATCCAGCACGACATCATTCCCTTCCTGCCATCTCCTGCCCAGAGTAAAGAACTGGAGTGCATCCTTTCCTCAAAAGAATTTTATCAGACTGAGGAACTGAAATCCTTATCTATTAGAAAAAAATGTATGTTTCTTTTCATTACAGAAGTCCTTGCTGAAAAATAAAATCAGAAATAACACACTATAGAAAAACTACTGTAGCCTTTACCTTAGAAGTTAGATCCAAGAGGCTTTGCAATTATAGAAGATGAGACAAGTGAGATTTTTGGGATAAGTATGAATGACAGACACAGGAATAGAATAACTTCAGCATGAGAAATATATGCTTAATTAATTTTTAGCCAACCCAGAACTAAACCAGTCATCATTAACCACATGTTCTTTCCCACCCTTTTGTTTATGTCCTGGCCTATGGCTTTTAAAGGGTTATTTTTTGAACAATCTGGATTATATATTTTAAAAGTAAGAATGTTCTTTGGGACAAATAACTAGATAGTGAGAGATTTTATGAATACCCTTTCTACTTTGTTCACCCATTTGAACTTGAGGATAAATTGTGTATGTTTTTTTTCAGTGTATATTTGTTGTCACAGTAACTGCAGTTCTCCCAATAAATGGAAATTGCATCGTTTCCTTAGCATTCAGGTTATTGCACTGAAATAGCACCATGAACTCACCATTACTTCTCCCTTCCTGTTGTCAAGTTAGATCTCATTTAGTTGCAGGAGCAGGCACTAAAACAGGTTAGTTTAGATTTGTGTGCATTAGAAAGCTGAAGCAAGTCTGCTTAGCTGCATTACATCCTATGACTCATGCCTGTGTGGGAAAGACCTTATTTTCACAGAGATCTCTTAGATAAACAAGGCAAGTTGGCAGCAATTCGATTACACTGATGCAAGCAGTCTCTGCTTTCTGTTGCATTCATTTGCTTTATATTTTCTGAAAAACACAAGCAGGCTGATAAAGTCTAGTGAGAATTCTTCTACCAAGGACACATGAGCTTTCATTTTCAATTACTTTTTTTATAATAGGAACAGCCTTAAACCCAGTTTCTAAAAAAAACCCCTATTCTGTTACTGCAATAAAATCCATTTTTTATCAGTTGGGTTTTTTAAAGTTTGTTAGCAAAGCTGTACCTCTTGCTGTCAACAACCATAACACACTAGTCACTTAGATACCTCCCTCTCACAAACATACAAGCCTCTAAATACTGTGGGTTTCAGACAGAAAATAGATTTAGATTCCATAATGTCACTTTAACGTACGCGCTGGGACAGATCTTTGAACAGCATAAATCACAAAACATTACACTCTTTGTCACCATTTCCCCAAAAAGGAAGAGTGAAGAAAGTAACCATTACTATATTACAGAGCTCTAAAAGTGTGTAAATCAAACTGGACAGGTTTAGTGCAAATTCATCGAGGTTTCTGCTCTTGTTTTGAAACCCCACCAGTTTATACCTGAATGACTTTGGCCACATCTTAGATAATTAAGATTTAAATTGTCATTTTATCAGCTTTGAAATGAAACTCACTTGGACAAAGTGCAGCAACCTTTCGGATTCACACCCCCCTTTGCCTCTGTCAGCACACAGCAGCCAGGGTTGTCCATTTAAGGGAAAAAGTACAAGCTCCAGCCTATTTCCCTGTGCTTTGGATGTGTTTGTCCCACTCCTTCAGCAAAGCCTTCTGCTGTGCCAAAAGCACTTCCTTCCTTGCAAAAGTCATGTGCACATGCACACATATACTCCCATTTCTGATGAAGGTTTAATTAAGCTTTTAATTGTATTTTCTCTGTATTTCCGAGTGTGTAAAACATTGTGAAGGATGTGTAATCTTACAGATCACCTTTACAGTGACAATTTGCATGCCTTTTTTGTGGAAAAGGTTTAGAGAGATAGTCCAGACAAAGCAGAATGAGAATCACAGGGCCAAGCCATCTTGAATTTAAAAAAAAAAAAGAAAAAAAGGCACAGCAGTCCCAACCTAGGAAGATTTTCTATTTGCACTTATATTAGTACTTATTTTACTATGATGCCGACAATATGAGAATAAAAAGTAACATAGAAAGTACCAATTATCTGCAGAAACAGGACCAAAGAACAAAGACCCAAAATAAAAGGGAAAATCTAATCAAGTGTCATGAAATGCAGGATTTTCACAAATGCATGAGGCATCACACATTTTCAACACGATGAGAGACTCTCCCTGTCCCTTCTGAGCAGAGCACCAGCACAATTGTTCCTGCCTTCACCTCAAAGCATAACTGCAGGACCATGTTACAAGTTCTAGTGTCACTAGCTTGGTACAAATACTGGCTACTAGGTAGAAAAAGAGAGGTTAAAAAAAAATGTTAATATTTTATGAATTGATTGTTTTCTCCAATATGCTCCAATGTTATCCAATATGCTCCAAAATGAAGATAAGCCTGTCGTCACCAAATAATTACCAATATTCTGTATAAAATTAGGAAAAACAACTTTCAGTAGAAAACAATAATGGAAAGGAAAACAGAAAAAGCTAAAAATGAAAACTACCACAAGCTGAAAAGTTTAGACACTTGGGCTTCTTGTGAAGAGGTATGTAAACATTTCTATACAATAGAATATCCTTATTTTATCTTTCTAGCTTTCAGTTCTTATCCTAGGTTTTATATACTTAACATTTTTGGTGAAATAGGAAGTATGAATAGATGGAGTTCCTTCTTATTTGTAATGTTGCTTCATCTGGCTTCTTCACAAATATTCACTTCATTTCTCCAATTGTCATTTTAGATATGTAGAAGAACAAAACCCCTGCCCAAAATTCAGTTTATACATGAAAATAACGTGGCAACATGCAACAACTGACCTTGAGAAAGGAACAGAGGAATCAGGAAACTGGAAGAAAAGTAAAATGTCTCTTAGAAAAAAAAATATTTGGACAGGAATAGAGATCATCTGTTTTGTTAAATGCTCTTGAGGGAACTGGAAATTTATCTGCTAATTCCTAATACTAAAACCTGATCTTATTAAATTCAAAGGAAATCTCACTCTAAATTCAGCATAAACCTGACCTTTGACTGGGACAGCTCTGAGGCACATTCTTAATTTCTGCCTGGGGGTACCTGAACTGAGTTAGATAAGATTACCAAAAGTCTTAAATTAAGTGTGTGTGGAATGTCTGCCAGCAGAAAGATCCTGTATCAGGAGGAGTTTCACTGATACACCTCTATCAATAGGAAGCTTTTATTATAGAAATGGCTATAGTTGTGAAATGTAACCCAGAGGGCATACCAGCAAAACAGAGATTTCCTAATATTCTAATGCTTAGTCCACAGGCTGCTTCCAGGAAGCAAATCCGTTTTTTTCAGGAATCCTACTTTGGCTGACAGAGCTCTATTGATATGGATGTTTAGTCTTTCCATTTGTGTCAGGTGTGACAGTGAGTGGCACTAAAGAAAACTCAGATGTCATGAAGTGTCATCAGGCTCACTAAAACCAGTAGCATAAAGGATGCACAGTAAACACCAGAGCCAAAGGTCAATCATCTGCCACATATGAGCAGGAGGAGCTCAGGAAAATCAAGGCATATGTAAGCAGGGACAGAACAGTGCTGAGCTTTGAAGATGATTTCAAGTCTTTGAACTTGGTGTTAAAAACAATCAGATCCTCTACAGAGAGGCTGAAAGACTGAGGTGATGAAAATACTCACTTAAGATGGTGACTTTAGCTGGGGCTAGATCAGCTAAAATTATAACAAAATTAATATAATAATGAAATAATAATAATACATAATAACCATAACTATAAAAACATTATAATAAAATCAAAAAAGCCATTGACATAGTCTGGAAGTGGATTCAAATTGGAGGGAGTCTTTAGTATCATGAAAGGAACCATTCATTCCATAGTTATGTAAATATAAACAAAATCAAAATTATGCATAAGGGGGAAAATAAATGGGTATGCTGTGTCTACTTATCTTCCACAAAAAATTACTATATGTATCACCAAAACATAAATTAATTTTTGATTTTATATAAAATTAACCTTGGTTTCACTGTAGTCATTAGAAGAATTGGCTATCCTTCAAATATGAAACCATCTGTTGAATAGCCACATTATATATTCCACAGATTTGATTGGAAAATCCCAGAGCCTCTTTGTGGACACCTGTTGAAAAGAGTAATTTTAGCCTCCTCCTCCATTTTGAAGTGGAAAGGAAGACAGATGTATGTAAAACCACAACTCCATGTGTTAGAGTTTGAGGTTGCTATTAGACTGTTCAAATGTCACTTCATTTGACAGTTATCAGACTAATAATTTGCCTTTTGATTTAAAAAACTTGGCTAAAAGTAAATTGTGCAAAAAAAGGGAAGTTGTATAACCACACATTACACTGAGCAACAACTAAACCAAAAAAGGAGTCAATATTACCATAGCATTTTCCCAGATTTCGCCATCCCTACATTTCCAGAAGGTCAAATTTGTCATTTCTCTACAGTTTAATTTGCCAGATATTTCATCAAAGAGAAGAGGCAGTAATTTTCACTCTAATGTCAAGATGACAAAGACTGTACAAATCATGTTGTCTCAGATTTATTTCTCGCTGTGTAGCCTTCTTATGAAAAAATAACTTTCTCAGGATACATCCTTATTAAAAAGTAATTCCAAAGTTTCCTTTTGAGACTTAGATTTGGGATACCACAGTGCTTTAGTAATTCCACAATAATGATTATCACATTAAAAGACAGTTGCCAAAATTGTTTCTGTTTAGTGCTTTCATGTGCCCCTTGCTATGAAATAAAATGTACACTGCGTTACTTTTTGCTTTTAAGAATTTTCTTCCATCCTAATACTTAACTTATTTTATCATTTCACAGGCAGTTACATTCTCAGTCTCAAGTACAAGTTGCTTCAGAGTATTTTAATTCCATCCAATCCATCCACTGCTAAGATGTGGTATTGATGTCATTTATGTAGAATGCAGGGATGCAATGAGAATTATTTAGCTAAAGCAAGACATTCTCATCTCCCTGAGGCAGTCCCAGAGTCCACAGACAAAGTGTCAAACACCACAGACAGTCAGCACAGACTCAGTCAGTTCATTCCTTCTTTAGGACAAATATTTTTCGTCTGAGACAATTCTACATAAATCTGTGAAGAGGGTTTTAGCACAGGGTAAGTGCATTCTTTAAATCTCTGCCTTCATAACTGAATTCATATTGCATATGAACTTATAAACAGTATGTCTCTTAAAAATTCATGCACACTAAATTTTTTTTGTTTGCAGAAAACAGCTTTAAAAGAGGTGGAAGGGAGGAGTGGAATTCATTGTCCAATTGATCAAACAGCTTTTGTCAGTTAAGACAAAGTAAATCACACTAAGCAATTCCTTCCCCTAAATTACAGGACCACTGTGGGGCCGTGGGATATGCATTTCCAACAACAAACAGGCTTCCATCCTGCTGCCAGGGTAAAACATCTGAGAACTGGCTCCTCATTTATTTTGCTGATAGGAGCATACACTTTAACAACAATGACCCAGCTCAAGCACACTTAGGTACAATGAACATAAGGTCAGTCCTTAGGACAGTTGCATTATGCTGCTAATCAAAGCAGCAGAGATTAATATTCATTCTATGTAAATAAGCACAAGAAAAAGAACCAAGAGCAGCTGTCACAAAGGTAGTATGAAAGGCACCAGGTGTGTCCTAAAAGTTAGCAAGGAAACAAAAAGTACAAATGCGCCGGGCCACGAACTGTTGGGTTAATTCTCTTACTGAATGGCTGTTTCCTTTTATTTATCACACAGGTTGTCACTGTTTTTAATAGCTGCTGGACTATCACTGGTCGGAGATGATATGAATTCTATTATTAAATGTTGATTTGTCTTCTGTCTGCATGTAAGCAGATATAAACAAGATACACGTCAAAATCTATGCACATTTTTTCATATTACTACTGGCTAGTTCATTATGCTTGTTCTCAGAACTGCAAAAATTATTTAAGTAATGCTTTTCTACTGTGAAAACATAAGAAAAACCTCTAAAACTTTTATCCCAGCTTTCATCTATTGACATTTTCAAATCATTCAGAAGATTGTTCAAAAAAGGAAAGAGACAATAGACATTAGAAAAGAAAATTTTTGTAAAAAAAGATACTAGAAAATAAAGGTTCTTGTAAAATAAAAAACAACAGAGTGGTTAACTCAGTCTTACCTGTCAGCAACACAGACCTAGGAATATATCCTTTACACTGCAAGATCACAGTAGCCTGTCCCACAGCACTACCACAGGAGTAGAATGATCCAGCTCAGGAGAGCACAAAGACAGAAACTTTTCCCACTTTTCTAGGTCTACCAGCAGCTGAAGTAATGAAGGAAACAAGGTAGAGGACAGAGGACCGGAGCTGCTTCTCGCAGAAATCCCAGGCAGGAGAAGTAGGAGGTATACTCTGTCTGTGTCTCACCCAGACTTTTGTTTAAAAGTTTTTTCAACTGTTGCTAGGTGGTGTTAGGCTTTGGCAGTTTAGTTCTCAGATTGTATTTCCCCTCTTCTGGTCTCTTCACACAGTGTTACAGCAATGACTTTGTTGAGCTCAGCTCGCTTGTGCTATATTTAACCAGTGTTCTCAGCAAGTCAAGCCTGTCAACAGCTGAGAAGTTTGGAGCAGGCTTTGCTGAGTTCCTCAGCTGCTGAATTATCAGTGGATGTTGCACTACACAGCCCAGCTACTACATTCACTGAAAGATTGTGGGGAAACTGTCAAATCCTTTTAAGGGCTTCCAGTGACTTCACAGGAGTAATTACTATTTAAAGCACTAAGTACAAGATGTGTATTTAGGCATATACTTTAGACTGCTAGAGAAAGAATACTTGTGTTCACTGCAGATGAGTTCAATTATTTATACAGTGAGAATTTTCCTAGGACAAGTAGGAAGTTTATAATTTGAAAGGTATGCACTTCACTTGAGGAAAAATTACACGTGGGAAGAACTTTTCGCAGCATAATTTCTCACAGAGTTTAAATATACTAAGATGGCATGGAGAAATTAATGAAGGCTTAGGGTGGAAAGTTTTCACTGTGATATTTATTCCAAAGACAACCTTTTTCTCCCAGACCAAGAGCTTCCTTCAGTTATTCCTACGCTGTCTCTCACTGAAGAAAAGGAAAGCCACACAAATCACAATTGGTTTGACAGGAGTATTCGGAACACATTACTCCAGGGCTGTGTGCATTCTGATGAATCCACACTTGCTTCTGGATCTAATTACTATTCCTAATTCTAAGCCACAAGTCTCTTAATCAACAGACCAGCAGTGACATTGGACAGCTTTCAGCCCACAAACTGTCATGATATCAAGACTCAAAGATGTTGCAGATCTCAGACTCCAGAACAAGGTTCTACCATCTCATGGCAGAACAGCCTCTGTAAATGTCTCTGGCAAGGAAAATTCCCTGCCCCAACAGCTCTGTTCTCATCTGAGCAGTACTTCAGAGTTAAATGCAGAAAGAGCCTCCTTTGGAAGGCTTTTCTCTAGTGATGATCTGAGGGATTGATCTCGGGCTAGATGAAGAGGCAGGGAAGAAAGACAGGAAAGAAAATAAGTAAAATGATGCTAAAAAAATTGCTTGTTGATGCTTATACATGAGGACAGACCCACCTTGCAGAGCAAAAAAATATTCAAGCGGGTCATAACAGTATCCTGCAGTGATGCTGGGTCTCTGTGTAAGGAGTAGGATGGGGAGTGAAAAGCTATCACACTGTGGCAATTTCAACATGCAGGAACATCCTTGGCCACAAGGATATGAGATACCAGAGGGTGAGTACAAGCCCTTACAGGAAGCAGCTGTGGGATTAGCTGTAGCCTGGTGCTCTAACCCTGTCTCTGGAATTACTTCTGCTTGGTCTATGTCATTATCTAAACAAGCAAGGAACAATGAAAAAAAATACTTTCATTCCCAAGTTGCTCATAAAGAGAAAATGAAGTAAATATTAGGTACTATGTCAAGTAACTGATATTTAGACTTTGATGACACATTTATGAAAGCCCCAAACACTTCCATCATGTCAAATATATTTTGTCTTGGAGACCAAGTAATAATCACTCATTTTCATTTGCATTTCAATATTTGACTTGGACAGAATAGTAAGAATGTATAAAAAATAGGAAAACTTCTGTTTTTCAAAAACAGTTAGTTGGAAGATTATTTTAGAGACACATACTATATTGGCATAAAGTTTGCTGGTATATGTTTCCACTTTGAACTGAAGTGAGATACAGATATCCACATTCTAAAATGAATCTCTAACTTAATTCCCTCATGAAATTGAGGTGCTCCAACCAGATGAATAACTTTTTGACTATTCTGGCTTTGAATTCTTGCTCAAAGTGCAGTACTAACAGCACTTTATTCATTCAAGTATAATAAATCAGGCAAACAAAACAATTAACTTGGCTTATAGGTCTCAGAAAAAAACAAGTGATCCTCAACATTTCTCTCCCATTAGCTCCTGGCACATTCACTGAGTGGAAAACAATGCAACTTCTTAGGAGGCATTCTCTGCTGCCAGCCCTTGTGGGTGAGTTTCAATAGTGACCTGCTGGTGTGAGTCTGCTTATTCTTGTACACTTGCAAACTCACTCCCCAGCTGTGCACCATGGATATAATTCTCTAACATTAGGGGAATTTCAGAAAAAAAATAGGTAAAATAGACTAGATTAGGTTTTGCAAGTGAGTCAGAGAAGATACAAAGACTGTATGGGAAAGGGTGCAATTAAACAGAAATACTGGAAGTGTAGTTTTTAACTTTTTGCAGTATGAAAATGGTTCTCATCTAAGTTTTTCCCCTACTGAATGATGGAAAAAAAATTATAAATAGACAGGTTGTGGAGGGTGGGAAATAAAAGAAAAAACAAAACCAATGAAAGAGACTTTTTAGTTTGGCATCCTACATTAGGTGCTAATGTCAATAAAGAGCATCATCCAAAGTCTTAGTGACATCCTCCAACTAAGTCCAAAAACCAACTTCCTTATAATTTCTGATAGTTATATTATCTCTTCATCAAGCAACCAAGATAATGGAGTCCAAAGTAAATAATTCTAACAAAATTTGTAATGGAAGCCAAATATCTCAGTATTATTTCAATCAAACTACCAAAGGCCAGAGCAATGCAAAAAAAGGGAACAAAATGTGGCACTAGAGAAAGAAGAGCAGCAGCAGGACTTGTTGCCATTTTCATTCAGATAATGCTAATCACAAATACAGATGAGGGCCTGTCACTGTTCACACAATCATATTTCTTTGTACTTACATTACTAGAAAATGAAAGAAAAATTTTTATGATATGAGGTGTTCTAGAGAAATTCCAGGCTTGAGGCAGAAATTACTGGCAGAAAATCTATGGTTTTTATAGAGAAGATCAAAACAGATGTCTTCTTCTGACCTTACTGGTTTCTCTTGACCTTGAAATGTATGCCTGTAAATAAGATTCTTCTGGAACACATACAATAGTATTACTATACAATTTTTATTTCAGACATCCATCACTTTGATGTACAAGTATATCTCATTCTCTTAGTCATAGAGGCATTCAGAGATACAACCTACTACCTTTGTCCTTTTGAAATATTTTACATCAGCTTTAACTGGACCAATATACTGGAAAAAAAATCTATGTGAATAGACTTAGAGTTTCTTAACTGTATGTCCTGGTATAATTCTGTGTGAGCAACCACTGTGAGTTCTTCATTAAACTGTTCCTTAAAATGCATTGAAGTAAGTAATCGATATTTTAGTTTCTAACAAATTATTTTTTCATTTGCTTTAAAGGTAGTGAACCACAGTTTTTTGATAACCTGCTTTCATACTTATATAAACACACTTCCATAAATCTCTATTATCTTAGCCTATGCTACTGCTTTTAGCTTTGCTTTGGCTTTACAGTATAACTTGTGCTTCCTTACAGTTTGTTGGAAGGGAGGGTGTTGAATCATGTTTTGATTAACAAGATCTTGGCTACTCAAGATCCCTCAAATCTGTATTTTGGGAGGGATAGGTATTGATTTTTTTAGTTTTCCAAATATTATTGTCACCTTATAAAAGCCAACACTGCCTTTTAGATGTTAGGTCTGCTATATTTTCATCTCAGCACCTGCTTTTTATAACCAAAGAAAGAAACATATTTCTGCATTTAGTTCATAAATTCAGTTTAGTTGTCTATTTTATAATCCTGCCAAAAAGATCCCCACCACAGTCACAAACCTCCAGGAACACTGGAATGTTATAGTGTTTTCTGTAATAATTTTGCATGCTTTATCAGTGAAATAAAACCAGAGTGTCTTTCATTTCAATTCTTCATATGCTGTCTTGATCTATATATTGCCATCAAGAAACATTTTTTGCTTGTTTAAGAGTTGTAATCTTAATGAAAGAAACATATTAAAAGGCATGTCCATTTCAGTTATTTTATATTTATTTTTCCATTGTACAAAGAAAAATATTGGCATCCCATAAGGTGTCTTCAAATGAAGTGAGGTGCAGATCAAATATGGGGCAGTTAGATATACAGCCACATCAAGAACATCAGATGGCCCATTGGACTTAGGCACAATCCTGTCTACAAAAAGGACAGAAAAAATAGTGGTAGCTTTAGAATCATGTTTGAACACTTCTGAATCTAAAGCCCCAGAACTTGGCTCTCACTGCAGTTGGGTCAAATGGAGACAGTAGGAAGCACCAGTCTGTAGGAAAGTGTCAAATCAGATCTCTGAAAATAGAGTGAATCATCTTATTCGCTTCACTGCCACACCCCAGGAGTGGTATGCAACTTGCCCAAAAACTAAGATAAAAATGAGATGAAAATGGACTGTTTGCTTTTAAGGCCAGAATAAACTATTTTCATAAGCTAATAGAGCCTTCTACTCAGGAAAGATCGTGGAATTTTCTTCATGCAAAACAGCAAGTTGCAGTGAATTTAAGCTCACCTTTGAGAAAACATGGATAATTTGTCACAGCAATGTATAATGCAGATCAAGAGTAAATAACACTTCCTGTTTCAAGCAATCCCAACCTTTGCAACCTATTTCCAGTTTGATGTTGGCTGACTTGAGCTCCTCGACCATGATGGTTTGTCAGTGGCCTTCAACCTCTCTCAGTTTGTTCAATTCTAAATAAGTTCCTGTGGTTATTAACAACCCTGAAGAGGAAATCTCTTTACCAGCCCCCCAGCCCCGCCCCATACAATTAATAATTTTCAAGTGAGACGAAGAACTCTGAGGTGAAACACGGCATTGTTTGTAAACTAACATTACACAGTAAACATGTAAACAAGACACCGAGAGTATTTTCTCCAAACAAAGCAGATCATCTGAATTTATTATGAAAGCTGTGACACCTAAGGGCCAGCTCCCCAAGAAGGGTGGCTCTGTCCTTGACAGCAGCTCCAAGCTCTGTTGGATGTGCAGCCCTGGTCGGCCATCCCCAAGAACACAGTGCCATCCATCAGCGCCAGGGTTAACTCATCGCGGGACAGGACGGAGAGAGCGAGTTCTGCTCCCTTCTCCCAAGTCTGCACCATCCCTTGCTTCCTTGCTTGGTTTTCTGTGGGCTAGGGAGATGATTCTTCCGTTGCACATCCCCAGACTGCAGCTGTATTTCCTATAAAACACTGGCTTCTGTCATCCACTCAGTGCCATGTACATGGTTCACTACAAGCTCAGGCTGGTTACATCTTACTGCAATTAAGACATTGTAAGCCAAAACTCACTCATCAGTGCTTCTCCAGATTTTGCTGACAGGAGCCTAAACTCATTATTGCCTTATCTGTGGACCTGTAGGACTTGAACAGCTGTGGAGAAAGAAGTGGCTAAAACATATATAAGCATTCCAATAGTTTAAAAATAGGTACCTGCCTAGAGTCCTCTATCTAGGAACAACTAGGCTAGGAAGAACTGGTCTTTCCCAGTTTTGTCTCCCTGGAAGCTTCAGGACAAGATGCCCCAGAGATAAACCATAGATGTATTCCAGCTGTAAATAACAGTCCAACTAACTTTTTTCTGTAGAGCTGTTTCCAGTCCCATGACCAAACTGTACACAAACACCTCTCAGAGACAGTCACAGCATTGGTACGAATAATTTGTGTGCGACTGAGCAGAAGAACAAGAGGGAAGGGATAAGGTGTTTAGATTCAGGCACAAATCTGTACTTGAGAAATATTTCTGCAAGGGATCAGAGGCAGAGTTTTGAAATCCAAGATTTTAATCTCAATGAAGTATCAAACACATGCCATTTTTAATGTAAAGAAAAAGAGGATATATGCAAAACAGCTTATTGGACATAATTTGCATTTTCTGGTTTTACTTTCACAGATGTGGGGAAGAGGAATCTGCTTTCTACTTTCCTTTATTTAAAATGTGGTGAACAAAAATGAAGATGGCTCAGTTAAATTGGTGTTCCAGTGACTTGCCTATGAAAAGACATTTCTTGCCAGTGATAGACAAAAGTGCTTAAAAAGGACTTCTTTTTAAGCAGTGCTGTTTAGAACAGCTTCCTAAGCACAGCATTAACTGGGGACTGTCAGGAGAGATTAATTTTGCTTTTTTGTTGACTGTTGAAAGGGCAGGATAATATAGATAACAAAATATTAATAGTAACAAGTGCAGGTGGAAATAGGAAGTTTGGGGGGAAAGAATGTTCTATTGCTTTAGAGTCAGTTTTGCCCATACTAGCATACAAACTTTCTGTATATTTTGGCACAAAAACTATAAAAAATACTTCTGTTTTGGTTTGATTTTGGAAGGATTTCTATTTTTAAATCATATCTGTTGGAAAACATCCTTTGTGAAAAAATCCCAAAATGCTACTCCTGTTATTACCAGTAAGTCAGCAGCTGGAATTACAGAAGAAGTTTAAACTGTAATATGTTTGGACTGAATATAAAATCTGCCACCTTCATTCTGACTACAAAGCACTATGCTGGAGCACCACCTATCATATGTGACTTACTTAAACCACATGCTCATCATGTCAAAGAGCAAACTAACAAATCTAAAGCCCCTTCTTTTGTATGTAGAGCCTATTCAACTGCTTAGGAAATCTATCTGAACCAAAACCTGCAATGAATGTCTGAAAATCTCAGTAGAGACTGGTGTCCAATACCTTTCTACTAACAAAAATTACTTAGATGAAAACCCCTCTAAGTTAGAAGAAACTACCTGAGACTCCTTAGTCCTCGTAATTAGAACTCAATTTTTTAGGAGACAAGATAGTGAATCCACAGGCAACAGGGAAATGTCTTAGTGCACAATGCAGAAATCAAGAGAAGGGATACAGAGGAAACTGAACCTACAATAGCAAGAACACTACAAAAGGCTTCCTCATAAAGCATTTCTTCCTAAAAAAGGAAAGAGAAACAAACCAAGTACCTTAAACACTCCTCATCCTCTAAACTACCGCCTTTCAGGGTAGGAGAAACCTCAACAGGACAAGGTACTTACTCAGTCAAAGGTAAGCATCAATCACCACTGACAGCAATGTAAATTTCCTTCTTTTTCATTGCAGAACTAATTTAAGCAGACCTATATTCAGTCAGTTTCTGAGGATCCCCACTTGTAATAACCAAAAGCATAGCAGCACAAAGATATTGTAGTGACTGCTTAGCAGAGAAGCCATAGACAGTACTGCCCAAAGAAATTTGTAAAAGAACTATATCATACTATTCATTCTATTTGGTCACCTTTCTCTTTACAAATTAACATATTAGTACTTTCTACTTACAATGTCTTTTTCTTGTTGTTTTGTTTTGTTTTGTGGGGGTTTTGTTTTGTGAAGTTTTTTGTTGGTTTTTGTTTGGTTGGTTGGTTTGTGGGGCTTTTGTTTGTTTTTGTTTTGTTTTTACAGATGTCACAGAATCAGACAACAATTGAGATTCAGAAGAACCTCTGGAGGTCATCTCATCCAATTCTTCTGCTCAAACAAGGTGACCTAGAGCAGGCTGCCTAGCACCATGTCCAGACATCTTCTGAGTATCTCCAAAGATGGAGTCAGCACAGCAAATGAGCAGTGCCTCAGAGCAGATCTAAATCAGCCATGAATTAGGTACCCGGTCTGAGCTGCTTGGTTTTGCTTCCTCTGTAGTAAACCAACATCAGTCATCGAGAGGAGATGATTGACCACTCATTTTAGGACAGTAAATGTAATCTGATAAGAATCTAGTCTGCAGCACAATTCCACATCTTATATTTTTACCAGAGTAATGATTTGGGATTTTTCATTAATGTGTTTAGTAGTATTTCTCATGTGTTATTTTATGTAATGCATTATTAAGAAGAAAATAAAGTTTAGGCTTCAAAAGAAAGTGAAATAACCAGATAATTCTTTGGGTTTTTTTCCCAGAAATTTCAGAAGTTTAACTTCAGAAGCCAGAGTTTAACTACCTAAGAAAAGTTCAAAAATGTCTTGAACTACACATCTCAGTGATACTGAGAAAACTTACAATTCAATTAATATTCAGAGCTGATGCACTTTATGCTACTTCTGTTGTATTATCCCTAGAATCCACATTAAGTCTAAGATTTCTTTAACCAAAACCAGATCTCTTTTTGGCAAATATTACTCCCACATTCCTCCTTTACAGAATGTGGGAGGCCAAATTTTTTGAGTATTTTGTGCTTCCCTCCCACATATATAACTCTAAAAATTGAGGCTTGCTTTATTTTGTCATGTTTTTCCCCCAACTCTTTCATATTAAGCAGATTTTCTTTCTCCCTGAGGTCTAAGTAAAACCTTCTAGAAACTCAAGAATACACTCAGGCATCTCAAACTATTCTTCATTATATGTGTCAGAAGGATGGCCTCCTGATCATCCACTAAGTGCTTCTGCATTGCTTGTGTTTTATTAGTGCTGCATCTCTGATAGGTTGGGGTATAAAAAATTGCAGCCAATAACAAAT
Source organism: Urocynchramus pylzowi (assembly GCA_013397555.1). Taxonomy (NCBI): domain Eukaryota; kingdom Metazoa; phylum Chordata; class Aves; order Passeriformes; family Fringillidae; genus Urocynchramus; species Urocynchramus pylzowi. The sequence goes on from VZRH01003117.1 coordinate 296,126, forward strand.
CTCCAAGGCATCACAACTAAGATTCTTTTAGGGACAGTTTACCCTTCAGAAAACAACTAATAAAAAAAAAATGTTAGTCTCCAGACCATAGTGACATAGTTGGGAATTAAACAGAATAGAAAACAACATGACCATTTTAAGCTAAAACCAGGATAAATCAGTAAAACACTGCAAAACAAGTAAAATAAATCATTCTCAACAGAGAGTAACAAAGTACTGAAGCAAAAGCCTGAGCACCTGAAGAAAATATTAATTCTGTTGTAGCTGAAAGATATGTCTAGTTTGTCACATATTGCTGTAGTGCTCTATAAGACAAAAAAAAAAAATAGTCAAAGAAAGAGCAAAATTTGATGCAGAAGGGCTCTGTATCCTTCACTGTTAATATTAGTAGGAATTGCAACTTCTCTATTAAACAATAGGCTGACAAATAAGAGGAACAAAAGCTCTTCAGATACAGACAAATAACCTAACCAGGAGAGGGAAGAAAACAGATAAATGTCCTGATGCAAACAGGAAAAGAAAAGAAAGCAGTGAAAAGGTGGGAAGGGCATTTTAGTGCACCCAATATATTTTAGCAGGAGTGCAGAAGTTTCAGTGGTGGGGGCAGTCTGAGAACCTAAGTGGACAGAAAGAACTGTTTTGTGCAATCAGTTTGGCTTACACTGCCAGCTGACACACACTGTGAAACCCAAGTCTTTTCAAATCCAAGATTAACAAACATTTTTATAGAAGTGTGAGTTTCAAACCTTTACCTGCATTGAGGTTTACTTCTACCATTCATAACAAAAACAGGAGGTGTCACATAGAGCAAGGGGTGGCCACCAAGATAGAATTTGAGCTGCAAACAAGGGGATTTGTTATTTTTTCACACCTACGTATAAAGACACATAACAAAGCAATTTGCCTTCAAACATTCAAATAAACTTCAGCAATCATTAAAGCATGGATTATTATAATGTCAGAAGAGAATAATGATGAGAAATAATGAAGTAAATTAGTAAGGGATTTTAACTAGCTTCCTGTACTGATAATAGAAGCCAGTAAACCATTACATTTTAGGAAGTAGCTGCCTGTGAGCAGTGATTACTATAAAGACCTTAGGTTTCCTCAGGCCTGAGGGAAAGACTTTAACTCAAGAAGCTGAAATGCATCTGAAGGCACCATTCATCTCTAACAGGCCAAAATATTATATAAATATTTTCTTTTTGGAAGCAAGCAACAGAAAGGAATGGGCAGCCCATCCCCATGTACAGTAAAGGTGAAGGGCAGCCAGAGTGCTTGCTTTCCATCTGATTCCACACATATAACCATTGTATGTCCTGCCACTCACAGGATCAGCCTAATCAGCCTAATCTGTGTGCTTAGACCACAAAGGAAATATTCTCTACATTCCTTCAGGAAGTATATAAAAAAATAGAGGAAAAAATGCAGAAAATAACCATTTTGCATTTGCTTATCAGCATTTTGGGGGGTAGGTCTTAGGAATAATGGAGTGAACCAGGCAGCAGCACAGTCAGAGTAGTGGTAAGTGGGTACAGCAGTACATCACAGGCCTTTCACACCCTGGGAAGACCTAAAACTGATGGGACAAAGCAAACCTGGACAAACACTGCACTTGAATGTAGTTGGCAATCTATGCAGCCCTCCTGGGCAATCAGATTACTGATCTCAAATCATCAGGATGCCACAGGTGGAACTGAGATAGATGTAGAATCATATGAGAAGTTTTGTTAGGACGGTGGGAAAAGATGCAGCTTCTCACCAGCTCCTCACTACACATTTTTCCTCCTGAATATAGGGGAGTTGCCAGTAGCTGATTGTAGTAAACTAGAAAGGCAAGTCAAAGGATGGCAAGAGTTTGAAGTTAGGCAGGGACAGCCTTTAATGTGCTGGCAAGGACATAGGCAAGACCAGTCACCCCTTTAGGAAAGCACTGCATCCTAAAGAAAAAGGGATTCACTTCCCAGTGAAGAACAGTATCCCCTTACTTTGAGATATCTTTCCATTAAAACCAGTAAAACATTTATTTACAGAGGCACTGTGGGAAGAAGTTCTTCCATTACTGTCTTCAGGTCATGGACAGAAGCTGGAAGGACTTTAGAGAATACTATCTGACTGTTTAGTCACTCTTTTTTTGTTATCATTGTTTACCTGTGTTTTTTTATTTAATCCCAGCTAATACATGTCCTTTTATTTTATCCTGGATTTTTTTCCTGGATACACGACAAGAATGTCTGGAAAAATAGGTTACTCCACAAATACTATGACCTGTACTTTTGAAAGGTTCCACAAATGACAAAATCTAGTCAAAAAATACGTGGTTCATAGAAACTCCAAACCCGTTTATAGAACTGAATATCAATATCTCTCTATTCTTTTATGTAAAATTTCTGAGGTCCCAGATCTCACCTCAGGTTTATTCAATGAACAAGTAAGTTCAAGAGAAGGCAGCAGAATAAGTTTGACATATTTTTAATAATTCTTCAACATCTTTGTCTTCACAAATTCGAATTTTATAAATACCACAAAATTTTCTTGTAACAAAAACATAAGCACAAGTATAGCAAACTATATTTATGAAGAACAACTTCAGAAACAAAGACAAATTTTTGTCTTCTCTACTGTTGGAATAAAATAAAAATAGATGAAATGAAGTATATAGAAGGAAAAGAAGGAGCACTGAAATGTTGCCCAGAAAGATCACTAATGAACAAACCTTCCCAAATTCCTCTTCTTTGACTTCACCACAATCATAACATTAATTCCTGTGGAACGTAAACAGGTTTGTCTTCTGTTACCAGCTACCAACAAAATGAGGTCAGTCTTTGCCTGACCTTTGCAAAAAAATGGAATCACAGAGGAATCACATTCCCCTGGACTGCCCACAGCTTCTAAAGCTTCTGATTCTTTCTGTGGTACACCTCATATGAAAGCAGCAATGCACTATTTGTTAAAAAACCAGCATGACACTTCCTTGATTAACTTGTGTCACTTGTCTAGTTCCATCAATTTAACAAACTTCAAATTCCAACTTTTCAGTGTATTGTAATTTGAAAATGTTGCTTCAACTTTATCCCACAGCTCTGAGAGCACTTCATGAGGCTCATAGTGGTTACACAGAAATACATAATTTTAATACCGTTCAGAAAAAGAAACCCCACAATTACCCTTCATACGAGGAGTGCGTCTGTGAGAAATCTGGTTAGATACTCTCATCTAACAAAACTTCATGGCACTGTTTGTGACTTTGGGCTTCAGCCAATGAACTTCACAGTAAATGGAAGGAAAACACAGCCATAATGAGCTCGAGATAACTATATATTATATGGTATGTGGAGAGATGTCAATAGAGCAGCTAAAACCTCCCTAATTGATTTCTTTATTTGGTACCAAACACCTATCAGTTTTAAAACGTTTTGCAAGCAAAGCTTGAAGAATTTTTACTGGAAGGAGGGCTAAGGAGGCTCTTTCCCCCTCACTTTGATTTGAGCTGCAGGTGGTAGCCCCCATCATTATATTGTGATACCCATAACACAGGTCATGTACATTACAGTCACCTTAGGATTCAGTTGAACTAATGTACTCTTGAGTAATTTACCCAGTCTCCCTGTGCTATTGAGAGAAACAAGCACTTCTAAAGCACAGCTCCTCTTCTGCTAAAACAGTTGGTGAAATCACACCCTAGAAGGATTTTGTTCTCTCCACTGATCATAAGATGCTGAGTTTAAATCAGGTGCCCATGACAAAATAGGTTACATGACTCTCACCCTTCCCATCTTAACTTGTTGCTCTGGGATCCCTGGTATCTGTCTCCTCTCCAGGTATCTGCAACTCCTTCACAGATACAAAGCTTTCATTCAAACAGCTATTTTAGACAGCTAATTTTCTGTTCTCCATTTTTATTACATTAGGCAGCCTTATGTTTTCCATTTTTTCTTCAGCTTTTCTGTCTAGCCAGAAGACCATGCCACAGACAGTGAAGACTACTGAAGACCTACTGACTAGATCAACAGAGATATGTACTTAGCTAAGCTGATAAATGTTTTCTCCATGTTTCAACCCATCTTTTCTGTTTGAACTTGAGCCTGATGTAAACTATCTCTGTGGTCATGCTTATATCAGCTGAATGCAGTATAAACAAGGAAGGGCATAGAAAAAAATACCAAAACCTCTTGGAAGCATCCTCATTATCTCAGGAAAGTTAAATTACTCTGATTCAAGCCTTATTTATATCAGATCTTTAGAAAGAATGCTACATCATACTCAGTGTATGCAAAAACAATCCCAAACAAACCAACCAACCCACAAACCAAGAAAGAAAGAAAGAGAGAAAGACTACTTCAGACAGACCTAAGTTGGTAGCAGACAGACTTACCTATGAAGGCTAAATGAAATACACTTGTATATTTTTTATATATATATATGTCCCAGTACATTATATCATATATTAAGCTTTTCTATTATACTATGCAGTGTAGAAGGAGTGAGTGTGACTGGTGAAATAATAAAACACGTTTATTATACCACAAGTTGAATAAAAATTTGTTAGATTAATCCTGAAAAGAATTACATATATTTTAATATCTTCTGCTCACATGTTCTAATGACAAATATTAAAAGCATACAGGATAGAAAGTCTTTTCCTGTAGTGATCTACTTACAGAATTGGCTACTTAGGCATTCACTAAAAAAGCTGCCTGCACATTTTGGATCTGGAAGAGACTGGTGCCACAAATTGAGGTTTTCCACCTTGACCAGGTCTGAAGACCCTCTATTCCTGCTAGCACCATTACCAAGAGGAAATTTAATAAAAGTAAGAAATAATAATTTTTTTAATGAACTGTAACTAAAAACATGTCTAAACAAGACTCACAGATAAGTGAAATTTGAATTTTCATCAAAATTCATGAGAGAAATTAAAAAATTAAATTTGCTTTGATTTACAAAGGTGAATCAGCAAAAGCTCTAGCCTGTAGAGAAGTGGTCAGAAGTGGGGCCATTACTAATAAGATGACCCTTTGGGCTACAGGCATTGTCTGCAGAACTGAAGCACTGGAAAAGTAGCTTCTCATGGATTTTTCCTCTCATTACAAAGTCATAGCAAAGAGCCAACTGAGTAGACTTTGTTAAAAAAAGTCCCAGCAGCCTCAGTACTCTTGGTAGAGATACACCGAGGCAGCAAATTTTCTATCTGAGACTGGATTTCAAGCACAGTAAAAGTTATGAATAATTGGTCCCAGGAGTTAGTCTCATTCTAAACACAAGGAACATTTGCAAAATTCCTAACTGGAAATGAGTGTTGAACGTCATCAGACTTTGGAGTTATTCATCTCCAGGGTTTTCAGTGAAACCCATCTGTAGCAGTAAATCAAGACTGAATACAAATGGTGGCATTGCAGAAGAAACTTTAGATTGTATGACTGCATTGCATTCACAATGCCTTTATCATCTGTCCCCATTTTTAATATTATTAAATACCTCACAGATCATTTTAAGTGTGTATGAACTCCTAGTCTGAGTTAATAAAGTAGCAATTACTGGTATGCTGTTACAAAAACAATATGCAAATGTATCTTAGTTCCTGGACTTACACTGATACCTTTTAAAGTTGTATGAGATGGTTTTATTACTATTTGTAACCAAAAATATTTGTTATGGTGCACCCATTTTCAATTTTCTACCGATTTTCAGGTAACCTGTATGGGTTATTATACATCTTATCAATGACTACAGGATGACATCTAGTGGTACTAGAAGGCTTCAGTCTTTGTTTACTTTAAACTGCTAAATTTGAATTAAAGACAAATTACAGTTTCCAGGATGGGAACTTCCTTCACATATACGAACCAGAATTCAAAATATGAAAATAGTTCTTGAGAAAGAGAAAAAAAAAACAGAAACCAAACCCAAATCAAATCAATTCAAATCTCATTCAGTTGTATGTTCTCTGCCTTCTTGTAGAAATGCATAATCTCCTGCCACAAAATCTGTGAAACAGTGATAAAAATACCTTCCTAAAACTCAAAAGTGAAATTATTTTTTCTAACTGTAATAAATTTACTAGATATCTTAATATTATACACCTTACATATATGCATATGTATATGTAATCACATATTTTTTAAAAATCCAAGTCAAACAACATAGCCTTTAACAACATCATAAATTACATCAGGTCTTCTTTTATACTGTGTTTAATATGAGGTTAATATTTGAAAAGGTATTAATAAGTAGATTCTATTTTTTCTACTGAATTAAGATTCAAAATTAATTTTCCGACATTTTAATTCTATAAATACTATAATATAAAACTGAATTTTAAAAAAACCACTTCCTTACCATCACCTTTGTCACTGTTTTCCAAAAGTTTCTGGTCATTCTACTTTGTTACTAAAAGCAAAATCAAAGCAAAAAGATCAGATACACATCCTAAATTATGTTTTAAAGTGCATAAGAAGTAAAAAGTCCATTCATATCCAGAAAGATTTTAAGGGCACACTGAAATTTGCAAACACAGTGTGCTGAATGTTTGCCATCGGGTCTGAATCTCTGGTTAGATTCTAGAAAATGTCTTAAAGAGGACTTTGGTTCTGTTTAAGTGTGGGATGTACTGTCCACAACAACATTATGCATATTTTTCCCTTACGTAATGTCCTGGACACAATGAATAAGGTCAGTACACACCAGATATACAAGTAGGAGTAATGGTAGCATGGAATAAATATTTGGCATAATAAATACATTTCTGTTTCTCTCATTAACTATTACCATAGGGCTCTTAAAAATACAAGAAGTATACATAACAATTATGGAAAGGTAAATGAGGCTGGTTTTAAGAAGAAAAAGTCAAAGGCAAGTTGACATCTCGCTCTTTTAAAAATAAAGCATAAATTTCAGCAAGAAGGCTTTGTAATGCCTTTCACTTGATCTTTGAACAATCACCACTCTGTGCTTCATCCCACGTGTATGTGACCTGCAGACTGGGAAAAGAGATCTATGGCAATCACTCATTTGTACCAAATCCAGGCATTTGAGGATGTGTACTTATACATATGAAGATATATAATCCCATTTAAATAATTTTTATTTGAATTTGTCATCAGACTTTAATGTCACATATTTTAATCTAATGATATTTCGACAGTTTTTATCACTACATATATATATTTTACATACACACACACACACGCATATATATATATATATAAATAATGTGAAATTACAGATTCTAAACAATCTGTATTTTCACATTATTTATAATCTAAATCTAGATTAAATGTAATTTCATATTTATTTTATAATCTAAAGCTAGATTCTATTTCCTATTCTTTCTCATACCTTAAACATCTGAGCTGACATCTTCTACTTGTGTTCTCAGTTTCAGGCTCAGGTTATTTTTATTTGGTTTGAGATGTTTTATTTCAGAAAAAAAATCTTGCCATCCTCTTGTAAAGATTAATTGCCACTCAGCTGAAAATAAGATTTTTTTTAATCTTGTCTTGCATAGGAGACCCGATACTTCTGAAGATGTGTTGCTTTTACAGTGTAAAGCCACTATTTGTTATCAAACTATAACCTTCTGAATTATCTCGTTTTGCACATGCTTAAGGGGCAAGTGCTTAAAACTGTTCTGCTTGTTAAGAGTTTTGCAGATAGAGTATTCTGTGTGTATAGATCAACCTCCATACTGAGGGAAGACAGAGTACTTTGGCAAAATTCATCCCTGAAGTGCATTTAGATATACTTTGATTCATCATCTCTCGTCTATTTTCTTTTCAGCAATCACTGTTAGAGATTCTGTTACACATAGTTAGAAGTGGAATTCCACAGAATTATTACTGGTTTTCTCTGGTACACAAAGGAAATTTTTGTTGTTTATTTTCTAGGTAAAAACTCAGGAGATTCTTTAACATCTTGTTTGACTTAGACACTAATATGTCCTAAGTGTTTAAGGTTTTGAGCACAGACTGATCTTGACAAATCTGTAAGCTGGACCACTATTCCTTTTTCAGTAATATGCAACATAGTGAAGTTTAATTGTAACATAAATTATTTTGGATGCTGTTACTTTGAATTCCATAACAAGTTTAAAAGAGACAATAAAGATATGTTTTTTTAAGAAAGATGTTTATTTAGGGAACTATATTTCGGCTGATTTAATTTATCTTCATAAGTAAATTTTATTTTTGAAGGGTACACAGTGTTAACACATGATTACCAGAAACTGAGTTTGAAGTTTTGAAAACAAACTTTAATTAATCAAATATTTCTCACTTGCCTTTTTAAGTTATAAAAGTTATAAAAGTGGTATTAGCTAGTAACTTGCAGTGGTTGACTAAGCACTGTGTAAGTAGTGAGTAGAACGGAAAATCCATGACAATACATTGTTTAATTTCATTTCCTGCATTAAAACGTCACAAATACAATCCCCCAGAACGAGCATTCATTTTGTGACTGAAATCTTTAAATAAACCCCTTACCAGTCAATATTGACAAGGAAATCAAACTGTAGACAGCAATGTATTTCAAGAATTCCCAAGGGATGAGTCTGCTGGTACGGCTGGCTGCTGGGGGAAGTCAGAGTTCAGCAGCACTGATCTGCCCCCTTGTGTCAGACCAGCAGAAATTGCTAGATTAATAAAATCCAGAGTTCTCCCACTAAAAAGAAAAATAAAAAATTTAATTAAGCGTTCAGTGGGTGAAACTGGAATCAGAGTTATCTGGCTAGCTCAAAGGTTCTCCACGCTATTGTTGAAATACAGCATGACTAAAAAGCAGACTGCTAAAAGTCACCAGAGCTATACCTCCTGATGCCTTATACCACTTAGGATACTTTTATCCTAATACTGTGGTCCCTTGTGTCACAGAGTTTACTGATATGAGAGGCTATTTTACAAGATTTGTGAATTCTTCTGAAGAGTGAAGTGTTTATATATACTTTCATGGTTAATTTCACCTATTTTTAAGATAAAGACTGTCAAGATGGGGGTTTCTTCTATGTTAATGGCACAATCTGGACAAAACTAGCTTCATAAAAAAGAAATATTTTCAGCTGGAATTCATCTGCCTAAAACTATAGTTCTAAAAGCATGATTTGAAAAGGTGACAAAGTAATTTTTAAGGAGCTTTGCTCTTATATTATTGTACATATGTAGTTTAGAAAGCCAAGACTGTCTAACTATTGACATATTTAGGAACTGTTCCCCAGTTCACTAATTAGAACACTCCCTCAAAAACTTGAAGGTTCATTCTTCAGTTTCAACTCCACAAGGGAATGAAAAAATCAAAATAACCTATTCCTTTAATTTACTTTGCAAACATCTCGTGGAAGGACAGTTTTCCACTTTACTCTGAAGCACAGACAAGTAGACTATAAATTTTTATGTTTGCTTAAAATTTTGTATTTATGTTCTTCAAATGCATAGGTCAGCATTATAAAACATTGCCATAACAACACATTTTCATGAGTTGAAGAATTTTCATTCCAGAGATGACAAAAGAGAGAGGTCTTAACAAAAATTGATTAAAGGTTCTGCTTCCACAAGTAAAATGATATCTATATGAGGCAGGGTAAGAAAGAATTTGGTCTAAGTTCCCTGTTCTCAGGAGATAACAGTTAAGGGAAAATGTCATATAGCTGTTTCTGCAGTAAGTGATGAAGCTAATAAAAAAGGAGAATGATACTGTGGATGCAATGATTATAGATGCAGACTGCATGAGGTGTAGATGTCACTTGAAATTCCTGAGGAGATTAACACATCATTTTAGTAAAAGACAACTCAGTGGAGAATTTCAGTCTCACTGTACTCCAATGACTATACATAATATCCTTTGCCCACTACAGGACATCCTCTAATCTTAATTAGTCTGATTGCAAGTTTAAAAATAGCTTGTTAGTTCCTTGTTACTCACACCAGTGTAACACCAAATTTTGATTGCTCCTATCTAGAAAACTGGACACTCTTTTCTTCAGAGTTTGTATTCAATCAGCTCATATGGAAGAAAGAATGAATAGCTTTAAAAATCCACCAATTCCAAGGCATCATTCTGCCTTTTCTACTTTACTCACCTGCAATGATCTACCCTATTCCGCAGCCACAACCCTAATCAGGTGAGCAGCAGCTGCTCTGCAAAAAACCAGATGGAAGTGTCCTGCAGCTCTGCCTACATGGTTACCTTGGAAGGGCTCCCTCTGCCCATGCTCTGTGCTGAGTGCAGTAGGAGTCGTGCCGTGCCAGGGCTAAGCAGGCTGACATCCAGCCATATTCTGAACATTAATCAGGGTCCAAAAGCCTTAGGGGACAACCTGCTGTTGCATTAAGGGTACAGAAATACGGCAGAAAATAAACCCCCTTGCTTTCCAGCTAGTACTGGAAGATTAAAGGTGTTTGGGTGTAGCTAAGCTTAATTTATTATTATAACCAAGATTGCTGGTGACAGATTCACTATATCTACAATATATAAGTGTATCATGCTCTGTACAAGTACTCTCACACAGTCAGAGGTGCAAATTTTAACAAAGAGGCATCACTGCTTTGGGGAAGACAAGCCCATCAATTTGTCTGCAAGGTGATCCTGTTTTCTGTCCCCTGACCTGGAGGTTTTCAAATGGCAATTCACACTTTTGGCAGAAGTGGAGGTGAGACTGTAGTCAAATATCCTGTCACTGCCATTATGGGAAGGGAGGGGAAGACTATTTATGTGTCAAATAGTTACAAAAAGAGATTACAAATGCTTCGGGTCTTGCCCAAGAGTGTATCTGTGACAAGTTAGTATCAGTCTCTCTTCCATTGCACTGGTAAGGGTCATTAGGCCTCAGCCTGATTACCTGTCAGCCCATCAGCAAGCCATCATGCCCACGGTAATCCCTTCATGTATCTCATGGCATGTTTCATGGCAGTATGCTTCATTCCTACAGCTGCCCAGAAAAATCAGTGAGGAAAGGAATAAGCATTTAAATTAATCTGGAGACAATTGCAGAGGGCACAGAATTCTAACATTAACCATTATTTTCTTCTTTAAGAGTAGGGATTTATGTGTGATTCAGGAACTCAGATAGCCAGCCTGTATTTTCTGCTAAGTCTGTCAGGATACAATTCATCTATTCAAATAGGGACTCCTACACTATAGAAATCTACATCTGAGCTAGACATCTAGATACCCTTTATAGTAAATGAAAAGAAACAGGAGATTTAAGGAAGCAATTCATCTCATTTTAAAGTAGATAGCTAAATATATCTCAAATGAGTCATACCTCAGAAGTGCTTATTTCTCTCCATTAAACATAAAAGAATGACAGAGCTCCTGCCTAGATGTAGACTACAGTTCTGCATTCATCTAAAAACATGAAAGACAAATCCCATCAGTGCTTATGTTTCTTTAAGTGAGGGTAACTACATTTCTTAATTGTTAGGAGAATTTTAAGGCATTAGAAGCTGTGAACAGTTCAAAGACTGACTTCTCAGGGGCCAGCTAGCTATAACAGACACTTCTATAATGGAATTAATAGGAGAATTCTTACTTCTAAGGACAAATATTTTGAGATTACATATATGTGAGATATTTTGTTCTTAATAATACCTGACTTCATCCACACATTTTACAAACATCAGTCAGTATTATCTGTATTATGCAGCTGTCTCGTAAAAACATAAACTAAGACCAGATACTAATTTTCTGACTTCATCTTTAACTGCCCAAATAAATTGTTCAGTTCTCCAAAACATTTACTATCTGGTCCTGATGAAGGACTTAAAAGCTTTATTTGGATCTCTTGGTCCTCTGTCATTCTTGTTACCCTTCCCCTCCCAGTTCAGGATCCACTGACTCCTTGCTCCTGCTATTGAAAGAGTTCAACCAATTCTGTGTGAAACTTGAATGAATTACCTCTACCAACTTGTTTCAAGATTTGGTACTAGTGATCAATTTAAAATTAAGCTAGAGTTAAACTGGATTTTCCTCTTCCCTGCTTACTGCTGGTTCTTAGTAACAGTATTCTAAGTGTTAATTTATCTCATGTTGCCAGGTTAATTTACCTTACAGCACTGATACCTCATTGCTAATCTTGAGCCTTTTGATCTATGAGAAAACAACTTATTTAACAGTTACATCATTGTTACAAACAGAATAGTAATTATTGCACCAGAAGATCCAGTTAATAAGTAGACCTGCCTCACACAGTCACTGATGGTAGATCTCTAGTAAACTAATCCAAACTTCTGCTGAAGAAAGACATCCACAAACCTTTACCTCTGAAACATAAGTTGCTAGTTTCTGACTTCATCTAAGTAGAAGCATGGTTATTGCTTAAACCAAAGAGATCTGTATCAGAAAGCCATTACATTATGCCTTGTCCTGCAGATGGTAGACCCAGAGTGTAAAAGCATCATGAACATCAGGGCCTAAGACAGGCAAATGATGACAATAAGGTTAACTATCTCTTTGCACTTACCTTTGGTGGTACATCTTCTTACAGGTACATATAAATTATGGGTAATTTAAAATACTTTTGAGTACATTTTTTGTTTATGGGTTACTACTTTTTTATAGAAATTGAAGTACTGCATTTGTTGTTTGCAATACCAGTTTCATATACATATCTCAACCTAAGTGTTGGGAGGCTAACATATTTATTTATAGTCATCTAAGTGCTATGACCAATATGCTTACAAATATCCTACATGATAAATAATGGTAGGGAAATGTTGATGCTTATGAAGTTCATAACAAATAGCTTGAGTAAAATAAGAATGGCTTGACCAGCTGCCTAAGAAAAAAAGAAAAGGCTTGTGAGTTTTCAACTGAAAATAATGCCTATGTTCACTAGATTTGCAAATTGCTCTCTTCAAGTAACATGGCAACCAGTAACACAGTGTCTATATTTAACCATAGCAGTAACCCCAGGTTTCATTAGACAGTTGCAAACACATTTTTGCACTCAGCCAAAGATCTGTCCATCTTTCCTCCCCCTTTACCACCAACGAGGAGCAGCCAGAGCAGGACGATGCCAGAGCCCTTCTTTGAGGGGTGGGTCCACTTTCCAGCATTTACAGGAGGGAAAGGAGGCAGTGCTGTACCCTCTCAGGGCTCTCATGCCCCTCGAGCTGGCCAGCACCGAGGCAGCAGTTAAGCTGATGTTGGGCAGCTGCCACGAGGGGACATTACCTGGAGCTGCTGCAGAAAATCCCACTGGAAGGCTCTCCAAACAAGGGATTTTTGTAAGATGTTTCCTTGTCCTGTTTCAAAATTCACTTTTTCCAGGAAGTTGCTATGAGCCTGTAAGAAGAAATTAAAAAATAGTACCAACCTAAAACCCCATAAGAAAGCAACACTTTTTGCTGTGGACCCTCAGGGCTCTCCTTCCCAGTGAGGAGCTGAAGTTACTCCTGTCTTAGAAGAGGAAATAATATGCTGTTGGCTGTGGACTTTGTTATGCAGGTTATCATTAAATGGAAAATTTTGAACTGTTTCAACCAGGAGGACAAATGGGTTAGGAGGTCAAATATGCCTGTTGCTTCTGCATTTGCCTAAGAGAATTTGCAAGACTGTACTTCCTAGTGTATATGAGGATTTAGATAATTTACCCTGTTCATAGCATCAGATACCACCTCATCCTGCTCTCCAACATGTCTTTGCTTCTAACAACAGTCACACACCTGTACACGTCAAACTTTCAAGCTTTTTTCCCCACTATGTTTCTACTTGTTGTGTTTTCAACTGAGCTATTTCCTCACTTTGCCTTACCAAACTGTGTCTAGATGAAAGCTGCTCATTCTGGCCATTCAGATCCCTAGGATCTCATGTGTTTGCTTTTTTGTTTGGGTGAAAAAAACAATCTTAACTTTCTCCCACTACTATCTGCAGTGAAAATTTTACAATTAAATGTACTAGTTCCAACAAAATTTAATCCAGCAGAGCACAATGGGATTACTGCTTTGTAACATTCCTACAGGAAAGAGGATATTATTTGAATAGTTCCTCATTACAAGATCTATGGGGAACTCTTCAATATTTCAGACTGCTACCCACCTTTATTTGGACACATTGTCTCATTGCTGGCTATTTATTATTACAGGGAACCAGATACTTCAGGGATTTGCCAGTCATCTAATCGTTGAGTATCAGATTTCTTCAGAGCTAACAGTGGTTAAATGCCAGCAGTATCCATCCACTTCACTTCTAACAACATTCAAAACATTGACCAGGTCTTTGTGGGTCTTTTTTAATGGAAAGGCATATTTTGCAGTCCAACTAAGGAAATGGATGACATTTCTCTCTTTTTTGTTGGTAGAGTTTTTCTTCTTTAAAAAATTTTAAAGACAAGGTATCACCCTTGTTTTAAAATCCTCTCCAAATTACCAGATTGCCCATCTGGTTTGCCACAGTTTTATATCAGTGCCACATAGAATACTTCCAATTCCAAACATACATTTTAAGGGTGCAGAAAAATTACCAGGGATCTCAACTTTTCACCTTCATCCAGATCCAACAAAAATTTAGGGTATGATTATCTTTGAGCATCAGTGCCTGGACCCAGCATCCAGAGTAGAAATTGAAAGTCATGAGCTGAGTGCTGAGGAACCTTATCCAATGCCTGTAAAAATATATTTCCATGTTCTCTGAGACAGTCTTGTATAAAAAATGTGACCCCTGAAGAATGTAAAGAGTGGAATCAATTTTAGCTGTCTCTGCTGGTTCAAATACACACATAAAGTTAAGTTCTTCCAACAGTCTTTATGTATAAATCAGGTATTATTGTCTGCATCACTTCAATACTAGGTCAAGTAAGGTATAACTTGTCTTTCTGCAGTCAATGTAAACCCTGAATAATCAAAGTACTGTTTTGTATCTGCTCAAAAGAGGTGGTCTGTGTTGTCCTATTTAATCCAGAATATATCTGTATTGTCAAGTAAATGTGAAATCATTGATTAGACATCTCCCCAGTGCAGTCTGGGGAGACTCCTGGATCTAATCCATTAGATACTCAGAATTATCTGAAAATCTCACTCCTTTTTGTTGGACAACGCAGCTTGGATTTATCCTACTTGAAGCAACAAATTAGGCAAGGAAGGAATCTTGACTGGTATCTCTGGGCCTACTGTACAGCCAGTGGAGGAAGACAGGCAAAGGGCAGATCACATCTCAGGAGGACTGGATCATTGTTTGGAGACTCTCTAAATTGTAGAGAAATTGTGAGGTGTACATATAACTTTGGCCCCATTTTTTAAGTGCTTACAGTTAAATGCAATGATTTCAGGCCCTGAAGTCTGCCCCTTTTGAATTCCCACATGCTTCTATGTAGCTGCCTACCCTGAAATACAGTTACTTATAATTGATGAGTCTCCTTGTATTATTTTTTAAGAAATACCAACAATTTTGTTCCCATAATTATTTAGCCATTATACGCAGGCAAATAGATAACTGGGAAACTAAAAACATGCCAAAAATTCACTTGCAGGCAGGATTTATGTTAATGATGTTGTAACAACATGTTGCAGTTTTTACATAACTTTTTTTTTCCTAGTATTTATATATATACAGTAGCTCTACAAGCCACAATGATATAACTTCCTTTGAAGACAGAATTTGACAAAACCTTGTGCAGTTAATTCACCTATTAAACTGATGTTCTATTTATGGAATAATACAGCCCATTCTCTAGCAATATGTGGTCATGTAAAAAAAAGACCCTATCACACAGACACAGGAGGAGACAGAATAAGGTTGCTATGGGAACCTTAGCTCTAAATGGTCTGGCTTTTGTTGGCTTAAAATCTCAAACATTGTGTTGCATTAATTATGTTTTGGTTGAGCTTCTTTGCACCGAGTATGAAATTTGTTTTGCATGCTGTTTCAGTCTTACATGTACGCATGCAACATTTTTAAAAACAGAATTACATGTGTTAGCTAACACATAAGAGAAGAATGTGTTTTATTACCAAACTGTGTCATGGCATTGAGGAAAATATTCTCAAGAAATAAGGGCAAGATTTTCTTTTCACTCATCTAGCTGAATCTCAGATAACACTATCCTCCATTACTGAATATGGATCATGGATCCTAACAAACTAATATAGCAGAAGCAGCAGTGGGAGGGAACCACAACAAAAGGCAAGAATGAGGTGGCAATTGTTGGACAAAAAGGATTGGAGAAGTCTCTGTTGGAAGCATGGGAGGGATTTGGTATGGAGAGATTAGGTGGAAAGAAGCTGAAAACAGAAACTGAATGAAAGGAAGGTGCCAGAGGAAAGGATTTTAGGGGAGACTGAGGGAAGGGAAGAATGAGCAATGACTGAAGTTGAAGGATTGCATTTAGTGCAGGAGCCACAGGGAGGAAAGTGGATAAAGAGATTCTGAAAACAAGGTTGAGTCTGTCTGTTGGGGAGGAGAAAATGGTAGCTGACAGGTTGCTGCAAAATAAACTAATTAGGATAGTAACGTAACTCAAAATACCCTCAGATTATGAAAATATTGTTAATCAGTCCTACAAATGAGACTAGATAGTATATATATTGTTCCAAGGCATCTTAAAATCTTCTGCTGTATGAAAACAACAAAATTTCATGCATTCTACAAACAATGAATTTCTTCACAGGACATTTCAAGTGTCATGATGATGATTTCAATGACAATTTTCCTCTTGTAAAACTAGTTGTAGGTCATGAATAAGATTTAGTTTTCTTTTCTTTAAATTACATTATCTATTCTTAAGAAGATTATATTTAACTTGCTGAATTTTCCCTAGAATGATTACAATCTTTATTTATCCTTATGGGTGGTACAGAGTCTGGAATTTTTATGATGAAAACTGATACAGCACTTTAAAACTTTTCTATGCTGAAAACCAATACATTTAATTTCTATACTAGCAGGCAACAAACAGGACAGACAGTACTAATAGGTCAGCTCCACTTTAATGTTCTCAGATGGTAACCATAATTTAAACAATCTGTTAAAAGTTTCACATTGTTTTAGCAACAATAAACCCTAGGTCAAAGTACGTGTATCTTCAAACTGATTAAAACTGTTTAGTTTTTCTATCTTTATTTTGTTTAAAAATAAAGAAAACAGTGCTTGTGATCTACATACAAATTTACAGAGTTCCATGTATTAAAGTAAGCAAATTTAATCACAACATACAAGGTTTTCTCAAAAAGAAATAGAGATTAATGTCTTCATAATATTAAAAGGAACATTATCTTTCTTCTGAGCACTAAACAGTCTGAGTAATATGCTTACATATGTTCACAATATGCTTGCAAGCTGATGAGGACCTCAGGCTCCTAGAAAAGACAAGTAACTACACAAGCGACTCTCAAGCATTTTTAGCATAAAATGGACAATAACACCAAACACAGCATAAACCACTCCTGCAAAAGTCTGCAGGCCAGTCACATAACAGTTATGCTCGTAATAGTTAGCTTTTGATGAAACCAACAGCAGTACTACTGATATTTTAATGTGAATGACTGTGTTATTAGGGGGGGCTCCAACGATTTGTGACAGGACTCACAGTGGTAGCAGCCACTTCCTGGCCCCAATTATCTCTTAGCTTCTTGGCCTCCGACTTTTAACAGCTACATCTCCTTGAAAAAGAACATGACCTAATGGTATCCATTAGGAATAACACACAAAGAGTAACTAGATTCATCTTGTTTTTATACAGGCAGCTAATGATAAGGATTATACATGCCTGGAATGAATCAAAGACAGACACTTAATGACTGACATCGTCATTTATCAAAGAGCATAAAGACTTGGAGAATCTTTAAAGTTCAAACAAATGCTTGTGATAGGCCACTTTACAAATTGGTACAGCTTGTTAACAAATACCACAGATCTCACAAGTCGCTGTGAGTTAGAACATCCCCTCCCATTAAGATGTCCTTATACAGTATAACTCTGGGCACACAAAGGTAACTCTTAATTTCTTTAACCTCCTCTGTCTCAGGGCTCATATTGCTTTACATCAATCTAAGTTCTCTACAGGCTGCATCAGGGCCACACTCTACACCACAAATACTTCTTGTACCTTATTTCATAGGGGCTAATTGAGTTATAATTCTGGAGAAAACTTCATCTTGTCTAAGACTTCCAAGCACACCTTCTGCCATCTGAAAATGCATGTAAACAGTATTTCATGTGGACTGGTGCTGTTAGGATATAACTTCATTAAACAATGTTAATGACATCTTCAAAAATAGCAGTGGACATCCACATCCTTCTAACAGAGGGAAATAATGTCTCAGAAGGCCATTCTCATCTTGAGGAGAAACATTGAGAAGATCAAAGCACTCTGGACTTCTACACAGACGTGAATGTCTTCTTACAGATCTCTGGGACTTGTATTCCAGTCTCCTGAGAATCACTGAAAAGCTCTGATGTCATGCTACAGCTCTGTCCATCTTTTTTGGAATAGCTGGCATGTAGGATCAATAGGGAGAGAAAGATGATACCGACTCCAGTAAGATACTAACCATTGTGTATGACTTCTTAAAACTGAATCAGGAAAAAGGCTGGAAAAAATGCACTTTCAGTGTGCTTCCCTGACAGTCTGAGAGAGGCACTTGATCCTATCCAGGCTGATCCTACACAGGTTTATCCTAGCTGTAATTCTATTATTTTCTCTGTCAGACCACAAGTACTGCAAACACCTAACAAGGGGTTAAGGACAGGATTAGAATTAAGATAAATTATTTAAACCAGCAAGATGATATGCAGCAAAGAAATGTAGAAAATCAGACACTTAGATGGAGAAATCAAATGAAGTAATACAAATTGAGAAACAGCTGCTAGGGAACAACACTACCAAAAAGGACGGAAGGTTTTTACTAGATTACAGATTGACCATGATCTGGCTCTGTTGAAAAATATTTTAGGATATATTGAAGGAATTGCAGTATGTCAGAAGTAGGAGACAGTCATTCCACTGTGTTCAGTTTTGGAGAGAGCTACATTAGTACTGCATTCTGTTTTGAATGCCCCACCTTTAAATACAGACAAGCTAAAGAGACTCCAGGGATAACTGAAAGAAGGCTGAAGGACCTGTAGAAAAGGCTGAGATACACTACAGCAATCTCACAGTACAGAGAGGTTACTAAAAAGTGCACAGTGAATTCTAACTGAAGAAGAAGAAAGCTATTTCCAGAAAAGATTGTTTAGGGTAATATGGACATCCCCTACTCCCCCCATTCTAGTATACTATCTGTGGAGACTGAAGATCAATCTTAAACTGAGACTTTTAAGGGCATATACTAGTGACATTTTAAGTCATAAATCTAGGCAGAAGGACACATGAAATTATCCCTTTACCTCTTTCAAATCCTGTGTTATGTGGATTCTATCACTTGCAGTATGGTTATTGTTATGTATGCTTTAACTGGCTCCACTTCCCAGATGAGACAGAGCCAGTACTGTACTCAACCAGTACAGTGCACTGACAGGAGCACATCCATCTTCCCAGCCCAGCCCTCTGAACTCCTATATACATTAAGAAAGAGGTTCCTAAAGCTCTGATTAGAAGGGGAGTTTGCAAGGAACAAACTTGGTGTCTTCACCAGCAGCAAGGGAGTAAGTGATGCAAATCGAGAACAGGGAGGATGTTGTGATTTTTTCACCTCTGCTTTCATTATGATTGCTACAACCCCATGGGTCATGTTCATAGGTACAGAAATTTCACCTTTTTCGTTGCTTTGGAATGTATTTTTGCTTGTATGTATACAGGTTAATATTTGCCATTTTATGAGCCCTTGGTGTAGTTTATTTTTAGAAACATGGTTCCAATATATACAAAATTATCCCACATGAAACAATGTAACAACTTTTCCTAAAGACTGCCTTAATTCCTTAGAAGCACAAGTATTCTTAAAGCTCCAGACACATAGGCATCTAATGAAATAGACAGGCAGGAAAAAGGTAATCCTCCTCTAAGAGGTGTGAGAATATATCAATAAGACATATTCTATTTATTACATGCATTTTTTTAAAATAAGCCATCTCTAGTAGCAAAGTTCTTAAAGCTAATGGTTATTGACAAAGGATCTCCAAGGATAGCAGCTACAAAACAGTTTCTCTTTCTAATGGTGAGACCATTTTAAAGGAAGGCCATCCACAAGTTCTGCTAGCTGGCAATAAAGAACCTGTATTTCTTTCCACGTATGATTGTGAGAATGACTTCTGTAAAACTTCATACAAAAAAAGTTTCAGTATCTGTTAAATGTGTTTAAACATACTTTGGAAGTTGACTTAAGACATACTTCCCACTGATTTGAAAAGCAAGAGATTAGAGAGACAGGATCTGATCCTGTGCATAAATGTGTGTTTTGTATGCTGGATGTTTTTGGATGCCTGACATGCCTTAAGTAACAGTCTGAGTCTTGCTGTGCTTTTATTATTTATGCTTAACTTCTACTGTAGAAAAATTTCTATTATTTTATTTTCCTCATTACATAGTCTTTGCTTTTAGCATTTCGTGCTGTAGATACAATTTTTTTTTTTTGCTAGTAGATGAAAGATTACATTGTGGTTATGCCATACTATTTAGGATGACAAATAAAATATTTTCTATTTTTCCTTCTTTAAATCAGTTAGAACTTCTGCTCTTATCAGTAAAATAATGAGAGAGTTACACTGAAAGACAAAGAAAAAATTTATGCTGTTGCCTAATCTTAAAGTTGAAATGCAATCAATAAATGTATTTCATCAGTCTGTAGGCAAAACCATATTTCCCTTAGACCATCACCATAAAAATATCATAAAGAAATAAAAGTTAATTCAGATTAAAAACATTGTTGCTACAGGAAACTTAAAGATAATATGATAAAGCGAGTTAGACATTTTGAATATACACTGGAAAGGATATTCTATGTATCTTAAATCTAATATATTTTTCTCAAGCCTTTTATATGCTCCCCTTTTAACACTTAGAAAACTATCAACATTTTAGTCTTTTGTTAAAGATAAATCTTTGCCTCAAAGATTTAATGTACATTTACCTTATGTACATCACTGGGAAATAATTAAAATATGAAAGATTATCCCCTATTTTTCCAACAGAATATCTTATATTTGATTCATAACTGGCTATTTCTTCTATAGCATCATTTCATGCATACATTTGAAATAATTCTCTTTTATAACATTTTATTTTTCCTCATTGATCATAATTATTTTTCTATTTAGAGATGTAAATGATGTAATGTTTCTGGACTGTGCAACAAATTCTTTAAGGTTTTTTTCTATACAAAATTACCTCCCAAATGTAGCCCAACCCTGCAAAAAGAAATTTTTATATCCAAAAGTAATACCTAATGTTATGTTGTAGATAACAATGTTGGCATATGACTCAATCATTTTTTTATACCTATAAAACTCACTTTGATGCTTAATTATGCAGTATGTTTTTTAGCCCAGCACAGTTGATTCATGTCACTGTCCAGTAAGAGAGCTTGCAGATTTAAAGAAAACTGTTTCTCTTTGAATAGCTCTAGAGCAGTAATGACCAAATGCAAAAGATACGTAAATGAATAATGGCCATTTTAAATTTCAAAATGTTTATAACAGTAGCAGAAAACCTAAAATCTATTTGTTTATTATGGTTACTTTCCAACAGCACAATGTTGAATTTTTGAGGTAAATTGGTGAGATTCAACAAACAGGTCTTCTTCAAGGAAGGAATTAAGAAAATAGTTTAGACAAAATCCCAGTGATCTTAAGCAGTTCCTAGTTATTTACTACCCACTTGACAATCTATCTTTGATATCACAGTTAAACAAAAAACCTTTTCCACATCTTGATGTATGACTGTAAGTCCTAACACACAGACGAACCGTACTCTTCCCTTTGGGAACATTCCTGAAGAATATACCTGCAGCATGCCAGCTATCCTGGAATAATACGAGAGAACCCCTACAATTAAAGCAATAACTTTAATAAAAAAGAACAAGATATTGCAGCCCAAGAAATAAATCTGATTTCGCTTTGAAAATGCCAAGGAAGAAAACTAGGCAGCAGGTCATGACGACAGCAACAAGACAGTTACTTTTTTAAAACTGAGAACACAGACCTTATGTTCAAGAAACAGTTCTAAGAACAACAATGAAAACCAGTGAAAATTAATTTCACCCCAGAACACTTACTTCCTGAAAGATAGGACTGTTAAATAAGTTATTTATAGTCTATTGAGCAAGTTCATGGGTTGTAAATAACAAAAAAATATTCAAGGTGCCTATAAATTCCCTTAAATGTCTATATTCAATTTATATACCAGTACAGAAAACTAAGTAATGTACATTACCACAACAGAAGCTATAGAACTGTGATCCCAATTCCATTTTATTCCTTAAGCAAGGAACTAGTGTTTCTAGGGAATAGCTACCCCCATTTTCTTGGCTAACCTTACAAAAACTTAGAGGAAACAAGGAGTAACTGGAAAGAATCAGAAATACAAAGAAAAAAAAAAGCTTTTCATTTTCTGTAAAGTAATTTTCAGTACTGAATCATCTAAGCCACATTCATTAATAATAATGTTTTCATTTATGAAGAAAAGGAAAAAATAGATTTCTAAGGCGAGACAAAATTCTTCATCACTTCTTAATGCAGTAATCAGCTTTCCACCCTGCACAGAGTTGTACCAACAGAGCTGCACACAGGCAAGTGTTTGAAAATTCTGGATCTTACACTGTCCTGTGATTGTTAACTACCCACAGTGGGACTGGTCAACTTCTAGGGGATGGTAAAGGCCAGGAAGCAACGACCTGATGCATGTCATCCCTGGGCTGTTATCCTGTGAACACAATTGAATTCTTCCTTCAGAGAGAAAGAAAACTCAGTAAATTTTGTAAGACTTCTCTCAGCAGGAAGGAGAACACTAACTTTCTCTTTCTCATCGTTCACTCTGTTACATGAAGAAAATCTTCTGGTTCCAGGCAAAGTTAAGAAGATCTGAAAAAATTTTCTAAGACTTGAGTGCTCTCAGTATTGCATTCCCTCACAAATACTTCTCAAATGAAAAAGCAAACCTCTCTATGGCTGAGAATAGACTACTAATAAAAGTTTAATTAATAAGAGTTTTGACTATATTCTATCCTCTTGCATCTTTAAAGAGCTTCAAAATAAAGAAAAAAAGAACAGTGCAATGAGATGTAATTCTGGGCAGGTCCTTTCCATAAAAAAGTATATGTTAAATTATCAGTCAAAAAGTCCAAAATCAACCATGCATCTAGTTTAACACTGATAGCTTATTCCCTTATCCTTTCTACTTTAAAAGGGTATTTTAATCTATACTGCATCTCAGTTCACTAAAACTCTGAAGCTGTATTTGATATCTTGATCAATGAATCCACTACTGTGCATGAAACATTTATTCAAATAATTCATAATTCCAAATCCTTAGTTTTTATAAAAGGGTGTAGAATTGTGTAGATCTGGAGCAGTCTAGTCTCAACTGTTAATAACAACTTGTTTTTGTGGATTAATGCTGTAACCTCAGCAGCAAATCCTCTAACTGGACAATGCCCCTCTGAGATACAAGACGGTATTTTTGAAAATTAGATTCTAAATTTCTTCTTCTTCTTCTTTTTTTTTTTTTTTTTCTTTTTTAACTATTAGGTTTCTATTGAACAGATGATTTTCTGGTGTCTCTGTAATTAGCTGGGACCAATTTCTCTTAATTGTTTCCCGTTAATCTCATTACTAATGAAACAAGGATAGTTTGTGATCTCTCTTTCAGGAAGCCTTTTTTTTCTAAGGCGATTTTGAAGACTGAGATTTGTAGATTTGCCAGCAGTGTTACAGCTTTTGGGATTCTTCCTAAGTACTTGCTAGCTCTGGTGGTGTGACGTAGCACTTGGGGAGCAGTCTTACATCTCCTGTTGACTTCCAGACCTCTTTTTGCCTCTCAATTGTGTAAAAACTGAGCACTCTTGAAAAAGTATTTTAAACACGCTAGGTGTGTTCAGGAACAAAAATACCAAACTTAGAAGACTTAAAGGAAAATGACAATTTTCCTCTTTCTAGCCTTTAATCTTCATATGCACTAGGTGCTTTAATTTACCTAATTTAGGATTTTAGTCTACAAACAAGACTTCAGTTCAAGCATTTTTGGAAATTCACTTTTCAGGGATTAGAAATGTTGGGAACCAGGTACCTTAGACATTAGAATTCCCCAAATCTGCAGTAAAGTTGGGGGGGAGGGGGAGTCAATATAATCCCAGATTGAAAAACCTGTCGAAGAAAGGAGTGTCTGGTTTTCCCTAGCTAAAAACTATCTTTTAGTTTTTAAAGGATGCATGGTGGTTTTTTTTTGGNATTTTTTGTTTTTTAAAGGGGTCTTGGTGGGGTTTTTTTTTTTTTTTTTTTTTTTTTTTTTTTTTTTTTTGTATTTCGGCTTCACGGGAAAGCTTTTTAAAATGTAAAACTAAACATGCTGAAAGTCAAAGGCACCCGAGGCCATGACTTGCAATTTCACTTTAGTTGGCGTGGCAACGCTGTGCGTTTTGCAAAACCCAGCTTTTGGACGTGAATACGATCAGGCCACGGAAGATTTTAAGATTAAAAGGAATCTTTGAATCTTGCGAAGACCTTTTCCCCGAGCTTGAGCGAGGTGAGAGGCCGGCGGGCCCCAGCGCTCCGCCATGGACTCCCGCACCCCTCTAACTTCATTCATTTTATCCGAGCCACCTCCTCGTCTCCCAGAAGCTGCTGCCTCCAGGCTGATGGAGGAGGGAGCGGGAGAGCCCGAGGTACTGCGGGGCGCAGCGCTGCTGCGGCCATTTTATCGTCCCGGGGCCGGCGAGCCGGCGGCTC